>OX457140.1:15501129-15870215 GCA_949752895.1 Dendrolimus pini | reverse complement strand
ATTTTGTTTTGGTAATTTATAACCGTAATGTTGTTATTTCAATTGTTTTCGTTTTTGCGACCGCGGTTCTTGGCACGACAGTAACGACGAAAGAAAAGTAGTTAATGGTTGATATAATAAGTAATTTAAATAGGTATTTGTTTCAATGAAAAATATGAATTTTAATTTGGACTTTATATAAAGACTATAAAACTTAGCCCATTTTAAAATAAGGTTATATATTACGTGGATCAATAAGTCCCGGGACTAACCAAGAAAAAAACATTTTTTTGCCAAAATTCCACTTTATTCATCAACATAGTCTCCTTCAAGAGCACAATCAGTCCAGCGCTTCTCCAACATTTCAATACCTTTCTTGTAGAACGATACATCTTTGTCCTCGAAATTAGCATTCGTTTCGGCGATGATTTCTTCGTTGGAGTAGAATCTCTTTCCTTAGAGCATTTTTTGAGGTCTGCAAACAGGTAGTAATCGTTGGGGGCCAGATCCGGTGAATATGGTGGGTGCGGAAGCAATTCGAAGCCTAATTTTTAGCTCCAAACAGCGATCGGAATCAACGACACGTTGTCGTTCTTGATCCGCCGTGAGCAAACGCGGGACCCACAGCTTCCTCATAGACAAATATTCATGCAAAATAACGTACACATTGCCGTATGATATCTTTAAGATGTCAGCTATCTCACGCAATTTTAATTTACGGTTTTCAAAAACGATTTATCGGAGTATTTTGATGGTTTCCGGTTGAACCGTCTCATTTGACCGGCCGGAGCGTTCAGCATCTTCAGTGTCTGTACGAACCACGTTTAAACTCAGCATACCACCGGCAAATGGTTGATTTCATGGAGCAGAGTCCCCGTAACACTTTTCAAGCCATTGCTGAGCTTGCATTGTGTTTTTTTTCATCAAAAAGCAATGATAAATCAACACACGAAATTGTTTCGAATCCATTGTTTTGGATATATCAAGCGTCACTTAAATCACTCTAACTCTTGGACCAAACATCAGAATGTTATGAAATTTTGACAAATATCTTTTGAAGGTTGGTAATCATGAAAAATCATAAGGAACTTTTGTTGGCAACGCCATCCATGTGTCAGTCCCGGGACTTATTGATCCACGTTAATGTTATTTATATATTAATATGTGAAGCAAAAGCTTTGTACGCCTTTATAGGGAAATTGCGCAGGCAGAGGAGTAAGAAATTTCACACACTTCTAGTTTATATAGAAAAAAAGGGACGATTGCAAATATTTTTTTAAATAATGCATAAAAATTAAATTAAATCAATAAAAAAATCATTACACACACTACCATTTGTTTGACACATACACGCATAATTACTCTTTTGTTTATTGTTAAAGTAAAATTAACAGTGTAGCGAATAACAGTTGGCAACATCTATAATGATAGATGTATAGTCTTAGTCAGACCTTAAATGTCATCTCATCTCATCAAATCAAAAGTTGTTTCCTCGGTGATCTTAGTTTTTGTAACAGTCTCGAGATCGAAATGAGACGGGTTGGGAGATGGAATAGGAAGGATGGGATAGAGGGATAGGATAGGAGCCGTGGGATAAACGAGCTAGGATTGATAATCAGACAAAAGGAATGGAATAGATGGGATGTTGTATGTGTATGCAATGTCGGATGGGACAGGGCAAATGGGATACGGGAAGTGGGTAGTGGGTCATTGGAACTCTCACTTATCATACGAAACACAATTAGCTAAAAGCTAACCGTTTCACGCCCATATTCTGTGAGAGCCTGGTATCTCACCGATAGAGCCATCCCTAAGAGATGTAACCTAGAAAATGATTCCAGCATGACTCAAGAGGCAAGCACGTCTTTTTTATTTCCCGAAGTAAGCAAACAGACAGAGGTTGCACTTGATGGAAAGCTATTATCGCCTATGGATGTTTACAATTCCAGGGGTGTACCTAATGCATTTCCAACCTCTAAGAAATTTTATAACATCCTACTAAAAGAACCCCATTTTATAGATGGAAGACCGCGGTGAGAAGTTTCCTGCAGATCATTATTTTACTCGGAATAAATGTTCTAGAGAAATGTTGTCTAAAATACACACACACACACATATATATATATATATAAATACAGGATAATCACTATTTGAAGCTCAATTTCTTACTTAAAGTTTGCATCCATAGCTATATTCTTCGAAAAGCCGAATAACAAAATAGAACCTAGCCTAGCAATAACCCCTAAATGGGTAAACCCTTATCAAAATACACAGAGTGACCTTCTTGGAGTTTTCTCACTAAATCAAACGAGCACCTGAAAGTTATTAAGACACTAAATCAAGTCGGTAACCTTTCACGGCGGGCAATTAATGCGATTCGTCGTATTGTAAACCGTCGGGTTATAGTTACAAATTGACTACTAGTAACACCGTAACGCGAGTCTTGCTTTAATTAAGCAATTAATAAAATACAAAAACAAACATGACGGCCCATGGCGTAGTGGCCTAAGTTCTTCTTACTCGGTTTTAAGGTCTTGGAATATATAAAGATTGTTTGTCTTTGTGACTAAAGTTCCGTAGACATTTTGGCAAAGACGAGGAGTTCATTTGCACAATCATTTCAAAATTGAAAAAATCAAGAGAGGTAATCCGAACTAGCACATTTAGAAAATGCAGCTTTCAGAAGTTTTATCAATCTATCTGTTATAGCATCACGTGAAAGCAATTGAACGGATTTAAATGAGACTCGACACAGATCTAGCCTGTATCTCAGGCTTTTATTCTGAACTTTACTTTTATCATCAAAAACCGCATCGAAATCGGCCCAGTAATTTTTACGTGAATCCCGAACAAACAGACAAGAAATCTAAAAAAATTACATCGTGTTCCCCACTGTTTATATAATTATATAGTCTATTACAGTTGTTTCTTTTTAAATAGCTTCAATGTACAGACACGGCATGTGTAGAATTTCATAATATTATAGAATATATAAACATATGGAGATATGTTTTATGACGATAGTAATATTTTTCTTTCCTTTTATTATATCTTTGCCCTAATGTGTATGCACTGTTTTTACAACACCAGTGAATCTACGAAAAGTAAAATGTATAACGTTTCAAAAATTTTCTCCAGTGGTACTTTGAATTAAAACTTAATTTGAATTTACATCTAGATAAAAGATATGAATTAAAAAATGACTAATAACGACGACCCAAACTCAAACAATGTTGTTTAGAAGCAAACAATCGTAATACACGTGAAAATCAAACCTTGTTCGCGTGTCTGTTATCATAAATTATCATAAAACTCGTGCGTATTTCCCAAATATGCGCGTATCACGTATCATATTGTCGCTCCAATAAATTATAGGAGTTAATACGCTCAAACCCTTACGTTGGTTCATTCCACCGTAATTAATAACAAAACCGTATGATACAATCTTTTGGTTAAGTCTTACGGACCAACACGCACGGGGCTTTTGGTACACGTACATATTAGATAAACATGAAAAAAAGAGCCGTGTGTGAGTCGAATTCACACATCAAAATTATTCTATAGGTAGGATACACTTCGGGGTGTCTGCCTTGGAATTACATGAACTGGTTCCTCCCTCACCATTCTACTACCGGACAAGCAGACGTACGCATCTACACCACCGATATATGGTGGAAATACCGACGTTGCGGACGAAACGCTATGCTTCCACATTCATCATACGCACCGCTGAAGAATGGAACTCTTTACCGTAGTCTGTTTTACCCGAAAAATACAATCTAGGTATGTTTAAGTCTCGCTTGAACAGGTATCTTCTAGGTAAGCGTGCTCCACCTTAGACTGCATTTCCGCCTGTGATAAGGCGCAATGTCGGTCAAACGCGAACCTATTCATTATAAAAAAAGAAATAATATTAAAGGCTGATTCAAAGAAAAGAAAAGAAAGAAAGAAAAATATTTATTTCAAATTGCGACTTACACATTACATACACATAAATAAAATGACAATAAAAGAAAGCCGCAATATATGAAATGAGGTTGGCACTCAGTCTTTCGCTGTGCCGAAACATGTTTCGACACAACACTGGTTTTCAGTGCCCACCTCCATGACCTCATATATCCCAAGACCCACTTTGTAGATAACCTAGTACATTCAAAAAACAATATATATATATAACAATTATACAATAAGATAGTCTAACAAAACAACAAAATACTAAATAAAAATAAAAATACCTATAACTAAATCACTAATATTTAAATTATTCAACAAACTCTAAACAACTATGAAATACAAACCACAAATTACATTAATTATTCACACATATCACTGAAGTCAGAGTTCCAACAACGCGTTCGTACAGGTCCGTTTCAGTGCTGCACTGATGCGGCAGTCCTTCAATTCACATATTAGTTCTCTACGGATCTTCAGGCAAACCGTGTGCGACGACTACAACTACGACAACAATAGCCATTGCTTTAGACGACGAAGAAGAGCAGCATCAAGAAAAATAAAGGAAATCGGTGCATAAAGTATGTGTTCATATTATATTCCACAAATTGGTTTTGTATTTTGTATCCATGTACTTTGTATGCGACAAATCATACAATCGCTCGTCCTCCATTTTGTTTTGACGCAGCGGAGTCCGTGATCCGGTAAAAAACCGTCGTCGTCGATCATATCCGTGATTGCCGGCGCCGGCACGGACACTGATAGGCGTGGACGCGTTCATAGAGAATGTATGAAAGAATAATTATCACGGTGGCGGGACTGTGCCGGAACTTTGATTATACTGATATGTGTGAATCAGCCTTAAAGGTCAATCTACGTTTGAAAATAAAAGATTTTATTTATTGCAAAGTTGGCAAACAAGCAGACGTCCCAGCTCATGGAGAGAGGTTACCATCGCCTACAGACTTTTGCAACACCAATGGCGAAGCCAACGCGTTGTCAGGCTTTAGGATGGGACAGGTTGATGAGATAGATGGACCAGACAGGACATGAGGTGGTTAGTCGAGCGCACCTTTTACACATATAAGGAGTTTATGACATACATTTTTATGTTTGCTTGTAGGTAAACTGGCAAACGAACCACCTAGCGGTAGATGGCTACCGTCGCCCATGCACATCTGCAACACTAAGGGAGCCGATGCTTTGCCTACCTCGTTGAGACTTTAAATATCTCTTCACGCCCTTTTTTTGCAGGATGTCAGCAGACAGGCAGACGGCCCACTTGATGGAAAGCGGTTACCATCGCCTATGGACATTTGCAACACCAAAGGTGCTACAAATGCGCTGCTGCTTTCTTAAGGAAGACTGGAAACTGGTCAGTAATGCCGGAACACAAATCAAGGTTGTTATGGCGACATACTTTAGACCAGAGGTGGTAGCCAGTCGGACAAATGCCCTACCACCTGGCTGTGGGTTGTTTTATCGCCTCTTACGACAGGCCGCAGGAAATTGTATTCTTTCTCCGTTCCTGCACGGATAAAGAGCCTTTTTGAAGAGCCCCATCATGTAGCGCTCTGGGAAAATCGCGGGTGATAGTTCCGTCCATAACATGGACATATATAGCATGAAGGAGCATCCACGAAGTGACATGGAGAACTTCGAAGTGTCTAGGAAGCGTGGATAAAATCCCAATCATCGGCGAATGGCGACGTAGGCACCAAATCAAATAGCTCAACAGAGCACTCCCCGTTCTACAGACGGTAGAACAAGCTACATTTAAATTATACAAACAATTGACATGTAAAAGTTGTACCAATAAAGTTTGTTATGATTTATTTATGTATGAGGAATGGGATAGAGGTGGTGAGATATGGGATCGGACTAGAGGATGGGACAGGAGGAGTGGGAGGAAATGGGCTATCAGATCTATCACTCAACGTACGAAACACATTTAGCTCAACACTTTAACTCAAGACAGTTTTACACACATACACACAGTGTATTCTGTGAGAGCCGGCACTGAGAGCCCAAGTCAAGATAATGATTCCAGTATAGCTCTACAAGCTCTAGATAAATCAATAAAAATGTAAATGTATTACTTAGCACTAACTTCAAGATGTACAATTTTTTTTTGCTTTTTAGTTACTCTGAAATCGGTTTCCTTTTTTGCTAGTTGTTCATTTCTCGTTTCAAATTATATTTGGTATCCAATGACAATGAATTTTGTCTATCCTGAATCTGTACTGAATGCAATGCAAAAAAGTATGATTCTTGATCATTTTCTTTCGGTTCCGAAACAAAAAATTATGGCTCAGCATACATAAAATAAATATTTACACGACAAATTCAGAACCTCCTCCCCTTTTTTGAAAGTCGTTTAAAAAAGCCTACAACTGCAACCAATAGTAGCGAGTTCTAAACGTGTACCCGAGTATTTCAGGCCAGTATAAGTAGAGCCCTGTTCAAACGGTTGTGTTCACACGTTCTGAAATTACAGATTAATGGTCGCGATACGCTATACAAGCCACCACGGCAGACGTTGACAAAACGAGTGTGGCTTTTAAATTAAGTTTTATGGTAATCGATGTTAGACATCTAACTTTGTTAGTTCAATAATTCTACTTGTTTACTAGGTTAAGGTTTAAAAAAAATATTTTTCAGGTCTTAAGCTTGTTTTGCTTGTTATATTATGATTAGATTAGGCTTGTAATAAACTATTCCCTTTTGAAAATTTAACAAATATTTATTGAGGGTGGAGATGCAATCAGGCAAACTCCGCGGGTAGGGGGTTATGTGCTCAATATATGGCCATCCCTTATTCCCTAACTAAGAACTGGTGCCCGGAGAATATTGAATCTTGCACTTACCTCGCAGTCAGCCACCAGCCCACGATAGTGCTGGCTCAGGGGGTCTGCCGCTGCTTATCACGTGGCGATACACAAAGGTGGCAAGGTCCTACTTCTACACAAGCCCCGGGACTCATAGGACGCAGATACACTGACCACTTACGTTCATATATTATTGGTTGCGGCGAATGTTCTAGTAACTAACTGGACGCGGAAATCTTAGATAGCTCATAATGTGTATTTATAAAGGCGGGTGCAATACTACTTCACGTGCGTCACGGCAGCGTGGCGTTTGGCAACGTACTGACGCACGCGCAGTGCCAGCGGCGGCAACAAGATGCTATAAGCCCAAGGCACAGTTGCTAACTGGGAAATAGGAGCCGCCAACAGAGGGTATTTGAAAAAAATATATACCTACTTAAATTATTTATAATCTCTTTATACTATTTAAACTAGTAGATAAGGGAAACAGGGGTGATGGCGCTCACCGGCTAATGTAAATACATAATGCTAACAAATATAACTTACACTACTTATACACTTACTACTACTACTTAAGTTCTTACTTACTTGGCAAGCTCAGTGCGTTGGATGATGGACAGGTTAAAACGTGGGAGTATGACAGGATAGCAAACAGTAACTAGCTTTACTAATCCACTACAGCAAGAGAAAAAGAAGTAGGTCTGTTTGTTTTGCGATGCCGCTAACAAAAATGTTGGCTGAACGTTTTTTACGGGTAACTTCAATATTTGAATATTTTTTTTTGTTACTACTAATAATTTAGATAATTATTTTGTGTATGTAGTAATAATTCATTAATACATTCGTAAATATTTCATTTGTTTTTATCCTACACATATAGATTTTGGCTTCAATATGCTTTTACATGAGCGGTATTACCCTTAGTCAGGTTAATGACGCCAAGGACACCTTTCTTTATTTGCTTAATTACCGATTATTAAAAAACGTTTCATACATGTCGTGTCAACGTAGTGATCATTGAATAAATAAACAATTATATTATATTATTCAGCTTTTAATATAAAGTTATTCAAAATAAATATGAAAGGTTTTCCTTAAGTGAACCGCATTCCGCCTGCTTCCCCTACTAATAATCCCCTATAATAAGTACACATAGCAGATTCTTGTTCGTTTTACCTTCATAGCAACACTCATTCAAATAACATCAAATCATATTTATTTTGCATTAGAGACGGTTCTGACAGTTATTACAATACAAATTATGTTGATAGTGTTACATATATATCTTATAGTAGGTACAATATATTTACAGCACAATTTTATTATTTTATTGTATTTAATTTATTATATTTATAAATTTCAAGTTGAAAACAGAGTAAGTATAAAAAATTCAAATACAAGAATCAGTCAATTTTGTTTGTATCCATATAATCTTGCATTGTATAGAAACATTTATTCGCAAGCCAGTTAAAAAGCTTTATATTGTTACAACCTAGACCCCGACAAAGACAAATTCCACGTACAGATCTCTAGAAGCACATTTTATTACCTGTCGACAAATTTGAACTACTGTAATTCTTTTATGATCGCCTTCTTTTGTTTATTTATTTATTGGCATATGTTTCTAGAATAACCCATTGTTTTATTGTACTCGTTTATGGCAGCTTGCGGCTGAATCATAAGCCAGGTGCTGCGGATTACATCAACGGGCATATTTGTAGCCGTGAGGTATAAAATGACGGCGTGATGGAGAGAGAACGCAGTTCAGCGACAACTACGATCAAGGCGTGACGTATGTACAAACGGGAATCTAATAGTGACGGACTTTACGCGTTTTATTGAATTACGACCTTCTGCATTACGTTTGAATTTGTTATGTTCGGTTATATTTGTACCTGTATTTGTATAGTTCTAATAAATTCTATAATAATTCCAACGGCATTTTAATTCGAGTCCCGCTAAACTAATAAATAAATTACCCTTATATTCTTTGATGGTTTGAGGTAGTTTATTACAGATTTTTATAATCATAATATGACTATTTCTACTATAGAGATGGCTATTTTATTAGATGCTAAATAATTTCTATAACGAGTTTTACCTAAGCCTGTAAACATCTTCAAATTTTAGAAACAGTTTTTGGTCGTATTGTTATTGAAGTGTTAAGATTGTATATTTTCTAAAGTGGCGGGGGTTGAGGTCCCATTGGTACATTGAATATTGCTTTATAATATTTTTTTTGGTCTGTAAACACTTCATTTATCTTCTTATAAATAAAAATTATTTTTTGTATGTTTGTCCTCGATGCGCTCCCAAACCATTGATCACATTCTGATGAAACTTTGGTATAACACTATAGTGTTCTGAGGATGCCCGTAAGAGTTTTTGGCTAAAGAAAACCAATGTTTGTGTTGTATGTTTGTCCTTAATGTTTTCCTAAAGCATTGATCAAATTCTGATGAAACTTTAGTAGTTTGTACTGAGGACGCCCACAAATTCTGGTCTAAAAATATTTATATATAAAATTCTTCTGTTCGTGTATATATCACTGAACTCTTCCTAAACGGTGGGACCGATTTTGATGTAATTTTTCGTGTTTGCTCAAGTGGATTCGAGAGTGGTTTAGATTAATAATTGATCCCAGTCGATAGCGCTGCAATCGGGTTCTAGATTTTTATTTTTTAAGGGCAAGACAACGTCTTCCAGGTACAGCTAGTTTGTAACATTATTGCTGAGATTCGTAAAATACAGATTTGTCGAAAGTGAGTCCTGTCAATTTGTATCTTTCAAAACGTGGTGATTAAGCCACTGATCAAACAGATATACATGTGGCGTCAAACGCAACTATCAAATTTTGATGCTGACAACACCAGGACAGCCATTTTAGGCAACACTTTTTCAATACCTCAATTTGAGAGTTTTTGGCGGGAACTGAAAGAAGACGTTATGCTGTGCAGTTTTATTTTTTAAAAATGTGTATAATTACTCTAAAATGAACAATAGTTGCAGGATATTGATAGTTTTTGAGTAGAAATTGTGTTTTTTGGGAGAAATGTAAACTGTATAGTCAGATGTGATCTTTCGAGTTTTCACAAGAACTCCATTGAATGGCGTCGGTTGTAGCCTGCAATACAACTGCGCTACTATACGAAGACCTATTAATTCGAACCTATTAATTTGTTTCCGACTGAAAGACTTTGATTCTATGGTCATGAATAAATTTTAAAAAAAACCTCAATTTGACAGATAATACACAAGGGTCTCGATCAAAACAATGTTATTATTGATGTCTCAAAATCAAAATCATATGTAAAACCAATCGGAATATATTATACCCAGCCATAAATCGTGTGTTTAATATTTCCTATATCACATAATAAAGGATAAATAAAGGAGCCTTCAATGACCATAACGTCTTATCGACGTCTCATGCGGCTCCAAATACTTAACTTCATTATATTTTTCACACGTAACTCCTCATAAATAAATTAAATAAAACCACGCTCGATCGATTTGAAACACATAGTAATTTGGTATAAAACTACTCATGTATCCTGGTGGCGTTATTTGCGGTCGCAATATACGTCTGATTGTCGATAAATGGGCTCAGTTTCACACGTACAAGACTATGTGAGACCGCAGCCCCGTCGTTCTCTGGAATTTTATTTCACTGCTACCGTATATAATTGGACGTGAATTGGCATTGAACAATAACGAATGTTGTATGCATACGAATGTACTCAGAAATTTATGTCATTTAATTGGATGATTGACGGGTCAATTTGACTGAAAAACTTTTTAACAAAACTTTAGAAGCAAAAACTTTGTACCCTTTTTTACGAAAATTGCGCAGACAGAGGAGTGTGAAATTTCGCACACTTATAGTTTATGTAGAGGAGTGCAGAATGCTATTTTTTTTTATTATGCATAAAAAATACTTTACACACTACCATGCATTTGACACTTTTTTATTGTTAAAGTCAAATTAACAGTGTAGCCTTGGCGAAATATGTGATTAAAGCAGTTATAGTCTTTGACAACAGACCCTTAACAGTGGTCAAACTTATAATTTAAATTAATTATTATGGTCGAATTTCAACCACGGGCGACCACTAGTTATTTTTAATTTTATGATGAGTGCATACATGCTTTTTTTATGTACATTGTTTAAAAATTTATTGGAGAACTTTCTGTGCAATTTTATTCCAGAAATGTTATAACCGTAGTTTAAAATATCGTTACTGAAATAATTTTAATTAGGTAAATTTTAAAGATGTGAATTAATAACTTACTATAATCTTACAAAATCGATGAGACTGCGATGTTCTATAAAATGGTAAAGAGTATGTTGACTAACTACTTTCTCATTTAGTTAAGGCTTGCTTGAAAATTTATGGATACTTAAAACTGTGTGTCTAATGTTTAGAAATAAGAAAAAGATGTAAACACCGATTATCGCATATTTTTAATAAAATTTCACGACAAAGTGAAAGTAACTCTCACATCAGATTAACACGTTTTCTTTAACAAACATTCTATTACAAAGTATACCTAGTACAGAGGCGGCCATCTCGACGCCTGTTCCCGTTTCGACCGCAAATTTCCTGCCATCCGTTCTGATTGCAGGAATCACGCTTCAATCCACACACCTGCCCACTGTTGTGGCTTGAGGGCAAAGAAATGTTATGTAAAATCATATTTGTCTAGTTATCACTAGGTTGGAAATTGTGAAGATCGCTTTTTGTTTTATTATACTAGGACTTGCTATCCAACCAAGCAGCGTTTGGATTACATGCTGACACCCAGACTCCGAAGACTCCCACAAGAAGTGGTAGTAGTATATCTGTTTTTCTTTAAAGTTCTTGCGAAAATATGTTTCTTAACATTAGTTGTTCATTTTTAAACCGACTTAGAAAAAAGGAGGAGGTTCTCAATTCGTCGGGATCTTTTTTTTTTGCTTGTTTTTATGTATGTTCGCCGATTACTCCGTCATTTATGATCCGATTTACGTGATTCTTTTTTTGTTCGACGCGGAATAGCTGCCATGTGGTCCCCTAAAAATTTGACATAGTTTGGCCCAGTAGTTTTCATTTTACGAACATTTTTTTGTTCCCGTTTCTTGGGATCTATATTTTTTAAGAAGCGCGGCACCATTCGTAGGTCCACCCGTACATAGCTAGACACTAAAAAGTAACAAATAAAAAATAAAAACTTCGTTTAAAAAAACCGACTTCAAAAACTAAAATGTATAAAATAACTTATTTATAAAGCTATTATTATTAATATATATTATCTAAAACATCTTGAAGTCGGTGCAAAATAAAACATAATAAAAAAACCGACTTCAAAAACTAAAATGTATAAAATAACTTATTTCTAAGGCTATTATTATTAATATATATTATCTAAAACATCTTAAAGTCGGTGCTTAGTAATTTGCAAAATATAGTAATTTTTATTATGTTTTACTTTGCACTGACTTCAAGATGTTTTAGAAAATATATATTAATAATAATAGCTTTAGAAATAAGTTATTTTATACATTTTAGTTTTTGAAGTCGGTTTTTTTAAACGAAGTTTTTATATTTTATTTGTTACTTTTTAGTGTCTACCTATGTATGCCGCGCTTCTTAAAAAATATAGGTCCCAAGAAACGAGAACAAAAAATGTTCCTAAAATGAAAACTACTGGGCCAAACTATGTAAAATTTATAGGGGACCAATTGGAAGCTATTCCGCGTCGAACAAAAAAAGAATCACGTAAATCTGATCAGAAATCACGGAGTAATCGGCGAACATACATTTAAAAAAAAGCAACAAAAAAAAAAAGATCCCGACGAATTGAGAACCTTCTCCTTTTTTCGAAGTCGGTTAAAAATTACTATATTTTGAAAATTACTAAGCACCGACTTTAAGATGTTTTAGATAATATATATTAATAATAATAGCTTTAGAAATAAGTTATTTTATACATTTTAGTTTTTGAAGTCGGTTTTTTTAAACGAAGTTTTTATTTTTTTCAAATTTACTTTTATGGCGGATATCACAATTTTTTATTTTTTCACCATCTTTCTACACTTTTATGCCATACTACGTAATGGTACATAGAACCCACATTTATAGCACAATGTTCCCTATACAAGCAGTTTCTTACAGATAGATTTTTAAAGAAATCTTTTCCGATAGACCTTACGGGTCCAATGTTTCAACCCCAAAGGGCACAAAAATGTAACGTTTTCCTAGGGATTCAATGATTTATTTTTTACTTGAAATTTGCGTAATTTACCGATGAGATATAATTAAAAATCAAAGATCGTGAAACTAAAATACTTACATTATGTAGCAAATCACTGCCAACGGAGAGCGTGCCCAGAAGGTTGACTGCATTGCCACGCTGTATGGCAATACTTATTTGTTGTGCAAAATATGATCCAACCTTCTGATCACGGATAATGTCAAAGAGTTTCTTACATGTTTTTAAAGAAATTCTTTGCCGACGGACATGAGCCTAATGTTTCAACCCCAAACAGCACAAATATGTGACCCCTTCCTAAGGCTCCATATTTGCGCCGTTATACATCTTCAGCTGAAGCGGCGGCATTGCCAGCCCCTGACTCGGTCACTGGAAGTTGTGACGGGGACAGTATGTCACCACAGGTCGCATCCCACACTAGCGGCCGCCCCATCTTCCGAGGGACGAGTGACATTCCGGCCGGTCTCTTGCCAAAGTCACGCACCAGGCCATTCGGTTCTAGAATGGCCGGTACGCTGACACTGACAGCTGCTCGGCTGATGTCGTTGAAGCTGGCATGACGAGATCTTTTTATTTTAACTATGACTACATTAAAAATAATATCTAACAAATTGTCCTAAAAACTGCTAAGATAAGCCGATGCGATTGGCCTAAAACAACGGCTGGGCCGCCGTCCGATTATCAACGCCGGTGTCAAAACTATGAAGTTTTTTACCAGTGTACATGATTAGAACCGTTTTGTGTGAATAAAGTAATTCCGCAGAAAATTGCTCCGTTTTTGCTTTACTTTCATAAATTTATTGCCGTTCATCTATTTTGTTTGTTGAGTAAATGATCAGAAAATATTTGAGCAATATTTATGAATATATAGACTTCTGCTTTTTTCTTTAGCTGGAGTACAGCGAACAGGAAGACGGCCTATCATATACTAATATATACCTAAAGCTGAAGAGTTTGTTTGTTTATTTGTTTGCTTAAAAGCGTTAATGTCAGGAACTACTAGTCTGATTTGAAAAATTCTTACAGTGTAAGATAGCACATTTTTTGAGGAAGGCTATAGGCTATATATCATCACGCTAAGGTCAATAGGAGCGGAGCACCAATGAAGAATGTTTCAAAATTGGGGATTTTTTTTAACTTACTTTTTTTAACTATTCCACGCGTACGAAGTCGCAGAAGCTAGTCTGATGATAAGCGGCTACCGCCACTACTAACTCGCTATTGGCCTCGGAATTTATAACACCTTTTTTTAAAAACCAAAATCGAAGGGCTGTTGTAAAACCTCAAATAAATAAAATTTGCTACTATAAGCCGTTGAAACGTTGATTTAATTTTCCATAGTTGTTACAATACTTAATTATCATTGTGCGAGTTATTGAATCAAACAAAGCAAAGAAATAGCTAAGATCGTTGCATCAAGAAAGATTTTAACGACGCATTTCCGTGGTTCGTTTTATTCCGACCCCTACTACGTGCAATTACTTAAAGAAATTAATTGAAGTAAAAAATAATTCTAATTTGTTCGGGTTTCGAAATTATTCAAGCATAAAATGGATTGTTATTTTTTCCAAAATTGACTTATAATGTCACGCGATTCTTGGTCGAAAGCGTTAGGTTTTTCATATATACAATTCGGTGAGATTAGTAAAGTAACAAAAGTAGTACAGACAAATTTCAAAGTAAATATAACAATATAACTAAGTTATGTTTTATTTTATTCTATTAGTTTACAAACTCATTGTAATTAAAAATCTCATTATTTAACATCTTGTATCTACTATTTTTATGTATTTTAATATACACAAATAGAATACGAACACAAAAACAACTACAAAAATAGAATATATTTTATTGTATAGTATTAAGATACAGTTCATGAAGTTTAAATACAAAAACAATAGGCAATGTTATCACTAAAATCAATTTCTTCCAGAAAACCTTAGGATGGATTGTAAAAATTTGTGAAACGTATAAACTTTGCAATATAACTAGGATTAAATAGAACAGAGTAATTTATTTTATCGCTCATTTATTAGTTATGTGGTGATATTTCATAAAATGCATAACTCTTAGTAAAGATGTGACATTATCTTGTTTGAATATTTATGTTGTTTCTTTTTCACGGCTTTGGAAATGAACTGATCATCACGACATTCATCATTTACGCGAGCAAAGTTCAATAAACTGATTTCCATAAAATATAGTTTATGTACGCTCTTGATAAAAGTGATGAATATAATAATTATGTATGTGTGTGTATTTTTATGAAATAGAAATACATAGGTGCATATAATGTATTTAATATGAGTGCACATCGGTTGCTTTTCCATTTTACTTAAATATTACATTGAAGTCACATAGTAGTGGACTTTTCTAAAAGCATGTCTCAGTCGGTAGTGGTGTTTGTACAAATTTTTACATTTCCACAATGCAGACGGGATTGCAGGAAGCATACGTTTATTTTTCTTTAAGCTCCATAACATATTTTTCACAGTTTCGTTTGTGGTTCATATTCTAAGAATGATTCAGTCTGACTCAAGATCTATTATAGCACATAGTACCTGCTATTACTGTTATATTTAATAAAGTGAGCGACAATCATAATAAGCTGAGATTGGGTTTCTCTGTTTACGAGGAATACGGATTGCAGTTATTATCATACATGGTGTGGAACCATGGTACTTGTAACTATTTGTTTTTTTTTATTGCAGGAATTAAGCAGACAGTAGGTACACTATCCGTGCAGGAACGGAGAAAGAATACAATTTCCTGCGGCCAGGCGTCCTGTCGTAAGAGGCGACAAAATAACCCACAGCCAGGTGGTAGGGCATCTGCCCGACTGGATGGCAACCACCCCTGATCTAAAGTATATCGCCATAAAAATCTTGACTTGTGTGCCGGCATTAGAGACCAGCATTTGTAGCACCTTTGGTGTTGCAAATGTCCATAGGCGATGGTAGCCGCTTTCCATCAAGTGGGCCATCAGCCTGTCTGCTGAACCCTTGCAATAAAAAAAAGACAGGCAGACGGCCCACTTGATGGAAAGTGGTTACCATCGCCTATGGACATTTGCAACACCAAAGGTGCTACAAATGCGCTGCTGCTCTGTTAGGGGGGACACAGGAACCTAGTTACGAATGCCGGAACACAACATAAGGTTTTTATGACAGCATACACTATACCAGAGGTGGTCGCCATCCAGTAGAACAAATACGAAATACTTGCCGCTTCTTCTTCTTAACAGCAACAACACGTTGCGAAGAGGTGTACATAGACTAGGAAATAAAATTAAATTTTAACCTATATGTATGACCTTCAAAAAGTGTTCTCCAGTGAAACTTATTTTGAATAAAAACTCTTGAATTTTGAATACCCTACCACCTGGCTGTGGGTTGTTTTATCGCCTCTTACGACAGGCCGCTCGGCCGCAGGAAATTGTATTCTTTCTAAGTTGTTGCACCGATAAAAACTATGTAAAGGTGGTCCAAAGACGCTGAATGAATTGTATGAAGGATGACATGACGATTTGTGATGTGACAGAGGACGTATGCTAGAATAGAAGAATATGGATGGAAAAGACATATTGTATCAACAATGATTGGAAGAAGGTGAAAGAAAATTATCACCCAATAAAAAAATATCTTTGACTTGCTTCAAAATATTATTATGTATTGTACCTACCTAGGGCGTAATGGTATTTCGTATCCTTTTTTTTGATGTTTTAAAACTTATTAGTAAAGGCTACCTTTATTAGGATAGTAGTGGATTGTAGTTAAACATTTATTATTCATATTATTATGATTATCGCTGCCTTTATTATACTTAACTATAACAGAGATAGGAAGTACTATAATAAATCTCGATTCAGACTGAATCATTCTTAAAATATGAACCACAGAAGAAATTGCGAAAAATAGGTTATGCTTTTTAAAGGAATATACACATAATGTGCTTCCTCCAATTGCCAAACAGCCTTTTGGGCAAGCTTCCCTCTGGCGGCGATTTGTTACATAGTTAATATTAATTTATTTTTAAATTAGTCAGGTATTAATTAAGTTAGTTTTTGTTCTGTCACATCCTTATTTGATTATATTTCGAATACTGGCAAAAAAAAAACTACGTTATAACGGTTTTACGCGCGGTATTTTAGTATTTTTATTTCGACGTTTTAGTAGCCGTGATCACGGAAAAATATATTTTTAGAGCTAATAAATAAAAAATTGAGTATCATAATTTTCTTTTTTGTTTTTGACTGATCTGGTCAATGTTAGTAATAAAATATCCATAGTAAAGGAAATACGGAGCGTGATTTCGAATCCGATATAATCGTAATCTATTTTGCATACAGCTATACCAGTTTTATTTCGTCACAATCTAATAAAAAAGCGCATTTTTTATAATAAAGCTTGTTGAGCGACACGCTCTATCTGGTGGCTATCGATTTTTTTTAAACAACATATTAATTTGATTATATTCACCTCTATTTCTATTGGAAGAAGGTACAAATTAGGTACATTCTGTAGATCAATTGCAACCCGGTCGTTTCAGCATTACTATTTTAGAGATCGTTTTTGTAATAAATACTAATATAGATGTAATCTGTAGAGTCCGCGCCACAAAAGAAGTCTCACAGACACGGCGCTGCAGTCGCCGTACTTAATCATGCTAGAGTAATTATTTGCTAATTCATAAATCGACATAGGTAATTACTGCATGATAAATACAAAACATTCCATGACTAAAGCTGTAGATTTATTTCGTGGCTTCTTTACGACCAAATTCTATGAAATAGTAGAGCTCCAACTTTTAGTTCCTTTACTTTCCATGGGACTTCTTTCGTGGCGCGGAATGTACCGTTTTTATATTGCAGAGACTAGTAGCATTCGCCACAATGTCGGGTAAAAGAACCTAATCTATACAGCTTTGCCTAATGAATTGAGTTTTCAGTATGAGTTTAGCCAAATTGGAGATCTTTGACAGACGCTAAGCAACAGAGTTCTTCTGACAACGCAAAAGGCCACATTTCACATTTATCACGTATATACCTAATTATTACTTAAAAAGAAAAAATCGTACAATTATTTCATTTTAAGAGCTCCCAAAATATTTCTTTACCTACTTCGCATCATACACAACGAGACCAAACAAAACGTATCAAAGACTTTCATCGTACATCAAAGAGATAATCCATAAAACACACCTCACAAAATCCCTTAATACGGAGTAAAGAAATAAAAAAGTAAAGTAAAGAGGCACATACACGCGCTAAGGTGTAATAGAGGTACACACCGTCGCCTCAAGAATTAAAAAAGAAAACTCAAGGGGGCGCGCACAGAGTCCACAATGTCAAAAAGTCGACGTCAACAAACACAAAGTAAAAGTAAAATAAAAAAACTCCACATTCTTAATTTAACTTGAGTCACTCTTACGGCCCTACTTCAAGTAGCCAAATATTGTGAGCTCTATTTTACGTACTTGGCTGTTAAATAAAGATTGTCACACATGATATACATTTTAAAAATTAATCTACAAAAGTTGGTCATTTGGTTTTAATTATCTTATTTTCGTCGCTATCATGCAAGAACAATACTCGTACTAACAATATTAAATACAATATTAAAGCCAGTACTTTATTACCTTAATAGTTAATTTCACTTTATTTAGAGATTTATTGATTTAATTACAATTTGTGAAGTGAGCTAGTGCTAATGCATGGATATTCTAGTTAGTTAGTTCTAGTTAATAGTTTTCAACCAAAATCGTCAGCCAAATAGGTCTTCAACTGACGTCAAACCAGAGTTCTTGTGACAGCTCGAAAAACAGTTAAAAACAATAAATCCTAAACTATTGTGTTCACTTTTAAAGGGCTCATACACGAGGCTGTATTACAGTCCTGCAATGGGTGCAGCTTGGACGACTGAAGAGGCACTCTCTTCGGTGTTGTTGAAAGCAATGCAAGCTACAATAACATTCACGGCGTGTTCAGGGGGGAATAGTCAGATCCTCCTCCTTAGCCACAGAATAGGTTAGGTGGGTTGCTTGGTAGGTTTTTCTAGGTAAAGTAAGAGTAGCTTTGGTCCTGAAATTAGATGACGAAGAATAGGCATTACGTTTGACACAGTGTCCTCCGTTAGAAAACTAATCAACTCAATTATATTGAGTATTAAGTAGTAGAACTGTTACATTTTACATATATGAATAGGAACTCATCCCAGCGGGAACACGTAGTTATTTTAATAACGTTAAAGGAAATTTTGAATAGTCTGGAATCCCTATTAATATTATAAATGCGAAAGTAACTCAGACAGAGTTACTTTCGTCTTCGTCTTTCGTCTGTCTGTCTGTTCTGTTTTCACCTAAAAACTACTGGACCGATTTGGCTGAAACTCAGTATATATATGTTTTCGATGCCGAGAATGAACATAGGATACTTTTTATCCCGAATCCCGAATGGGATAGTTTCCGGGATAAAAATATATTTGTCTTTCTGTTTGTTATGCTTTTACGGAAGAACTAATGGGCCTATTTGGCTGAAATTCGGTACGTATGTAAATTAAATACTAATGATGGACAAGGGATACTTTTCATTTTGGCCTTTTTGATAATTTTGGCCTTTTTGGTCATTTTGGCTATTTTGGCCTTTTTACTCATTTTGGCCATGTCGGTCACTTTGGCCTTTTCGGTCATTTTGGCCGTTTTGATAATTTTGACTATTTTGGCCTTTTTGGTCAATTTGGCATTTTTGGTCATTTTGACCATGTCGGTCACTGTGGCCTCTTTGGTCATTTTGGCCATGTCGGTCACTGTGGCCTTTTTGGTCATTTTGGCCATGTCGGTCATTTTGGCCTTTTTGGTCATTTTGGCTTTTTGGTCATTTTGGCCTTTTTGGTCGTTTTTGCCTATTCCGTCATTTTGGCCACATCGGTCACTGTGGCCTTTTTGGTCATTTTGGCCATGTCGGCCATTTTGGCCTTTTTGGTCATTTTGACCATTTTGATTACTTTGGCCTTTTTGGTCGTTTTTGCCTATACCGTCATTTTTGCCATGTCTGTCTCTGTGGCCTTTTTGGTCATTTTGGCCATGTCGGTCATTCCGGCCTTTTTGATCATTTTGACCATTTTGGCCTTTTTGGTCAAGTTTTGTAATTTATGTTGTTTACAGATAGACGGGGGATGGTATAATTAGCGATATAAAATGAAGTGAATCTTCCGTGGGCAAATAAATAAAAAATTCATATAATATAACCTGTAGCGCTTGCTCTATAAACAAGAGACACGCACGAGAGTAAACTCTAGTAATATATAAAAGAATTGTAACAGTTGATATTTTTGAATTTCGAGCGAGTCTCAACTTAATCGCCGTAACAGCTTTTTATTTTGAAAACTCTCTTGACAGTGAAATAGTTTGACGTTAGTACTGTCATTGGGTATGTTTATGTTTTTTTTAATGGTGCAAGTGCAACGTTACAGGCGAATGGGTCCCTATCACCAACATTATATATTTTTAAATTTAAACTTCTACAGCAAAACACTATCTTCAAGTTCTCTCCAAAAACTCCTGAAAGTACGTCGTCTGCGATAATCATTACAGCTCCAACTAATCTGGACGCGTGACACGAACCCCTCGTTTGTAAGAAAAAACTCCCCGTTTCTTCGGGCGGTAGCATGTTTTATGTGTGTGGTATTTCAGCCTATTTTGTTCCAGTTTTACCTGCCACGCCGTTTGCGGTACATTATATGGGGAAGGGAATTGCCCCAGTTACCTCATATTTTCTTTTTATTAAACGGAAAATTGCCAGTGGATTGAATTAGGCTGCTTTGGAACAATGTAAGCGCAGATATTTTACTACATGCGTAATTATGGCACTCTCACTTAAGATTATATATATTACTAGCGGCCCGGCACGGTTTCACCCGCGCTCTGTCCCGCTGTGTAATGTAATATAGCCTAAGATACTCCCTGTTAACGTAGCTTTCGAAAATTAAAAGAATTTTTTAAATCAGTTTAGTAGATCCAGAGACTACCCCCTACAACGTCACAAAGTCACAAACTTTACCTCTCTATAATATTAGTATAGAATACATAAACAGATAGATTGATAAATCTTTACGTTCTTATTGATATTGAATTAGAAAAAGTTTCAAGGCTTCTTTAAGAATTATAAAAAGCCTTCTTACTTACTCTAACTCAATATGAATAAGACCGATATTGTTCACAGACAACTTAAGATACCTTATAAAGAAATACAATAAATCAGTTAGCGGTGTTGATTTTATGAACTTTGAAAAGAGAAAACGGTCAGGGCGTTAATTAATACCAGTAGATTCCGAAGATGCAACTGTAAGACATTTTTTCTGCCTTTCTGTTAGAGCATCACATGAAAACTACTGAATAGATTTAAATGAAACTCAAATTTTACCCCAATAAATGATGGCATTTCCTTGAGATAGACTAATATAGGCAATGAGATGGAGCTGCTGTAACGTTTCTTTTTTTTGGACACAAAATCAATATTGTACAGAATTTAGTGTCATGAATCTTCATAAGTAGTTTCAATAATTAATACAACACCAACATTATTTGCCGCATTTAATTAATTACTGATATAAAACGAAAACTTATAATCAATTTAACTAAATACTTAAAAATAAATAAAATTATAAATAAATTAATATAAAGAACTAGCTGTCCCGGCAGACGTCGTCCTGCCCGGAAAAGCTTCAATCGATATGCCGACAGCAGCGTCACCTACCGGGTCCAATTGTGAACCAACTCAGAAACCTTTTTTGGCTCATGCACAATAACTTTGCTAAAGATCATCACATGCTCAAATGTATAGTTTACGATTCTATAAAGGACATACAGACAAACATTCATTTTTATTTATATATAAGATGTAACAAATCGCTACCAGAGGGAAGTGTGCCCAGAAGGCTGGCTGAATTGCCACGCTGTATGGCAATCCTGATTCGTTGCGCGAAATACGAACCAGTCTTCTGTTCAAGGGTAGTATCAAAGAGTTTCTTACAAATTTTGACCACCTATTGAATAATTGAAAATATACTAGTTACCGTAAGTAAAAACAAAAGAGGGAGAAAAAAGCTTGGTATACAATAACAAAAAAGAAGAAAAAGAGACCTCACCAGAACACAGAGACCGGAGCCAAGATCACACTGATTGACTGCGACCAGCCGCAAGGAGGACGCTAATTGTCAGAAATACTTGATATAATGGTTTACTTGTTTTTCAAACATTCAAGGACCATTTGCTTATAAATGCTAGGCCTTGTTGCAACTTTGTTTTGGTGTCACTGTTGCGATTTACTAACAGATACGTTGTCCTCACGGCAACGCGAACAAAGTTTTGTTGGCACTAGCAGTAAAAATTTAAAAACGGTGCTATGACTATGTAGGTATTTATCGCTTAGTGATCTCTTCCTGACAACCCCTTATTTCAGATAAGTTTTTATACATAAAGAAATGAATGCATAAAACTAAACTAGGACTTTATGTAGCTTTACTCGTGTGAATGCCCGCTCCGTATTCCATGCGAAGTATTTTTTTTATTACACGAGTTCAGCTGGTAATCAGACGGCCCACCTGATGGAAAGCGGCTACCATCGCCTATGGACACTGCAAAACCATAGGTGCTACAAATGTGCTACTGCTCTCTAAAGGCAGACTGGAACCTGGCCACTAATGCCGGAACACAACTCAAGGTTGTTATGCCGGCTTACTTATTATTACGATTAGGGGTGGTAGCCATCCAGGGGGGGAATACCCTAACATCTGGCTGTGGGTTGTTTAGTCGCCTCTTACGACAGGCCGCCTGGCCGTAGGAAATTGTATTCATTCTCCGTTCCTACACGGAAAGAGGTATACGAGAAGTTTACAAAAATCCTCTCATATCCTAGGCTTTATAAACAAGGGAAAATAAACTTAAAATATACAAATGATCATTCATATTGCTTACAAATGCTCAAAAACTTTCAAGTAAAAAAACACTTTTTATTAAATCCACATACCAAATACATGTTTTGCATGTTTATCAAAATATTCATTTCCTTAATAAAACCCGATCAATAAACTTCAAGTCCCCTAATTTCGGTCCCTTATCAACTGTCATATAAAAAAACTTTAACAACCCCTACGCGCACACATATACACTTAACACACGCACATAACCACGCTTAATTATAAGGGTAACTAATCACTGAGATGCGGAGAAAAACGGGATTTTTTTATTCATTAACCACCCTCATCTTGCTTCGCTATCCCTGCGAGAGAACTAAGAAAACTTTGGAGTCTTTATTGAAACTTTGTACGTTGACTTTGAAAACTTTATTATCAGTATACCAAGCCCTGGAGAACCACAGCGAATCTCGGGAATAAAAAACAAAACATTTACTAGCTATAGAAAGATATTGATAACTTGAGAACTAATATCGCTTACCAAATTAATTTTCTACAACAATATATTAATTATATATATAATAAGTTCACATACACAAAACCACAGAGTAATATCTCTTTTCAAGAACTTTCCATGTGACTACGCTCAATTAATCTTCGATGTAATAGTTAAGTAATGTCTATTAAACTTATTACTATAAAATTATTACATTTTCAAAGCAATGAAGAGTTTTTTTTTATAGAAACATCGAAATAAAGTTTCTTTTATATGTATGAAAATATCGAAATTAATAATAATTTCAATAAAAAAATAGAATAACGCAAAATCTTTGAAAAGAAGACTAGGAATAATAAATGCTCAATAAAAACTAATTCTAGACAGCCCCATAAGTTATTTTTCATTTATATCATGTATTTACGTCGACGACAGCAAAACATACATGCACATTAGACAAACAAAATAGGTAGACCAAACTCCGAGCTCTCAAAATGAAGCTGGCTAAAAGAAGCCGATTTTAGAATAGGAAGCCGATCACGCCGTAGTGCGTTACGAGAACTTAATATTACATAATCGCATTAGTGTCGATAAATGAATAATTCAGAATAAATGTCGAAAATGTAACATAAATACGACTCCTTCCCTTTTCTTATTCTAGCGTTGCATACGGCGCACACTCGCACTGGAGCGTATTAAGGCATGAATTTGCATATTCGCCCGCTTACTAAGTGCAATGGCGTGTTTGTACGCACTCCACACATTCTTCCATTCGTCTTTGCGCCGCTTAATTTGTACTGCGTTCATTAATTCCCTTCATTACATTGTATCGGCACACAATCGAGACTTGCTCGAGTTTCTAAAGAGCTTTCTGAAGTGTGTCATTCTGCTTTTACATTTAAACATGACGTAGAATCAGGAGGAAACACTTTGAAACAAAATGAAAATCATTTTATTTAAGACAATTACACTGAAATAAAAGTAATTTAAAATATAGAACTTGTGCTAAAAGGGGCATCAGTCTTAGCATAATGCTGGTCTGTCAACCAGCGCTGATCTTCCGCTGAGCCCATAAGGTATCCTCACGATAGACATTAATTACACCATTACATAGATTTGCAAGAGTTAAGGCCAAAATGTAATAATGGGATTTCAAGGTATAGTAAACTCCGCTTATAACGATTTTCAAAGATTCCCGAAGCAAATCATACTTGAGTATTTAACTTACAATGTTAAAGGAAATCATTTTATATAAGTTGTATTCAAACGACCTATTAATGCATTATAATATGTCTTCAGACCACTGATCACCTCCTGATGCGTGCTTCAGATAAATTGATCCAATGGCAAGAAGAAAATAACGATTAGTTTGTGGCAGCGCTATGTGCACTGCACTATAGTAGAAATATTTTCTCCGTGCAGTTTGGGTCATAAATCAAATTCGGCCTCAGCCCGGCTAGGGCGGTGAGCATGTTGCGCGGGCGCAAAGCCATTAACGATAAAAACTCATTCTTATCAAAAAAAGATTATCATTCTTATAAAAATCATTATTATCTTTTTTGCTGTTAATTTTAAACTTAGATATAAGTATTTATATTTATTTTTAATATAACTTGTTACATTCTAAACTTTTGTACTTATAGTTTTTTAATACATAGATACCTAATAAATAATTTATTTTAAATCATTATTATTCTTATTTTAATAAATTACATTGTTTTATCTACTTTTTTTCTTTCATTTATATCACTAACCCACAAAATGACAAAACTAAATACACTATCGATAACGCTATCGACAACAATAATGCGTATCACTATGCCTGCCCATAAGGCCCGTGAGTGGAAGAGAGAGCGAAATACTCGCTTCACTGCTCCGATTATTTATGACCCAAACTGCACGGAGAAAATAATTCTACTATAGTTGCGCGACACATCACTAACTAAGAAGAAAAACAAGGCTGTCATATTATGACATAGATAGAAAAAGTACTTTCTTCCCGGCAAAACCGTTGTAAATAATTAATACCAATGATTGTAGTTTAATGTCTTCTTTTTGACGGTCTGCCATGGGAATAAACAAGTATAATCTGTCCATGTGCTCTGGATTTTCAATTGTCCAAAACTGTCTACCCGGAGGTGTCCATAACCTCCACAAGTTTTTATGCAAGGGCCCGAATGGTGAGATTTAGCTATGAGCTTGTTAAAAAAAACATTAATATTGATTAAAAATAAATAATAGTCGTAATATACTTATTATTTGTGTGAAAAATCTCCACTGCTTAGTAAAATGTGAGTTGTTATAAGCACACGTCATTTGGCATCAGTCAAAGATCAAGATTTAGCTGAGGCTGAGTTTTAAAATGTAAGAAATAATTAAGACTTTTAAAAGTTCTTGTTGCCATGATGTAAATTTTTAAAACAATAATATATTATATATTTTATTTGAATTTAGAATACATCAAGCTCTATCATCATACGGACAGCGATTCATGTCTAATAAATGTCATCTATTGTTCTTTGGGTGTATGCTTTGAGGTCTGCAGCCATTAAACACTTATTTCTAAAATAAATAGAGAGACGACAAGAGGCCCGACCTCAGTAGTGAACTATAAAGTCTCGTAGCATAAAACCTAATACTTGTTTTTAACACTACAGTCAAAGCAATTTCATAGGTTTCATTAGACTTGATAGGTTTCCATTTGGAGCGAATAATAAAGGGAAAGAATCCCCGGGTCCCGTATAAAGGCGAGTTATAGGGACAGCCGTCAAACAAACGCCTTTCTTAAGCAAAGCAGCGCCTAATTTCAATATCCGAACGGAATGTGGACCGTTCGAAAACTCTCTACCGGGAATAAATTACTCGATCTATTCAATATTTCATCGGGTCGAGTGGCAGACTGAATATTCAAAACTAGAGGCGACACGTAAAGGCACGCGCGAGCCATTTTTCGCGCCTATCATCTCTGTAACAAAACGCACTCGTAATTACCCCCTCCCGTGCTCAACCCCCGCGGCATCCCCCTGAACCCCTCATCAGGGGGCAAGGGGGCCGCCCAGTGACAATTATTGATCAAAAATTCTCTCTCTTCTTTCGCAAAAGAAAACTTGGACGGGTTATGTGTCAACCGGTGTAGTTTGATCATTGTAATTTGATATTTTGTATTTTTTAAAATCAAAAAAATTGAATTTAAATTAAATGTAACTTGTTAGGTAATTATAAAATCTGCCAAATGACTGTCAAGGTGTATTAGTCAAAACGATGATATGTTTTATTTAACTGATATTTATATTATTACATTCAAAACCATTACTTTTGTAAAAATACAAACACAGCAGTATACACACAATAACATGTACACTTACAACACTTATCTAAAACTGATTGGTGGGTTTTACACATTACATACTTATCGCGATGCGCACATAGCATTTGTCAAGATGTTTTTGTTCACCGTCCGCTGAAAAATTGTACACAAATTAAGCCAGAAAAATTAGATGACTGGTACATGCTTCCTGGATAAAATTCGGATCTACGTCATTGTAATGAGACGCGGGTGTGTTAGCCACAAAATTATTACAATATGTATTCGTGTTGTACAAGGGATATAGTGGTGGCGTGTGGCAAAGGTTGGTGGTGGAAGAAGGGAAAAACCACAGCTGGCTAGAATTACTGCAGCACTCACCTGCGGATCCCCAGCCGTCGTACTTTTGGACTCCTCAATACGTCTAAGCGTCCATTCCTACCGGTCATCGGTCATAGAGTTCACATACCATCAACAGGAGTGCGTTTTCTAATTACAATTCGCATGACCTTGACGTGACTAGGCCGCCCGCCGGTACGAATCTTAGTTCGCTGACCGCCTGTCTCTATCCAGCGTGTGAATTTCCGAAAAAGAGCGGAAATGAAGGAAGGTGCATTGTAGCGCGTAACCAGGATGTTTAAACAAAATACATATTTTTAAATGTTAAGTTGATAAACTAGTCATATCAGCAAAACGTTGTGCTGTTATGAAATTATATAATTCAGCATTTTTAATTTGTTTTATACCATTGAAATTAAAATTATCGACGACAGTCGATTTGCTCGCTTAGGAAGCAACCCCTCCGAATTAAACTTTTTAGCTACAAAAGTGTGTGTGTTCTCTTACAAAACGACCCAACCACGAACTACCATCCTAGCAGTGCGAAAAAGACATCCTTGAAAACAAGGCAAGCATTTAACATTAACAGAAAGAGTTGAACATTCTTGCAAATATCAAAACCTTTTGGTAATGACACCCGCGGCCGCCTCGGCATATTAATTGCACGCGGCGCTACCGGGCGGGTGGCAAGACATGGGGAGGCGAGGCCGCGAGGTCAACCGTCGCCTCGCCATTGTTTTGTGCGTGCCACTCCTGTACCCATCCACCCTTATATAGCCCGCTGTCTTAGAGATAAACGTGACGGCCTGTATTTTTGATTACGATTATTCTAGGCTAATGACAAACTGTAATGTGTTGAAACAATATGAATACACCTCTTGGGCTGTGTCAAGTTCTATCTCAATTCTTTGTAGCGTCGATGGCTTCTCGCTTCTGCGAGCTGAAAATGTTACCTGTGCTTTAAATACCTAATTTAATCTAAGCTGCGCGATTATCTATAATATTATACAATTGTTAAAGTGTAGTATTTTATTTCATAAGTTTATTATTGGCAAATAGCATTTATTTAATATTATACATTATTATAGCCAAGTGACTATCGTTTGTCACCAGATTCTATCAACATCACCATTCTCTCTGATCATCACCTTTTGTAAAAGTTGTAAAAGTGATGGGTATCCAGACGGCCAAACGCTCTATCACTTGGCTATGGCTTGCTTCGTCGCTACTTACGACCTGGCCTTAGGAATTTCTATTCTTTCTCCATTTTTGCTGGGATACTACCTGTCGTATTTTTATTAAATGATTCTTATTTACCTAGTAATTCCATAGACTATGATATATTTAATTATTTTATTTTACTCGGAAAATATACAATTTACAACAAAATACATGAAACAAACTAAAACTAAAACCAATTAACAATTTTTACATGTCGTTATACATAGGTATGGATTGCTGATACAACAGTAACAAAGTACAGTGATAACTATCACAATATCCCACAACCTACGCATATTTGTGTTCCACTTTACTAAGAAACTATGACACGGAGATTTGGGCTTTGACATAGTACTGACAATTTATCTCTAGTTATAGAAAAAAGTATGAAAAAAACGTTCAATAGCCGTGATCACGGAAAATATAGATATCAAAAAAATGTCAATGAAAAATATTAAAGTTATCCGTTATCCGGAATTTGTTCATTTTAATTATCTTCTTTTCATTTTTATTTATGGTTATTATTTACTCTATGGCAGCCTAATCTAATTTACCACTGCTTTACAAAATGTTGTGGCTTTAAAAGTCGAAGCCGCGCCAAAAACTGTAACAAGAAACAAAACCCATTTCTTGAAGTCGGGACGAACTAAAACATAAATTTATTAAATTTGTTGTTGTTTTTTATCTTTCACTTGACACCGACTTCAACATGTTGTAAATAATAATATAGTAATTTTCTACAACATCTTGAAGTTGGTGCCAAGTAATTTTTATGTTTTACTTCGCTCCAACTTCAGGACATCGGTTTTGTTTTTTGTTAGAAAGTTTTTTCATATGTAAATAAATTAGAATTTATTATAAGATGTGTTCGCATCCCTATATTGGGAATGCATCTACGATAAAATTCTCAACAGCGAACTGCATAAAGTGAATCGGGAAACCGATCGAGTCGCATCGTTTCCTTCGATTTTCCGCGCCTCTGTCTATTGTGTTTGTGAGCATGTATGTAAATCATTCAATCCGGTCGCACACACAAACAGTCGCTATCTCTTACACGCCCACCATACAAGATTGTTGTGGGTGAAGGACAACAAATACCGAATCCGCGGTGTTAATTTACGTACAGTTGGCAATTATAATTTTCGTATTCGTGTCCGTCCCGTTCTTTCGCCGTTTATTTTTTGTCGCTGTCCTTTTCTTTTGTGGGGGTTAAGCCACAAAAGGTTAAAGGCACAGAAAGCTATTCCAAATTTCATTACAATGGTTAGGCATTAACTCCCGAACCTAAGTCTAGCATTCATAAACAGCTACTTTTTTACGATTCTGGATGTAAGGCTTACGTAATCATGCTACATAGGTTTCATCAAGCCCATCTAAATAATATTGCGCATGGGATCGGTCCTATATGCTAGAAGAGGTTTTTAATCCGCTATCTGCGACAGAGGCATTCCAGTAAGTTACAAAATTAAATGTCGTATACTAAATTCTTTGTCATTTACCATGGTGTGTCTGGGATCAATCCCAGATTTGTCGGTTGTATATCTTTTTTATATATTTATAAACAAGTCGCTGTCTGTATATCTGCTAACTTCTCCTAAACCACGTAAACACTTTAGCTTGCAGCTTCGCTCGCGATATGATATATATATTTAAATAAGTTTTTAGGTAAGTAAAATAAAGCTTTGTTACTAGGGTTGACCCTCGACGTAACCGCGGAGAAAAGTCTGATTATAAATAGAAGCATCACTGGCTTAAGTTAGGAATACACACCCGAGGTAACTGGAAAGACCCAACTCTCCAGCTAACAAATGGAGGGCCAGCCCGTAAAGGAGCCGGCCGTCGTCCATCCAAGCTGGAGGTGAATGCGCAAGTAAGCCCACAGCTCGGACAAAGGACGTTAGTGGATCGGTCAAGTGTTTTAGTGGGTATCGCAAACACCCCGACGAGGCGGATCCCACACACTGAGGGCGACTTATCTCCTCGCGCGGCTGATGGTCCTCAATCGGATTTCCCCTGATAAAAAAAGATTAGGAATATGCAATGTGTGTGCTTTATCTGTCAATTATGATGATCTATCTTACTCATACTTATAAGATAGAAGAGGTTTTTAATCCACTATCAGAGCAATTGAGGTAATTTCTGGCCTGATAAACTTAAATGTCGTAAACTAATTTTTCATTATTTACTAGATGTGTTTAGGATCGATCCCAGATTTGTCGGTTGTATATCTTCGTTACATAGTACAAAACAAAGTCGCTTTCTGTGTCTATGTGCCTGTCTGTGGTCTAACGCTATATCCTAGACACATGTAAGATTTATAATACTGTTACGAACTCTGCGCCGACAAAAGACAAATCCACACTTGCATACCTGTAGACGTTTTATTACTTTCTGGACTTACTTTATTTACTTTGTGTTTAAAATTTGTGATTAGAAAAACAGCCCATTGTGTATTGTAATATTTTATGGTAGCCATTAGCCAGATGTGATTCTAATAAATTCAGTTCACGCGGTCGAGCAGACATATTGTATTTGTACAGTATAAAGCAATGCCCCAATCGTGCATTACGTTTGGTCTGGTTGTGTACAGTTATATTTGTGTGTTATACGTGTTAGTATAGTTCTAATAAATTCTATAATAATTCCAACTGCATTTTAATTCGAGTCCTGCAACTCGTAATGCGATTCTTCATCAGTATCGGCGTTTCATGCCGAGTAGTTCTTCTGTACCCATTCTATGGTTAAGATAAAGCGATGAAGACGCGCGAGATATGTAGAATTTATTTTTTAATAAAAAAAAATGCCACCCGCCTCTGTGTGCGCTAAGTGATATGGCTTGTTCTTTTTAATTTCGTTGCGAATGCGGGCGCAGACTCCGAGATCATCTATCAAGATTTTTTATCTGTTTGTTTTTTTACGTCTCCTCTCCACACGGGGCGCCGTTATGAAGATTTCGCATGGGATATGAATATTGATTGTTTCGTTCTCCACTAATGAAAGCTTGATTGGTGTTCGCTGTTGATGTGTAATGAACTCAGTTGCGGGGGGAAAACTTAAAAGGTTTTTGCTTGCTTAGTGTGTTTTTTACGGCCGCTTTCATTTGTTACTGTTTGGTTTTCATAAGCTATATCTGAGACGTTTGTTTACGTGTTCAGTAAAAGGTTTCTCTGACACGAAATATTTTGTGTTACCTTTTCTTTCCATTAACATACTGTTTATTTTTTCATTGGGCTATAGTTGTAGTAGTATTGCTTGGGAATCCAAATATTTCAATCTAAATATCAAATTTGTATTTGTATCTTTAGCTAATTATATCACAAATATATTTAAATAATATATAATAAACAGTACGAAGAATATTATATTTGTACAATCTAATGACATTAAAATCTCATCTATACTGATATTATAATGAGGTAAAGTTTGTGACGTCGTAGGGGGTAATCTCTGGATCTACTAAACCGAGTTTAAAAATTCTTTTACTGTTGAAAAGCTACGTTAACAGGGATTGTCATAGGTTATGACGCTATTTACCACGGGAGCAGGACAGAGCGCAGGTGAAACCATGCCGCTAGTATATTATATATTAGTAACTGTTAAATGGAGCCATAATAATTAATATAATCTATGGTTATTTCCTATATCATTTGACGGCCTCCGTGGTTCAGCGGGCGTTCGATTCCTGGCATGGTAAATTTCGGAAATTAACTTTCTGTTATTTACTATGGTCTGGGTGTCTGAGATTGGACCCAAAGTGATCCGTTGTACCCACAACACAAACGTAACGTTATTTATTTATTATCAATAAATTTGTACACTCAATAGGCAATGGCATAGAGTCGTGGTAGCGTAATGGCTTGCGACGCGTTCCCAAAGTCAAAGGGCGCAGTTTTCAGATCTAATGTGCATATTGTTACAAATACCACGTGCTAATAACGGTGAAAGAAAACATCGTAATGCAACCTGCACATCGATATAACTGATAAGACAAAACGCCAAGCCGCCTTGGACAAGCATGGCGGATATACTGTCCGTTCTCCCCTTATAATGGGAGGCCCGAGCCCAGCAGTGGGGCATTTATGGGCTGCTATATTATAATAGGCAAATAATCTTATACTTTGTGTCTATTTATAATGTATACTATGGTTTTAAGCAAATAAATTATATAGTTTAACAATTACTGTCTAAATACAGATAATCATTTCATACAAATAATTATAAAACATAACATAGTAGCATACACAATACTACAAAAATAAACTCATATCTTCGTAGGTGCGCGCGCGCATATGCTACATGCTACGAGTGGCGTAGACGTCTACACACATGTAGTTGAATTAAACGCATGATTCATAGAGTGAACTACTCCGTGACTACTGAAAAGCCAATTAAAAATGTTAATAGTGTTACGACTCTGGTCCGGACTAAAACAAAATCCACCTGCTTATCTGAAACAAAGAACATTTACACATTGACATTACCCGTCGGCATTTGAACTAATAACATTTAAATCCTTTTATGGTCGTCTTCTTTTGTTTGCTTATTGGCATAGGGCCTATTGTTGTATTGTCATGATTAGCCAGGTGTTATGGATTTAAAGTACAAGCTGATTCTAGGAAATTCGGTCCACGAGCCGGGCGGACATATTACGTCTGTGCAGTATAAAGCAATGGCCTGATGGAGGGAGCAGCAGTCGAGCGAGAACCACGAGCGAAGCGAGACGTGTGTACTACAATCGGGAATCTAATAAGTGACGGACTTTGCGCGTTTTATTGAATTACGACCTTCTGCATTACATTTGGACTTGTTGTGGTCGGTTATATTTGTATCTGTGATATACGTGTTTGTATAGTTCTAATAAACTCTATAGTAATTCTAACGGCATTTTAATTCGAGTCTCGCGACTCTTAACAATAAATAACAAACAATAATATGCGTTGTAGTTGAGTAAATAGAGTATTGAATATTCTTATAACATAAAATACAAATTAGTGCATAAATATATCACCTAAGTTTCCCCTAAAGCTTGGTTTAACTCTACATAGGTCAGTAGTTAGTTAACTACTTTACTAGTGACTAAGTCCTATCATTGTTAAGACAGAAAACTATGTAATCGTCATTTTTTTACTTCAAATGATAATAAAGACTTATTAAACAGGCTTAATAAAGACAAAAATTAGAAAATAGAAAAACAAGTGCCACCGAAAATACCTTTAGTAATTTATTTATTTTTTAAATAAAATACTTACTGTTTTTATTTCTTGTATATTTTTTTATATATGTACATTTTTTCTTAACTAATTAGGTATTTCTCTTTCTTTCTGAAATAATCAGTGAAACTCTGAACTCCTGGGCAGAGAAGACCACAGAGCTGCCAAATACATAATAACTTTGGTGCAAAGTTGTAAATGAAAGCTTAATTTTGTTGAAACTCCCAGTTTCTGTCAGAAGCGAACCTTCAGCCCTTTACAAGTAAAAATTAAATTTGTACTTCGTTTTCCATTAGTTAATTTCTTATCAAAGTCTTGGATGTTATTACTTTCGGCTGCGTAATGAAAATGTCAGAGTTCATTGTTATTAAATAAAAGGTAGTAAGGCAAGACAAAGTTCCTTGGTGACTTGGTTCGGAGTCTTACAGGAACCATATAAGTGCGATTATAAAGAATAAGTATCTAATAATATACCCATATGCATCCACACCACAGGCACATTCTCATATAATTCATAAACATTAATGTCAGCCACTATATACTCGTATTTTTAAGCTGGAAGTGAGGGGTCTGAAGTGCCATAATGACAGGATTGTCTTCCTAGTTTGGGCTCCCGGATTTTCCACCCATAGTTAAGATTTTCCCGCTTTATTGTTATGTTTTGTGGAAAGTAAATAAATAAACTATTATCTACATCAATTACTATCTACATACTTTTATTTTATTAATACTATTTTTTTATACACTTACACACATAAGTAATAAGTGTGTATGCCAGTGTTTTTCAACCTGTGGGTCACAGCCTTGCTCGGGGGGTCGCCGGCAAAAGGGAAAAGGCTTTTTAAATTTATACCTCGTACTTAGGTACTTTCTACGCTGAGCAGCTTTTTGTAGAGTATATAGGTCCTAATAATGAATATAGGTAACAAATTAGCGATAAACATAAACGTAGTATTTTAAATTACCAACTTTTTATCTGTCTATGACCCAAGGGGTTCGTCAAAATTTATCAACCTGTAAAGGGGTCGCGTATTCAAAAAGATTGAAAACCACTGATGTATACAATAACTTCACGATTATAATTATACCAAATAGGAAGGAAGACCCAAGATTACGGTATTTTAATGCGCTAAAATACTGTGTGCGCAGGTCGTCGGACATCTTATATATAAAAATGAATGTTTGTCTGTATGTCCTTTATATAATCGTAAACTATACATTTGATCGTGTGATGATCTTTAGCAAAGTTGTTGTGCGTGAGCCAGAGAAGGTTTCTGAGTTGGTTCACAAATGGACCCGGCAGGTGGCTCTGCTGTCGGCATATCGATTGAAGCTATTCCGGGCAGGACGACGTCTGCCAGGATAGCTAGTATAATATGTATGTATTTCGTTCTACGCTGATGGTGGTGGGCCTAGGATACCCAGGTCGAAATAGATGTCAAAGTTAAAGACTCTTAGTTGGTGAAAACTTGTAATAAATCAGTTTCACATGACGAATGCGTCTCGACTCGGCTACAACCCAAACGGAAGAAGACAGAAATGCAACAACAATATTGCAAGTTTAAAAATAAAATAATTTTATCTTAGTGTTGCCAACATACTGTGAATTGTTTATTCTGAAGGCAGGAGAACTACGCTCTTCCGCATTAGCCTTTATAATATTTTCAAAAATTCATTTTTTTTTCAAATCACAGTAATATGTCTGAAATAGGGGTAAGTATTTATCCCTCCCCTCCCTCTCCCTCTCCCCTTCTCATTCTCATTCTTGCAGTAAATGGGCCTCATATCTATACCGCACCAACTGCTCATTCTAAAGTTCTAGGTTTTCAGGAGAAACGTTCTTGAGAACTGTTGCGTACTCGAGGTATATGGCTTAACGAGGGGGGATGAACGGCCAGCTGATGGCGAGCGGTGCTATGGTAAAATTGTAAGAAAGCACCATTCTAAACAGTTCCTCTCAATACGTCCTATTATACACACAGTAGAAAGGGCAGAGAGACGAAAAGACTCAACCAAGCAATTATGACACAAGCAAACTGCAGTTTGATACAAATTCAAATACAAATTAAACATTGGTATGTTTTATAAAGAATGCGGTATAGGAAATCAGCTCATCCGTGGCCCCTTATATTTAAAAAAAAATCTCGAAAACCATTGAAGTATGCTACGTAACTAATCACAAACATAACCTATCAGGGCGGAACGCATCTGTCGACGATGACTCGACTCCTGCGCATCCCTGCATCAGCCGCGCGTGAAAGAACTAAATTGTATCACTACACTTCACATTCGCCCCTACAAAAGTAAAACACACTGTATCACTATTGCATAAAGTCCATAATGTCTTACTTTTGTTATTCTATCAATCTTGATTTGTAGGCAATTGAATTTCAATTGTAAATGTTGATCTTAAAGGCGACTTTTCTTTCTTAACATCTTCGATATTAAAGTATGGTCGTTTGAAACAAAATAAGTAATTTTGGACTGTGTGTAGATGGAATTAGAGGTGATAATCGGATATAGGAATAGTAAAAAGTAATGAATGGTCAGCGTGCTGAATGCCAACGTTCTGGTAGCATGGCGAGTCGAATCGTCTTCCGGCGTTGGACGTGATTTCTTGAAGAAAGTCGGATCAATGGAACGTAGTGGACATTGGCCTCTGATTGTGTTTGACTGGTGTTGGTTCACGCGGTATAAGCTCAGTAGAGGTTTCATAGGCATATATACTTATTTTTTTAAAACGACTTCGCTTCGTGAGTATATAAAAAAATTAAAATAATATTCAAGAAATTACATGCCTCTAAAAAGCTGAACCCATATAAAAAGCCTTAGCCGAATAAATGAATTAATGAAAAATTGGTCATTGGTGACCAAAAACGTACTATTAGAATCTTTACCTAATGAAAATTTTTAGGTATTTTACTGACGATAAAAGACTTCTTGTGGTGACTCAAAATAGAACATTTCACTTCACAAAACAGTTACGGGCTTATTCATATTCGTATTGAATAAATTTTTAGGCTTCTTTAAGAAACTTCAAGAACCCCACAAACTTACTCTATAATAATAATAAATAATAATCTATCTCTCAATATGAATAAGACCGTGAAAATATTTTAAAAAATAACTATTTTCGTCAAGAATAAGCAACATCCTACAACTATTGATCATTTTTACACAATAGTATACATATTTTTGAAATAAAATTACACAACAAGAGCAGTAATCCTTTAATTTTCCCCTAAAACCATACATATGGTTATTGACTTATTCTAATAAGATTTACACCACATTTACAAGAGGTACAAGAAATTCGCTTCGAGACGTTTTCGTTTGTAGTAGTACTGTTAACACATGAATGAATAAACTAATAGTTTTATAGGCAGGTACTTAATATGAAACTAATAATATTCAAGAATATTAAAATAATATAATATTAAGCATATTTTTTTATACTAAATTTCAATTAAATTAAATTTGAAGTTTAGGAGTCCTGTAAATATACAAATACTACTACAAACCCAAAAACATCTCGTAGCTAATTTACCTGTATTTTATGTAACGCTGCTACTCCAAGAACTTATATGCTTTTTTTTACTTTCTGCACCTATGAAGTAAAAACGCAATTATAACGCTGAAACACATTCTTTATTTCTTATGAATCTAATTATGAATTCTAATATGAAGAATTATGGGTTATCCATGCAAACCTTTACCCTTTTCACAAAATTTTGAACCAAAAGGTAGTTTACGTTTTTTTCCAGCGAAAAAGTGGAAGCAAATACAAAATGATAAATTTAAATATAACATGATCGAAATGAAATAAAGCCGATATTATGAAAACCAATTTTCCGTAAAAATTAAAAACTTCACTTTGATGTTATTCAGAACTTTCCACTTTATAGTTAAAAAGTTAGAGGACATAATTTTAGAAGCGCCATCTATTGGCTTAAATAAAAAGTCAATAAGAAATATCGATATACATTTTAAAATCTTACCTCACAAGCTTATGTATAAAAAAAAACAATCCTCAGCTAGATGTATGAGGACCACTATTAATCTATATTTTTTTCGCTGGTTCACTAAACTAGTAGCAGCATATAAAATACAACTTTTTGTCAATTTGTATCTGTATACATACCTACAGTGCTTCTTGGGAAAAATCACTATGAACAGAAAAAAACTAGAAGATACAGGGTGCCATGGTCTTTTAAATACATGAAGGAAACTCCGGATTTTACAATTCAGCTATATAATATATTTTAATGAATTTTTTTTTACAAACGTATAATAGAGCACTTTTTTTTCATAACGTTCCAAACATTAATGTCAACATTTTGTGATAGTTATCTCGCCAGCAATAGTGAAATAAAGGTTGTATATTATTTGACTTTCTATAACGTCAAATGGAAAGCAATAATAACTAGAAAGACAAGAAGAAAAAAGAAAATATCAAACTAAATACTTCAAAATAAACTAAATTACAAAAAAATATATAATATAAAATATGTAACAAATCGCTGCCAGAGGGAAGCGTGCCCAGAAGGCTGGCTGCATTGCCAATATATATGCCAATGCTGATTCGTTGTGCGAAATATAAAACAGCCTTGTGATCACGGGTGGTGTCAAAACATTTATTTTAAGAAACCCTTTGCGATGGACCCCACGTACCTAAGGTTTAAATTCCAACCGGGACAAATATGTAACCTCTTCCTAGGGTTCCATATTTGCGCCGTTTGAGGTCTTCAGCTGTTGAACTAACGTTTCCAGCCCCTGACTTAGTCACTGAAAGATGTGATGCCGCCAGAGTGTCAACGCATGTTGCGGCCCACACAGCGGCCTTCCCATCCTCCAAGTGATATTCCATCCGGATAAAGGTTGTATACAACTTTTACAATTACACAGAATCCCCTAATAGTCCTAATAGTCCCCAGTACCTTAAGGAACGTTTCAAATTCCTTCGCCTATCCACTGCCCACAATTTGCGCCATGATATACGTACCGAAAACTTATGACGGCTGCACACACTTCATCCTATTATGATAATTCTTTTACGGTGCATGCTGTCAAACTTTGGAATATGCTGCCTCTTACTGTCAGAGAAGCCAAATCCTTACCAATATTTAGAAATTTACTCAGAAAACACTATTTGTCAACAAATAGCTATGTCTAATTAACAGAATATAATCATGCTAATAAATTTACTATAATAACTTATGTATTATTGTATATATATAATTATGAATATATGTATGTATTCGTATATTTATTTATTTTTTTAATTAGTTTTGAGTATTTATGTATCTATTGCCTTTTCCTGCAACACCTATTACGCCTGATTAAATTTTTTCTCATTTAGGTTGCCTGGAAGAGATCGCTTTGAGCGATACGGCCGCCTATTGTATTGCCGAGAAAATATTGTAAATATGGTCTGTTTCTGTAATTGTATATTTTGGTGTGTAATAAAGTGTTATCTATCTATCTATTTCTAGAATCAGAAAGACAGGCCGCCGGACGGATATGACGAGACATAATGCTCCCATTTTTGCCAAAATGACTAAATAACCTAAAAATGACTTTAAAAGGATTTATATCGTATTTTTTCAACGAATAACAGACCCCTGTGTAGACGAGTCGATGTTTTAAAAGTGCAAAGTGCCAGTAACCTCTGTTTTTAATTTTCAATAGTGGGGTCGCCTGCTCAAGGTCGCCGCCCGCGAGGGGACTTTTACGATCCACTGCCAAGTACAAAACCACGATCTTACTAAAATTATACTCTATTTATGGAAAATTTATAAGCACTTTCCCTGTTAGCACTTGTTATTTTCAAAAGGTAACGCTCATTCATTTTGGGTTTTTATTTAGGTTCCTTAGCCGTTTTGGTAAAAACGGAAGCCTTATGAAATCGTTACGTTCTATTTATTTATTGAAATAAACCGACAACACATATTAATAATATTAACAAACAAAAAAGTACATAAAATATAGGGCTAACAGGTTTTTAGAATAGATTTAGTAAGAATATAATAGTGGTGGCCACCATACATGTAACCTAAGATTGGATTGCTTAATCACCTTAATGATTTTATCCGTGCAGGAGAACAAAAAGAAAGTCAAAAATCCTGCAATCTCGCCGCCTGTCCTAAGATGCCACAAAACAACTGGTAGCGCTCTTTTTCTAGATATGCTGCCATAAAAACCTTCAGTTGTGTTCCGGAATTATTGTGGCTATATTCCAGACCCACCTCCGAAGCCAGCAGCTTATTTACATCAGTTCTGATGTTGCAAAGTATCCGTAGACGACGGTAATCACTTTACACACGGTGGGCCGTCAGTCTGTCTGTTGTACTCTAGCAATTAAAAAAATACTTTCAGTATAGGTGTCAATATCTTCACCTTCAAAGTCGTAAAAACATTTTAACGATTATTTCTAACTAGTTGTACCCACCACTTCTGAACTATACAACATTGTTATTTTGACCCTTAAAATTTCATTGTAATGCGTTGAGTCGTTTTAAAGTCTATTTATTGTACTTAAAAAAAAACACAAATACATAGAATAATTATACTAGCTTTTTTTCTTCTCTTGATTAGCCAAATATCAAGGCTAACGGGTTGATCCTGTTGACCTGTACTACAGGTTTCTTTTTAACCTAATTCAGGCACCAGCGTCTTAGTTGATGCTGTTACTAGTTTTGAGTTTCATTTAAAGAGGAAGTAAAGAATTATGTTATGTTTATGTTTAAAAAAAGGCGTTTATAAATAATAACTTTTTCATGTACGTTTTGGTATTTATTTTAACTATGGTTTTAAAGAAAAGACTGATCATTTTAAAACAAAACATAAATTAACTACTAAAATGAATTTCAAACTTTTAGTCTTTATAAGAGAATATGAACAAATTTGCCATTTAATAAACTAATTAGAAATTAAAGATATATTTCATATACAAAAGTACTTGACACTCTATTGATGTTTCTTTAAACGTTATATATAGGTACATTTACAGTTTTAAAGCTATATTTGAAACTTACTTTACATATAGTCAGTACTGTAGTTTAAACTATATTAATACCTACAAACAAAATGCCAAAGAATGTTATACATTTTTTCTAATAAGATTTTTAATTTTAATTGCAATACACATTCCAACTCAAACCGCCAATCCTTACAAATTACAGAAAGGCAATTAAAACACTCGTAGTTAATAACTATTTTTCCTTATTTTCAAACTTTTCCAACCAGTTGCATCAAAGTTTATAAAGTTTGGGGGGCAAAGAAGCAATAAAAGTACGTGGGCAGAGGGCAGTTGCGGGGTCTGGGGCAACCGGGGGGGCAGAAGGGGGGTCGGTCATCTCCCCCTTTTTATCTTCTCAAGTCAAGGGCGCGTGGGGCAGGTTCGGCCGGCCGGCGGCTATTGACATTCTGTTTTCAAATTTTTACCTACTTTTTTCCATTGTCAGTAACTTTTTAATACAGCCGGGTTCGTTGACTGGCCAGTATAGACTGTTACGTCATCTAGGCTATAGTGACGTGTTCCGTTTATTCAAATTATTGTTTCGAAGGTAGTTTGGTTATATTTTTATTTTATTTTTAGGTTTTTTAAGACTCATCTAAATTTAAAGATATTTGTAACCTTATATATAGTTTGTGACTTCGTGATATGTTACTTCCTTCTGTCATATTCCATAGATTAAATGTAAAGACAATGTTTTAATAAATTTAACATTTCCCTTCTCTATTTAAGGTATGTCTTTGAATTCTGATATGAAGGGCATATATGTAATTGTAAAAATATTAAATAGTCTTAAAGGTATTACATGTCAATAGTATTAACTGATTGTAGTAGATAGGTATGCTGATATATTAATAAACAAATAAATCGGCTGACAAACACACATATTATATATACCCAAATTAAGCAAGTTACGCTTGTGTTATGGGTAATATACAACGGACTACTCTGGGGCCGATCCCAGACACCCAGACCATAGTAAATAACGGAGAAAATTCGTTTCCGAAATTTACCATACCAGGAATCGAACCCGGGGCCTCTGCGTAGCAGTTAGGTAAGCCGTCAAAGGCTTAACCCGCTCAACCACAGAGGCCGTCAATATGTGAGGATATTTCGGAAGTTTGTTTGATATTTAAAGGACAGACGAAAGTAAGCCAGTTTTAATCGACATACAACCGGCAAGGACAGAAGTAAATAATGGTTCACTGGGATAGGACCTAAAGATAATCCAGGACACATTGTAATGATAATATATTAAGGATAAAAAACGTGTCCTACACTGATAATATATTTTTTGAATAATGAGTATAGTCTTTACATTAGCCGCGTCAATAAAGGCTATAAATAAAACAATACATATTCATATTTAAAAAATTAACAGTTTCATAGATATATCTTACTTTTTGCTATTGACTGTAAATCCCAAGAAGCGGATACCAAAAACATGCACATAAAAAGCATAAAACGGTTTTTAAAAACCGATATAATTAAACACGACTACGATATCACCGATTAATACAGCACGAGAATTAACACCCGATTCTTTCTCTATCCCTGATCAATGAACCCTGTAACGTCGGTAGATTAACATACTGATAGATCTTTGGACTTACACAACTTAATATCACCAATACTATCAATGTATGGCCATCTGTTCCTGTCAAAGTGTGAATGAGCCACCTAGACGTTTGTCGAAAAATCGAAATATAATAATTGAATTAAATCGGACCTCCCTTTTTAGGCTAATGAACTTTATACCCGCTAAACTTGTCCAAAACAGGTTGACAAGTTTCTGAGATGGGTAACTTTAATGTACTAATTTCCTGACGATGTATATCTTCGTGCTTTGTTGCAATAACGTAGGTATACCACTTGAGTAATTATACTAACCTATTATTTCAATTATCACGTACCAACCGTGAAATCAAAACATTGTCTGGAAACCTTTAGCTCGAGATTCCTAATGTGTAAAACCCGCCAATCCACATTAAATCTGTGTAGTGGGCATACCGCCAGGCCCACTACACATGGAAGACGCACGCAAAACTTGTACTAAAAATATTTGTTTTTTTTTAATAAATAAGACACTAAATTGGTAAACTGTAGAAACTGTAATACATAAAATTGAGGATACTGACAATAGGCCTATTTTTATTAAACACAAAATATCTATTTCGAGACTAGCCTTACCAAACTCTGAACCTTTTCAGACTAGCGTTGACGAGCTTATAAAGTTGTATAAACGCGAGCCGTAAGAGACGCCTCCACGCGTGCATATTCCTACTGACACTCGCTACCATCGGTACGAGAGTACATGCTGGACACGCATTCGTGCGCGTTTTTTGAAGCGTGCATATGACGAAACTACCGTAAACGCAAAAAAAAAACCCTAGTCTGCAAGCGCTCTTAGCCTAAGAGGAAGGAATAGACAGTAGAAGAACCGTACGTCCAACATTAACTTTGATAGACAAACAATATCTTCCCAGAAATACTAAATTCAAACTTGTACAACAGCACATCGATACATCGATTGTCTTACAAAACGGCCGAAAGTTGAGTGACGGGACCGCCGGCAACCGGCCGATAGTCGATAGATCTCACCGTACAAAGCCCAATCGGCATCTCCCGAACGAAGCGTGTGCTACGTGTGAATGTTATCGCATCGTATCGACACCGAAACGTCTCGGGGCCGAATGACGGCCGCCATTACCGCAACTATCGATATCGACGTGAGAATCGAAATGGGATCGATATAATCGATTCTAATCGTATGGGTGTTGGGATTGTTGGGTTTAGGAATTAGTGAGTTTATTGTAATGAATTTATATGTAAGGTCTTGTGACCATTTTTTTATTTCTGTATTTATTTATGTAGATTTTATTAAGGCAACTAAAAAAAATAATTATAGCTATACTTATAATAAACCAAAAGTGTGTGTTTCAACATGCTAATTTAAGACACTACTAAACCTATTAGAATTATATTTTAAGCATTAAATTGTAGAAGATGTATCTACTTCAAATGCCTCTACTACATTTGGGATAATGCTAGTTTTAATGATCGTAACATTCAGATGTAGCGATGAGTTTATTGCGTTATTTGTGAGAAGACATTGTCTTTAATTGTTAATGAATATTAATTCTGTATATCCACTAATGTAGTTAATCATTAACGGCGTTATATTTAACGCTATTAGCAATATGCATTTCGCCACAGTCACTTACATTAACATTATCCCCGATGGAGAGGTAGCATAACAAATAACAGCACTACAACACAAAGAAGCAATCATCAACGTCAACTAAGCTGGCAATCTGCATGCATCCAGCGACCATGAAGACAGGACACATGAATGAGGTTGCAGTACAGCAAAGAGGCTATTTACCCACTTGGCAATTGGCTGCCGTAGTCTACGAACATTAAAATTTGCAAAACCAGAAGTTATTACGAAAAGTTTAACATACCTACTCCGCAGCAATTTTATGAAAATTCCATATCATAGTAATTTGAGAAAACCTCGCCTAGAAGCTCAGTCTAAAGTTCTCAAGTGAGGAAGAGAAATGTTCCTGAGGGCTATTCTGGGCACAGAATCCTGGAAGGGGACACAGTAGTGAAATAGATCAGATTGTAGTTTGAATGATTTATATTAACCAGATAATATAGTATACACTGCGTACCGTACCTATTGTCTTGGAAGAATAATACTACACAGAAATGAGAATCGGCTATTAAAAAACTTGCCTCTAAAAAGCTTCTAAATACTTGATGACGTCACAGGTCATTCCTCATTCACTTATTAAAGCTTATTTAAAACATTGTTGAAATCAAATTGATCAAAATTAAAAGTTGTAATAAATGTGTGTGTGTGTGTGTGTGAGAGTTTTTGTATAAGTCCCGTATTCTTTTAAAGTATTGTACACTACCATCTTTTAGTTTGTGGATAATGTAGTTGGATAAGCACTGATTTAATACTTTTTGAAGTGATAACTTCTAATGGGAGAGTAAACCGCTTCGTTACGTAACGCGTTACGGCGCCAGTCTGACTGGCTTTCCTTTCTCTCACGCATACGGCAGCGGTAGGCCGGCTAAGTTATCACTTCTGTCGGCCGTCCTGAGACGCACACGTTTTTTTTTTTGCAACTTTAGTGTATAATTATGTCTTTATTATCCTAAATAAATAAAATAAAATTACTTTCAACAGTTTAACTAATTTATTCATTGTTGGACCTTTCTGTTTATAAAATCTTAAAACCTAATAATGCGAAGAAAAAATACAGTGAGCCTAAAGTTACCGCTTTCTAGATTCGTAGAACGAACATGACAAGTATCAAAATAAAGTAACACTTCATGCTGTATCTTACACCTAATAGGACTGAATATCTAGACAAGCTTCTATCCGTGCAGGAACTACAAAGGAAATACAAATTCCTGCGGCCTGGCGGCCTGTCGTAAGAGGTAACAAAACAACCCACAGCCAGGTAGTAGGCCATTTGCCCAACTGGATGGTTACCACCCCTGGTCTAAAGTATGTCGCCATAACAAACTTGAGTTGTGTTCCGGCATTAGTGACGAGATTCCAGTCTCCCTTAAGAGAGCAGCAGCGCAGTTGTAGCCCCTTTGGTGTTGCAAATGTCCATAGGCGATGGTAACCGCTTTCCATCAAGTGGGCCGTCTGCCTCTCTGCTAACTCTTGCAATAAAAAATAAAAAAAGCATTCATTTCACTAAGCCATTCTTCAAAAGCGGCGCTTTAGGCTCCCAGCATTTGGTCATGTAAGACATATTAGAGGCTTCACAGAGTCACGTCTTTAATAGACTATTGAAAAGACACAACTTCCCCAATATTGTTGATAATCCTGTAATCTCTTCACAGTCCGGCTCGAAGGACCATTTTTTAAATACTCTAAATATATGGCGCATTTGAGAGAATTATCTTCAAATATATACCACGCAACAACGAAAATCTAGTCACACAACGAAAGCAGATGTCAGTCCGTTGACCCCTCAGTATTGGCGGCGCGTGCGCAGCCAGATGTGCCAGTCACGTCATAATCATAATGGCGGACAAAACACAAAGACAAATCAAATCTATATACAAGATATCTTGTCCGGATTACGTTAGGAGGTTTAACCACAATTATGTTATTGTTATATCCAAAGTAGTTTAATGAACTCTCAGTTTGATTGAACACTATTTACTGTTTAAAAACATTTCTTTACTAAAAGAAATTATAATAAAACTACGTTTTAACGGTTTTAAGCGCGGTAATTTATTTGATTTAGGTTTATCCGACGTTTCGGCCGCTTTTCAGTGGCCGTGGTCACGGAAGACAAAGATGACATTTGTCAAACGTGTATTGTCAAAGTTTTTATTCATTAATTAAAATGAACAAGTTGGCGGTAGGCTGAATAAAAACTTTGACAATACACGTTTGACAAATGTCATCTTTGTCTTCCGTGACCACGGCCACTGAAAAGCGGCCGAAACGTCGGATAAACCTAAATCAAATAAATTACCGCGCTTAAAACCGTTAAAACGTAGTTTTATTATGTGTACAAGTCGCGAAAACTTAAGAAAATATTAAAAGAAATTATGTTTCGCTTGTAGGTAAATTAACAAAGGTTTATCTCCCTATAATTGATAATAAAAGGATATGTATTAGAAGATAATAGAAGGTTAACTCAGCCATACTCAACCTTTTTCTTATAAGGGCCACCTAGACATATTAGATAAGGTGCTGCGGGAAAGAACATTAATTCATTTCGCTGTTCTATATTGTTAGAGTACAGCAAAGAAATTGCGGCCCAACTGATGGAAAGTGATTACTGATATCTATGGACTTTTGCAACACAGAGGCGTTACCAATGTCATTGTACAACTATTAGTATGTCAGACGTGCTACTAACTGATGCTAGGCTACATGCGACCCGTGGGCCACGGGTTGAGTATTGCTGAAATATCTTGAAAACCCCTAAATCAGTTCACCAAAATTTTACTGTAACAATAAAAAACACTTTTTATCTTTAATATGTTACAAGTGCAAATACGAGCAAAAAACACAGTTTTCTTAATTTAAATTTTAAACTATTCCCCGTCCAACGGCTTATTTGATTATGTGGTTTGACACATCGATTATTTCGATGTTTAAATCGATCTCGTTAAAATGACCAATTATGAAGAAATATGTTTAGGACTTTAGTGACGCCATCCGCGTTAAAATAAGCAAAGTCGTGTGAGTCGTACGCAGTAGATGTGAAAGAAAGTGTGACAAGGGGCGGGAGGGATTATTAATTTCGTGACGTCACATTTCGTATTATATCGTAATAATATATTTAAGCTTTAAAACACGAAATTTTAAGTATTAACCAAAAACTTCAAAACATGTCCAACTCTATCTGTATAAGCATAGTGTTTAAATTATTAAATATAATGTATTCTATCTCATTCTCTTGTAGGCTTAATCGTACAGATCTGTGTACGATTAAGCCGGTTTACGACTATCTCTTTTTAGTGTCGCTTATTCGTTTCATCGAGTTTCAAATCACAACGATTCTAAAGAAGTTACACTTCAAAAAAAGTTTTACCTTTGTCGTAAAATGTCATTAAACTTATTTGGATTATTTACATTTTAAACCACGATTTTGTCGAGCTATATTTTTAATCTTTAACTTTACATTAATACTATAAGGATACCTCCTACCTATTAATTTAAGATTTACATATTTTGTAACGACTAAGATCACAATCAACGTATGATTACGTTGGCGGTAGCAATATTTAAAATTTAATTTAAAAATAACTACAGACTTAAATAGGAAAATATTTAAATTACAGTCTTGTAGTTACTTCCATATTTAACATAATAAAAATATATAATGGGGAGGTTTGTTTTCAATATCTTACTTTATTTATTTATACTTTACAATTTTTGGATGACTATCAACTATTCACAATATATTAATAACGCATTAGTGATAGTAAGCTATTAACACGTCACCAAAGATAGAAGTAAATTAAGATATCTAATCAGAGATCAGCGAACTAAAAAAACAGAGAAAAAATACTAATTTAAGCATTTAAAATTTATCTAACGTACTAAGATAACCTGCTCATTACAAAATTAAATTTTAAATATAAATCATTGACTTTATTCCTAAAACCAGACACCACTCGTAATATCCAAATCATAGCTGTAAATTAATTTATTATATATGAGGCAGTACACGATCGATAGCGAAAACTATTTTGGCGATAGTACGTGTCAACCGATTTTAAAGCAAAATAGGGACTATAACGGAAAGAGTTTCGAGGCATATTTATGTATATATTAGGGTGGCGCAAAAAACGACTTTTTTCGAGTCTCGAGAGTTTTTTTTTAGTTTTTGATGTTTTAAGAAATCCTTCCAAAGGTGAGCTCAATAAAAAAATCATATTTTTTTTATGTACCTACTAGTTGCATTACTTTAGATTTTTTCGAGCGAGTAATGCTCTATACTCCATTGAAATGTTACATGAGCTATGCATTTGTTAGAGGACGCAATTTTATTTTTGGGACATGTGTGGGGGGTCAATAGAAGCTTAACCTCAAGTTTGTGGGGTCGCCACCCTTGTCCCCCGGCCGCCATCTTGGAAAAAGTGGTGAAAACACTTTTTTCGCGATATCTCGGAAACTATGCGTCTTACAAAAAATTTGTAAAGTCATAATTTGTAGCAAATTGTTTTGCCTACAAATATGTTTAAATAATTTTTTGCCCTAAATTAAAAATTAAAGAAGTTGTAAGCAAAAAAGTGAATTTTTTTTTATTCATTCCTCTTTTCTTTACCATAGCGCCGATTTCAGTCATTTTCCCCATCCCAAAAGAACCTAACGTGCCTAGAGAAGGTTTCACCTCAAAAATATATGTAGAAATATATTTGTTAACATAAACCAATTGGGCAATCTAAAACGCAATCGAGTGAGGTGACGATGTCGACGACAACGACATCGGTGGGCGTGTGTTATCGATGAAAAAAACATAATATCACTCCCACTTCGACCGGTTACCGACGGACCAATTTATCAACCCGTTAATTAGGAGTAAAATGGACTTTATTCCATTGTAATAGTGGTGTGATAGAGTGATGTATTGTGGCAAGATTCGCACTGGCCGCACCACGCCTCGACACCCGTCATTGGCAGAAATAAAAACGGCGACCACGCGTAACTCGTCACGTCTAGCCGGACAGTGAAATCGTGCGCCCGTTGACAATATGTCAATCAACCAGTTACACAAGGTCTCCTTTGCCCCGCGAAATATTCGCTACATCGGTGGCAGAGGAGATGCGAAATTATTGACCACAGTTCAAAGTCGGATGGACGTGTTATTGTGTACCATCGTGCCGTTGAATCGGCGTGCCTTATGAAATGACAGTTGAAGCTCCAATGAACAAAGATTTACCCGCAAAAGGAAATTTCATCGATCACGCTGGCAAATTGCTACGTAACTATTTGAGATATAGATTTTTTAAGCTATAGATACAACTACTGCCTCTTCATTCCGTAAAGACGTAATGTTTTACTTGCAATTGTGCCACCCATACATGATGGAAACACCACTGATAAAGAGTGAAATCATTTGCCGTACTCTGTTTCTCTGGACAAACACAATCTAGGTGTTTTCAAGTCATGAGTGAATAGGTATCTTCTAAGTGACCACACTGATACAAAACTGTATTCAGTAGAAAGATATTAGACTAATTTGCATCAAAATTAGATAAAGACCTGTTCCTGTTTAAACAATAGCGGTACAGTAATCGATTTTGTAAATTTCATAGAATCCATAAAAAATATTCAGTAAATCAGGAAATAATTAAGGACTTAGTGTTGTTCTTTAATACGACAGCCTGATATTTTACGGTATGCAGTATTTCATGTGCTAGCTAACAGAGTTACACATCTTAAGGTTGCTATCGCTTAAAAAGTAACAATTTTGACCACAAAACTATTCGCAGAAATGCTAAAAATATAATTGCTATTTTTACCTACTAACTGTCAAACACCAACGGTTAATGTCTTACGCGAATCGACTAAGCGTCTGGAACAGTGTTGTGCACACAGCATTAAAACACAGTTATTTTGAAAAATCGATTGTTGGTAATCGATTAGCGACAGTTGCGTTCCGTTTACGCAGCAGCCTATCCCACGGTCGAGAACACACAGATATACAAACCGACCCTGTGTCACGACACCGTGTCGACCTGTCGTGTTACTGCGAAATAATCCGATAAACGGTTTTTTAAAAGAACAAATTAAATTATTGCTACATAAATAATGCCATTTTAAAATTTCATTTTTTTTTTATTTCAATCGCAACAAGATGGCGGCTATGTAACGCTTGTCAATGTCATAAGTTATAACCTGTCATTTTCTTTTTTTTTACCCTTTTTCAATATCCAAAAAAATATCAGACAGATAACACTTTAGTGCTTACCAAATAAACAATTACAACATTTATATTTTTATTATAATATTATCTTAGTAAAAACAACAGGTGGGCCTTATTGTTGAATTTAAAGCAATCTCTACCTGAGTTAAAGAATAATTTAAACTAATCTGGTGATGTAGGTAGTGTCCTGTATTACATAGAACATGACTTAAATACACATACAGAGAGGCTCTGGAATAAGAGACCATAAGTAATATCGAGGGCTTCATAACATATAGGCGTATACGCAAAATGCCATTTTATTGTTGTTTACTAAAAACAATGCATGTTACAATTTAGAATGTCTTACTAGTATACAATTGTATCTAAAACGATGGGTATTCCAAATTTCAGCCTTATACAATCAACTAGTTTTGAATTTTTATGTTATGAATTTATTATGAAGCTATTATTATTAGCCCATTTGTTATGAAGCCCTCCATATATACCTTTTTTGCCTTTAGGTATCAAAATTGTTGTATTTAAACGTTACAAAAATAATGCTCCGTATCAACCAAAAGTCTAAATAAGTCATACAACCCTATGTTTATTTGAGTAAATATCTAAAGTACAGTAAAAGTCAAACTGCATACGTGTTTAATAAGATAGACGGGCAATTATAAGGGCGAGCACGGCCTGGCACGGATTACCCGAATTTGCGGTACACACACTTGCTCTACAGGTTGTTGTTTTTAACATCGCTCTATTTTATGTTCTGTTAGCTGCCACTTCATTACCGTGACAAGAAATATAATATTTATCAAAAGATGTTAATAGGACGTGATAACAACATTAATACTAAAAATAGGCTGCGAAACATTATGTATAAATTAGGAATTTACCTATTTATGACTTTCAAAAAATATTCTTCATTAGAACATAATAAAAATAAAAACTTAATTCTGTACTTAATGCAAAAGCGAGGTTCGTTAATTATGTCATTCTATGTCTTTTATTAATATCCAGGGATCTTGTTTTCCAAGAATTTGTGAATTTCCAAGAATATCTAATTAAAATTGAGTGACACCAAAAATATGGAGACCTTTTGATACTAAAAATATTTTCGATAGCGTAAACGAACGTATTATACTTTTTTCCCCGAAGAGTCAGATAATTTCATAGCAGCCACATAAAAACTCATAGTATTCTCTATTCTATTATTTCCATCTATGGTACATAGTAAAACTTGAGAGGTGTCAAGGGACACCCGGATGGAACGAAGTTTGTTTCGATTAATTAGTGAAGGAATTGTATTAAAATTTTATTTTTTTAAAGTTATAATAATATTTTTTTATTATTAACAAATATAATGTAATATAAACTTAATCAGTAGGCTCAATTTTAGTAATAATGAGAGAGAGAAAGAGAGATAGACAAAGAAACACGCACACGCCGCACGGCTTACAACTATAGCAAAAAGTGTCGTTACAACTTTTGGTCTTAATTTTTTCCGTCTAGCCCTCTTTCGCAACGCGCGATAACTTCGCGGAACTTCGTTCCAATAAGTATCTGTCTAAATATGACAGCTAGAAACAAATACATAAAATAACTAAATAAATAAGAGACTTGTCTCACAACATGCTGTGAATACTTTGTATAAAAGGTAATTCATTTGCATTTGTCGTGTCCGTGGAGCACGTGTGCCGGTGTGTGGGCCTCGCGTGCCGAACCTGTATTACGACGAGCCAAATACAGCTGTACACCCTGTATACTGTCATAGATTTAGATATTAGCAGAACGACAAAAAACAGAATTGAGGTAGTTTACTCACATTTGAAATATATGTTTCTTGTCGAAACTTAGAGGCGATATAAGTCTGGCTGGAACTTGATGTAGACGTTGTGCCTGCAATGTAATTTTTTTCAAAAGTAATTATATGTTTTGAAATTATAACTTCTTACGGGAGGGTAAACCGCTTCGTTGCGTAACGCGTTACTGCGCTAGTCTGTCTGGCTTCTCTTTCTCTCATGTTAGATTACTTTACTTACTACTTTACTCTTACGCAAGTTATCACTTCTGTCGGGCGTCCCGAGACGCATACGTTTTTTTTAATGAACATTAGTTTTAGAATTGGGAGTTTCTATTAAGCAAGATTTGTTTATTTGTGTTTAGTCTATAGTTTGAAATCAATCAATAACCTACAATTTCGCTGGTATAAGAGTGCTAATAATTTAATTATTATTGTATTGAATAACAAGCAGAAGTAATATATATGATAATTAGATATTATGATACTCTATTATTGTTATTACGTTTATATTAATGCGACAACGTACCTCAAACATATTTGCAAAGTAAATATTTTTGTACATTAAAGGCAACGCACTAAAGTTTTAATACATTTTCTAATTAAAAGTAAGGTTAAAAGCGTTTAAGTGCAATTTTTACTTCATTATTGGTTTATGCAACGAAATCTATCTTTGTTGATAATGTCATAGATTTCATGACGAGGTGGCTGCATACGTTTTATATTATACTAGCTTCTGCCTGCGAATTCGTCCGAAGGAAAAGTTAGAAAAAAGTAAGCTTAAAAATCCCCGATTTTGAATAATTCTTCAATAGTGCTTCGATCTAATAGGATCGGATCTTAGCCTACAGCCTTCCTCGATAAATGGGCTATCTAACACTGAAAGATTTTTTCAAATCAGACCAGTAGTTCCTGAGATTAGCGCGTTCAAACAAATAAACGAACAAACTGTTCAGCTTTATATATTAGTATAAGATTTGATAGTGTAATAGATTTCACGACGAGGTGGCTGCATACGTGATTTTTTCGCAGTTTTATATTTGACGTCTTCCATCTTCTTCTCGTATGTACATCCCACATGGGGGGTTCGTATAAAATATCTTATCTGCATGTTATTATTCTTTGCCAGTAAAACCGTGCTTCGGTTACCTTATGATTGGACGATGTATCGCCCTTAATGAATAACAACCCCGAAACCAGTCGTTTCGTAACGTTTCATTAATACAACCAAATTGTGTGATCGATATTCTACTTGCTCGCATATCAAGACGGTGGTTTAAACATTTATGTCTGTATCTTTTTGTCATCTATGGATGTTTATGAATAGCTGTTCTTTAGCTATCTCTGTAACGTTCGTTTGTAAAACTTTATTTTGTAAGACAACAGCTGTTAACCCCCCAAATAAAATAAAATAAAATATTCAAAAACCTCATCATGCATAGATCCGATAGCTGTGAAATAATCTTCAAGTTACAGTTTACCTAAGTGTTCAAGAGACAAGTATTTATGACACCCTTTTTAAAAAACTAAACACATTATCATAGGTGCGGCCCCAGCATAAAAATCACCTATTTTAGTAATATGTTTATTAAACATCATTATAAATTGAGAAACACGTAAACACTACTGACAATTAGGATGTCATTTTTTTAAGTTGACTATTTGACAAAGCGTTTCGAAGAATAATAGTCTTACTCATCACTTGTCTAGTTAAAATGACAAAATACCTCTTTTTTTCTTATACTGCTTCATCTGGGATGATGTTATAGTTATTGATCGTGGCACGCAAATGTAGCGATGGGTTAATGCGTTATTTGTGATGCCATATTCATTATTAATGACGTTATGTATTGTCAGATAACATATGTTATGGTCGTTATTCGTTAACGGCCTTACTATAATTAAGATGCATTTAGTCACAGGCAATAACTATAACATTATCGCAGTAGAATACCAAGGATTAGAAAAAAAAATGTTTGACTTTCAATGACGCAATCACACATTCAATTGGGTTGCAAGGCACAGATTTGTAAGGACACCACTGTCTTTTCACTGCCTTCTGGTTAGCTTATTCAGCCTTTGATGGCTCAATCCGATAGAGTCATTCCCCCCGCAGCGGTCGAGCCGAGGGTGAACCTCACAGGAGATGCATCGTCGAGCGCGCTGCTTCCGAGCTAAACGCCTCCGCTTCCACGGAGTCGGGAAGCCTACCAAGCCCGGTATCGCTGAACCAGCCATCTGCGGCTATTCAGTTGGATCCTACAGAAAAGACGACTGTGTTGCACGCCATTTAAAGATATTCATCCCAACTATAAGACAGAAAGAAAGCGTGTAATAAAAGAGCTGTACTTTATACCCATGTGAGATGAAAATCGCTTCATTTATAGATAGATAGATAGATAACACTTTATTGCACACCAAAATATACAATTACAAAAACAGACCATGTTTACAATATTTTCTAGGCAATACAACAGGCGGCCTTATCGCTCAAAGCGATCTCTTCCAGGCAACCTAAATAACAGAGATTGAATCAGGCGAAATAGGTGGTGCAGGAAAAAGGCAATAGATACACAATACAAAAATACTCAACTAATTTAAGAAATAAATATACAAATACATACATACATATATACATAGTCATATATATACAATAACACATAAGTTATTATAATAAATGTATTTAACATTTATTTATATTATAAAAAATATTTCGTTTTGATCCGAGTTTAAATTAGTAACTTACTCCCGAACAACAATCCCAGTATGACGTAATCGGTCAATAAATATTTAAAATTTATTTTAAAAATATTCTGAGATTAAAATACGACAATATCAAATTAGTCTTGGTTGATTGGTATCTTATCATCTTTTTTTATTGTATGAGCTTAGCAGGCAGACGGCCCACTTGATAGAATGCGGTTAAAGGTGCTGGCGCTCTCAAAAAGGAAACTGCAACCTGGCCACTAATGCTAGAACACAACTCAAGGTTGTTAGTCGGCAAATACCCTACCACTTGGCTGTGGGATGTTTCGTCGCCTATTACGACAGGCCTCCCGGCTGCACAAAGTCGTATTATTACTCTGTTCATGCACGGATAAAATCGTCTACTCGACCCAATAAAACTCTCAGAAAAAATGCTCTACCTAATAAAAGTATCTAGCGTCTTTTTCGGGCGGTACCAATTGTTAAAAAATTACTCCAAAAGAAATTCAAAAACAATACAACATAAGTAAACTATAATTCCCTTATTTTAAAACCTTATCCGTATTTGAAATGTTTGTTTATTGTTTCAAAAAGGTACCGACAGACAATGCATATAAGTAAAGTAACATTTATGACTATACCTGCAGTGCTTATTACGGTCCCTACCTGTTACTTCCTTTCGCTGAGAATTTTTTTGTACACGTATATGGGTTTTTTGGAGAAAGTCCTAGAGTGTGATCAAAGCCCATAAGGGGCCGTCTATAAATTACTTAATATGTTAAGGGGGCGAAGGTTGACAAAGTGTGACATTGTATGGCAAGGGTGGGGGAGTTCTTAATTTCGTGACGTCACATTTCAAAATCTAATATCTTCAAAATTGGTAGGTAGGTAACTCTTTATTATACGAGTACACCAAAGCATAGAAAATATTTCAAATTCTAACTGTATTAGCATATAGTTTAAATTACTAAAAAATAAACATAACTGCTGTTTTAATTTAACAATTTCTTGATGTGAAATTGCAAATGTATGTGATGTCACACTAGGTAGGGAAGAGTCTCACGAATGTGACCAGCTATCATAAGTATGGGGAAACGGTCAAAATAATCATGAAATTCGTATGACGTTGTTGTTTGTTGATGGCCTAGGGGTCATCTATTATAATATTCGAGCAATGAGTATATACTCTTCTGCTTACGAGATGAGTTGGTCTTGATTACGGGCTCGGATTAATAAAAATGTACAAAATCTAACGTAATTATTTCTGAAAGTGCTTATTGTACTAATTTATAATACCTAGTAAAAACATTCATAATAATACTACAGCTAAGAAATTATTGTTAACCGCAAAAGTCATGTTTAATTAAATAATCATGTACTATTAACTTTCATAGCATGCTAAGTTAATAATCTAAATAGGTTTTTAGGTCACAAAATTTAATTACACACCTAACATTACCGTCTTTACCGATTTAGGATATTGCGTCATCTTCATCATGTTCTAAGTGATGGTGAACATTAAAGAGTTTTCATTCATTCATACAATATTTTTTCTAGTATATAAAATGTCAAAATAAAACGCTTTGGATATCATAAGTCTGTTGCCTCTTCAAGGCCTTGGATAGAAGTTCTTTTGATATCTTCCCCGGGCCCTAAATAGTAGTTTAAAGATGATGATAGAGATCGAAGAAACAGCCACATAGGTTGTGCTGGAGTGCAGAGTAGAAGCAACCGCCTCGGCGAAGTATCTAGACACACCAAGTACGCCTTCGGGAGGTATTCAGCAACATCAATAAGATGAAGGAATTCTCAGAGGAGCTGGAATTGCCACTCTTTCACTCTCGCACGAATAAAAGACACTTTCCCTCTCTACTAGTAGAAGTAGACTGACGAAGATCAATAAAACGTAAAGTTCCTGACGAACAAAATGGCAGGATATAGATAGCAAAGCGACTGTAAAACACCTATTACAAATCTATGTACTCCTTTAAAATCGGTCTATTAGTAATTTCTTTCCTCTTCAATAGAGTGTTAGAGTGGCTTCAGTATTAGAGACTTTACTCTCAAACGCCTTTCATCGTTCGTTTTCGTCCGATCAGCCCAAAAGATTCAATTAAATTTTAGGAAGAACAAAAAGAGAACAAAGATTTCTGTAAAACTGCAATAATACGGTCTATATAACACAAAAAGAAATGGAATATACAATGGAAAATGTACATAAATATAAAAAAATACAAAAAGAAGTTGTAATACGAAAACGGACGACGAAAGACGTTTGACAGTAAGCTCTCAGTATCATTTCATGTACATCATAAACGTCACTATCATAGAGCAATGTAATATACAACAACCACTGAAGTATGAAACCTAAAGGTCTATGACAACAACGCGCTCTGACGATCAGGCCTAAGGTCCGACGATGATGCGATCGAAGATGGAGCACGATTACCTAGATAACCTATTCACACGAGACTTAAAGATAATTGGATTGTACTTTTCGGGAAACACAGATTATGGTAGTGCATTCCACAACTTTGACGAACGTAGAAGGAACTTCGAGGGGAAACGTTTCCACAGTGAAACAAAGGCGTGGACCTGAGCTCGTTATGATCCGAAAATGGAATCGTGTATTGGATGCATGGAATGGAATATTATCTTGTCCGTGTTAATTTAAATAAAAAGTCTCAAATAATCAAACATTTGTAATACACCATACACTTTATATTATACTTTACCTCACTGACTGATATATCAAAGCACATTTCAAATTACTGGGGCTATAATCGTGAAAATGTCTAGCCGACTCGCACTAAAAAAAAGGAATTTGTTCAAATTATGACTATTTTTAATCTATCTATAAAACTAGTTTTAAATGTATGATGTATAAGTCCTGTCCTTTTTCTTTCTTCAGTAGGATTCACAACGTACGAATAATTAATACATTCAAAAATATAATAAAACTACGTTTAACCGCCGAATTTTATTTGCGATTTCCAGACCGTACTGGTTCACATAATATTTTCTTAAGTTTTCGCGACTTGTACACATAATAAAACTACGTTTACAAGTTGTACAAGTCGCGAAAACTTAAGAAAATATTACATTCAAAAATACTTCTACAAATAACCAAACAAAAATAAGGGAGAATTATTTTTATACTACTCTAATCTTCAAACAAAAGTCTCCCAATCAAATAAATTACCATTTATACAGCAATAGAAACACCTAAAATTTTCTTTATAAATCGTTTAATTAATCAAAGTGGTGGTTGTCGGTCGATTATCAAGCGTTAACTTAAACTAAACTATAGTTAGTAGTTGTTTAATCGGCCGACTGTAACTCATGTTGTGTTTATGATGGTTAAGTGCGCCCCCATAACGGCCAAGCAATTAATTTTGGCTTTTCGTGGTGTGGGGTGAAATACGCTTTACGTCAATATTGTACTTGGAGTAATGGTGTTTCAAAATTGTAACATACTTATTTCAATACTAACATACAAATTGAAAGTATGTTTGTATTTATGTTCACGAATCTAAAATAAAAAACAACTGATGTGTGTGTAAAAAACATGTCGTATTTACATGTTTACGTTAGCTCAAATTTGAAAAAAACCTGTGCGTCGCAGGACGCCCGACAGAAGTGTAACTTAAACTAATCTAAGATGACCTATTTAATATTGAAATTATGTAATTTGAGAATAGCTTAAGTTATTACTTAAATTTTATGTATATTAATATAATAATGTAAGGAAAGGTAAATTATTAGTCTCAGTATTTAATCTAATTAACGAAATACGGCTAGCGCTGTGGGTTAGGATAAGAAAGGAGGAGCCTTAGGTTTCTGGGACTAAGTGTAAATGACCAGGCAAGTGTTTGATTTGACAGTCCACGCATAATGAATCATTTCTACGGGGCCCCCGTAGGAGTGTTTAACGTCCACTATTTTTATTATTTGTCTACGAAACTCTATAAATAGGCAGCTTAGAATCGCTTAGCCTTCAGAGTGCCTTTTCCTATCTCTGCATACTCTACCGTCTGTACAACTGGGAGTGTTCCGAGGAATTGTTTGATCTGGTGCCAACCGCTCTTTTTTACAGCCGCACCGTTCACCGTCAACGGAACTTTGGTATATTTATTCCGCGTACAACAATGATCTGGAGGGAACTTCCCGCCGAGGTTTTCCCTCTGCGCTATGGAATGGGGTTTTTTAAGGGCGTTCTAAAATTCCTTAGAGGTCGTCAACGCGTTAGCAACATTCCTGGTGTTGCCAAGGTCTATAGTCAACAGTAACTGCTTTCCATCAGCTAGGCCGTCTGCCTGTTTACCTACTTCTCGCTCAGGAAAGAACTCAGTGCGCTTCTGAGTTCTATAATCCCCGTATTATAGCGCTCGGGTAAAACTGCACTCGGCTCTTCAAAAAAGGGCATAGTCAGATCCCTACGACTCCTAACGTGGTTTCAGCTCGCTTGGTGCTGCCATGACCATAGCATTAAACTTACATCGAGACAACACTTATATGTAGTAACATTAGTAAGAATATCAACTCTGTAATGGGCATGTGTTATCTGTATGGAATAACAATGTGCACATAGTTTTGAGAATATCAGTTATATACATATTTCTAAAACATCAGAACAAAGATGATAAAAGCTGTCAAGTCAACAATTATATATTATTAAATACAGACTATATAGGCATTTTATTTATAAAAATTATATATTTTCTAGATATGTATATTAAGTATATATCTATGTAATATATATACATTTCTGCATATATATATAATTTATAAATCTGCGTATATTTATATTATGTATTTGTTATCAAATTGTAAGTTGTTCGTACTATATGTTACGTATACCACCATCGCCATTATCATCTCAATTCATTCCTGGGGTTGTCTGGAAGAGATCGCTTTTTAGCGATAAGACCACCCTTTGTACATAACTAGATATAATTTTATTCTTTAAGTTCTTTTTGTATTGATGTAAAATAAACTGTTATCTACCTATTAAGTCGAGTGTGATTTTCATAGATATGTTTAACATAACATAATTTTTTATTTCCTCTTTAAGTGCACAATGAAACTTAAATCTAGTAACAACATTAACTGAGGCTGGTGCCTGAATTAGGTTAAAAAGAAACCTTTGGCACAGTTCACCAGGATCAACCCGTTGGCTATTTAAGAGAAAAAAGAAAATATATTAGTATAGCTATTCTAGGTAATCGTGTTAGAGTGAGCCCTTCAAGAGCAAAGGTGTCATGTAGTGTTTGTGTGTGTGTGTGTGTGTGTGTGTGTGTGGGTGTAAGGTAATTTCGTATATAGGTGATGTAAGAGGAAGTAAGTGAGAGTGAATGAGTCAGAGAATGATTGGTTTAATTATTAACGATAATAAAAACAGTTTTTGCTGTATGTTTTTAATACAAGAGTTTCCACATACAAATCCCTACTTAGCCCAATCAAGCAGCACATGAAAATCGCGTGTTACCCCCAACATTAACACATGACCTCAAATCGGCCGCGTACGCGTCCGTGTACAAATGCTAATGCATGATCGTAATCGGGACCGCGCTTACGGGCCACGGCACTTCACTAAATGTAACCCTTGGGCTATCTGATAACCCACCTTTGATTGCCGCCACTTTGTATTGGTCTACACACCTGCTTGGTGTTGCCAGATTCTTGGCCTTTTTCACTATTGTAGCTATCCAAGCAAGAACGGAAAGATAATTCCTACGACCAGGCGACAAAACATGCCACAGACAGATGGAGTGAGTGGATTTGCCCGTGAGAATGCCTACCACCCTTAGTTTACACTCTACAGTATGCGGCTATAACGACATTGATTTGTGTTCTGACATTAGGGACCCCGTACCAATCTCACCTTCGAGCTTGACAGCATGTTGGGCTACAAATCATGATCTTGACACCACTCTCTTACTGAATATCGAATTGAAACGGTTAGCTTGACGGAAATATACCAGAACTAATGATAAAATACGAACCAGAAGCCTTCATTGCGTTTTGTATAATGATAGTAAAGCAAATAGGAATATTTCAAACGTAAGAAAAATAGATATATAAGAATACATTACAAATATATAGGATACATATACATCGATAAATTTTTAAAATACATGGAATAAAATTAATTTAGTCAATAATAAAAAAGAAGCAAATGTAATAGATATGTAAATAACTTTTAGGTATAAATGTAAAAAGTTAAAAAAAAAGAACTGTAATAGAATAAGGAAATTTTTGTAAAACTGAAAAAGAAAAGAAAAATAAATAAATATATGAATAAAAAAGAAAAGAAAAAACATAAACAAGAAATTGGTATGTCATTGGTGCCCTGGAAGATGGGTCGCCCTTTAGTATGGGACGCGTCTTGCGTTGATACTTTGGCAGCGTCCCATCTTCCAGCTACTAGCATGTCTGCCGGTACAGCTGCTCCACAACAGGAGGCCCTAAAACGCCGTAAATACTCAGCCATCGGGAATGGCTACATATTTGCGGCTTTTGGGGTCGAGACCCTAGGACCATGGGGGCCTGAGGCGCACAAGCTTTATCGAGACATAGCCAAACGTCTGGTGGATGTCTCACGTGACCAAAAGACTGGTTTGTACCTCGGGCAACGCATCAGCATTGCCATTCAGCGAGGCAATGTGGCCAGTCTTTTGGGCACGTTTCCGACTGACAGCGGTCTGGAACTAGATTTTATGGTTTAATTTTAGTTTGTATATATAGTTTATTTTTAGTTTAATTTATTTATAATTTAGTTTATTTTTAATTAGGAATATTTTAAATTTTAATTTTGTTTATATCATTATTGTAAATATATAACTTTTCCTCATTCAACAAGAAATTTTATAAAAAACAGAAAAAGATACAAAAAGTCTGATGTCGTTCGTCGGATGGCGAAGAAAAAAGTAAAAAAAACGGCAACTTTGAGCTTTCGTACGATGAGTGAGAGGTAAGATATAAGGCCCACTTTCCCTATCCCGTTCACATATTCCATCCTCCGTATCCTATTCTTCCTGTCTGGTCTACCCCATCCCCTGTAACCCGTCTCACTTATCTCGTCCTAAAGGTTGGCAACAGTAACTTTTTCCATTCTATTCCGCCGTCTGCCGGTTTGCCAATATCGCAACATTTTTAAATTAAATATCTGGCAACACCGGGTCAAGGTGAACTGGTTTTTGTCAACATGCGACGTTGAAATATATGTGTAGTGACGTCACATTTATGTCAGCCAATCCATTAATGCCCTTATCTGCACTTCCGAAATCGTGTGTACGCTTAAATCCGTTGTTTTCGAAACTGTGTGTAGTTTTATTGGTGGAGGACATGACACGACAGTTTTGAGGTTAAGTGCCTGGTGGAAAGCGATTAAGGGTTAATATACAATGCTAGGTCGGTGTGTATAATAAATAAGGCCACCGTAACCTAGGCCCATATTATATAATTTGTCCAATTTAAAAGTATTATAAAAAGCTGAGCTACCTCAATGCAAACTCAAAGGGTGCGGGGTCAAATCCTGGTCAGAAATCATGCACCTCTAGGCAGTTTTCTGACCTATTGTGCATATTATTAAAATCACCACGTGCTAACGGTGAAAGAAAAAATCGTGACGCAACCTGCACATCGAGATAACCGATGTGTCAAACATGCCAAGCCGCCTTGGACTAGCGTGGAGGGTATACTGTCCGTTCCCCCATAATAGGAGGCCTGAGTTCTGCAGTAGGACGTTTATGGCAAAACATTTAAATTCACCAATTTTTTGTGTGCATTTCGATATCTTGGATTCAGAATATATGAATGTAGACAGCTAGTCTTACATAGGAATATAACAAAATTAAAGAACTCAAAAAATATACTACTCACCACAAAAAAGTCTCCAAGACGTGGCGGTGCAATTGCCGTACACAATCCTGCTAAAGTAATTAATTATCTGCTCATCCGTAAATCGCTTTATATAATTACTGAATAATAAAAACTAATTATTAAAAATGGTATCTAAGCTTCTTAGCCATAAGACCAAGATACGTAGGTATATATAAAACTGTTATACGCCCTATATTGATGTACGGATGTAAGGCTTGGATCCTAACACTATGGGAGGAGAACAAGCTGTTGGTGGCAGAACGAAAGGTCCTTAGACAGATCGTGGGTCCGACACGGGGAAGCGATGGCAACTGGGGATCCGAAAAATGCCAAAATCGAAGAGCTAGCGAATGAACCCAATATAATAGGCGAGAGTAAGACACATCGCTTGCGCTGACTTGGCCACGCGAATCTCGAGGTGAAAAGAGCCTATCTGGGCAGACCAACGGGACGGCGACCAGTTGGTCGGGCCAGATATCTGGAGTGACGTAATGGAGGCTGATCCGCGCAAGCTTCAAGCCTATGACTGGCAGGGGGCAGGAGACAGCGCTGAACAGAAAGGAGTGGAGTATTCTCATTTCGGAGGCCAGGACTCATTTTGGGTCATAGAGCCGCAGCTATTAATTATATAATAAAAAAACAATATCTTAAAACATGACTACCTAAACACCGCTACATTTCCAAAGTGGGTCAACAATGACCATGTGCTGTTTACGTGACATGTTTAACTTTTAATCATAAGCCAAATTTCGTGGAAGGCGCAGACGTATGATCGGTAAAACCCAGGTAACATTAACAACGTATTGTTTCTAAACATATTACAATATGCACGCACATTCTTTTGTTACAAGGGGTACGTTAAGCGGTGTGAGTAAACGGTGATTTAGATTTTTTACCTGCCTCATTGTATTAAACACACGAGGGGTTTGTTTTGTGCGTTCAATTTTTCATACTAGCATGGGTTACCGAGACTTCGTTCGCGTTGTTGCCCTGACGTATTTGTTATAGATTACAACGATAGCGAGGAAAAAGCAACCTTTTGTAACAACGTCATTTATTGGGATATATAATCCGCAAGAGTTAACTTGAGACCAGAGCGGAATGCGCGCTCGCCTTCCGACCCCCGCTTTCTTACCGCTCTCGCCATAAACTCGTGTGATTGAGTCCGTATTTTGCGCTTACATCATCCGAGCGAAGTCTCAAGTTAACGCTTGCTGGTTGTAAACTATCCTGTATATCCGGTATATAAGCTATATTTGTGTACAGTTTCATTTAAATCCGTTCAGTAAGTTTCACGTGATGTTCTGGCAGACATACAGACAAAAAATTGTGATGCACTGATAGACAGACAGATAAAAAATTATAATATAACATTTTCGAATTATGCTGATGGGAATGAGCATCCTCCCTGATATTGTTCACATTCTAAAACACTATACAAAATCGATAATATTTCTCTACCATACAAAACGACATCTGTTCAAATATCCACATACCTAGTTATTCCTGCGTTATTTTTTTTTATAATAAAGTATTTCAAAAATGCCACATTAAATAAGTACCTAATTATATCTACTTGTTGCTAAGTACATAATCAAAGCTAACAGTATAAGACAGTTACTGACATAATTCATGACATGACAGACGGCTTCTGTGGTTGAACGCGGTATGTCTTAGCCGGTTGAACTCGCTGGAACGCAGAGGCTCCGGGTTCGTTCCTGCCATGGTAACTCTCGGAAACGAACTTTCTACTATGGTCTGGGTGTCTGGGATCGGCCCTAGAATGGGCCGTTGTATACCCATAGCACCAATATCCATAGCACAAGCGTAACTAGCCTAGCTTAGGGATATGCAATGTCTGAGTTTGTCTGCCGATTATATATATACAAAAATATATATTATAATATAATAGACGCTTACTTAGACATAAAGATTTATTTTCACTAACAGGGTTACACTACCCTAAAAATCGACCGCATATACTCTATGCAATGAGAAAAATTTACCCATAGCAATAAACAACGAAATAAGCATTACTCAAACCGCTAAAGCAAAAGGATGTAGACAGTTCTCTAGCTGAACCAGCGGTGTATGGCGAAAAATAAGCAAAACCATCCAGAACTGCGAGGGTGTTATCGGGCGAATGAATTCTAAACGAGTTGTGTTTCACGAACCTTGAGTACACCTTGTAAGCTATTATATTATTAGACATTAATTTCGGAAATTTTGGATATGCTTTTCAAAAAGATATTCATATACTCCCATAATAATCTATTCTATTAATATTACAAATATAATTCTATGTGTGCAGTAATCGGGGCATAAAATCTCACCATCCCCACTGGCTCAGTCATGTACAACGGATGGAGGAGGATCGGGGAGTGAAGAAAGCTTACTTGGGGCGACCAGTCGGTCGGTGACCGATTGGTCATCCCAAGTATCGCTGGAAGGACAGAGTGGAAGCTGATCTGATTGCACTACAAGCCCACAACTGTCAAGACACTGCGCAGGACAGAAGATAGTGGCGTCCTCTCGTTTTGGTTTTCCAACACTCACTTTGGGTCAATGAGCCAACATAATATAAATATCAATGTTTTTTATTCCCAAGCTATTAAGCAGGCAGACGGGCCAGCTAATGGAATATGGTTACTATCGCCTTCAAAAGTTTGCAACACTAGGGTCAAAGCCAACGTGTTGCCAAGTTATATGATGTGATAGGAGTTTAAGTTAAATTAGGAATATCAATCAGCAGTAAAACGGGTATCGTTTTGAACTACATTTCTTATCACTTAATATTTTTACAATACTATTTTTATTTTATAGTGTAGTTTAATCTTTAAGGGAGAATAGTTATTAATTTTATTCTATTAAAATATGTTGTAAATATAACGAGGGCTTTGTAACAAATGGGCGTACAGACAAAAGTGCAGTTTTACATTGTATAAAGCTAAAAATTGGTATACATACTCTTCTTATTAAATACACTTGCATACTGGTAAGACTTTCTAAATTGTAACATGCATAATTTTTAGTAAACAAGAATAAAATGGTATTTTTGCGCAAACGCCTATATGTTATGTAGCCCTCGATATGTAAATAAACAACAAGTAAGTAATCAATACACTTCCAGACGAAGAGTAGTTACAACTTCTCTTCGTCTAGAAGTGTATTGATTACTTAATTGTATTTGTATTGTCTTATTTTGTACCGCTCCAGCAGTCGAGCCTAGTTCCCGCAGTGATGGAGCTGTAGGTTCTCGTCAGAGATTCGTGACCCAATCCAAAGGAGTAACCAATATCGAAGCACCAACGCACAACGATTCTCTAGAGCGTTTATTACTTACGTATAAACAACGATTTCGAGGGAACATTCCCCTCTGCGCTGGAACACGGGGTTGTTTAAAAAGAGTGTCATATAAAATTTCGAAGCCAGCAACACGTAGCGAACTGTTTCATACAAACCTCCGTTTTTCAGGGGCCCCCTACCTGTTTGCCTGTATTTAAGTTATTTAAAAATGCCTTATCCGATTCCTTTCTAAGCTCTTATGAACATACGTGTATGCAATATACTATATGTTAAGGAGGGGGCGAGCCAGTGGAACTGTGGGGAAACATTGAAAATTTGGCTCTTATCAACTTACTGGTTAACTTTTATTTCTGGCGCCCGGGGCGGGCCTAGTGCGAGCACGAATGCCTTGCAGACTTAGGTTCGGATTAGAGACGACAATAATTATAAAATAATAAAACTATAAACTTATACATTTTTAAGTTTAATTACTAAGCTAAACTGTGTCAGAATAAGCTAATTTTATGCATCCGAACAACTTCAAATGCTCGCGGGAAAATTCCCGGGGGATATAAAATATTACACATTAAATTTGCTAACGATCAATAAAAAATTAACATTGATATTAGTTTTTTTTAATCTGGCCATTGTAAATCAGTTCCAGAAAACATTTCAGCAGGTTTCCCAGGATAAAATGTAGCGCAGAATTTAAACCCAAGAATTAGCTATCGCTGAAAACTTATACATCTTTTAGCTTAATTACTAAGCTATACTGGCGAAGCTTGTAATGTTATTTATGTATAGATAATAAATATTAATTATAATAATAGACACAACATTTTGCACGCCCTAGAGGCAAAACATGTGAACTTATAGAATATTCCTACCATCTTTTTTTATATACCTACCATGTTTTATACAATAAATGATGATTTGATTTGATGTTCTCAATATCTGGTCTCACAATTGTTCGGGGGGGGGGGGCAGACACCCATTATGCTCTTTCAAGGCGGTTTCATGGGTTTCACATTATCTACTATCTCATCAGCACATTTTCATTTACCAGCAGCACGTGTTAATTGTAACAAAAAGCATATTAGGTTAGAATATAGCCTAATTAGTACATGTTTTCCGGTAAGTATTCGATCCTAACTTCAGCCACTAAATTGTCTGCATTCATGATTAGGATTGATATAAAATAAATAATTCTTCGTCCGATCCTAGTCACCCATCCTAGTAAACTTATTATAAATGAAATTATGTAATTTTAAGTCAATTACAGTTTTCAATAAAGTATAATGTAAGACGATGTGAAAGTTTTACACCAGGATTGTATCAAGTGAAAGTCTTTAGCTTCTGCTTACTCCTATGAGAGACAGGCTTCCTAATAGGCCAAAGACAAGACACCGGCATAATATAATTCTAGTATTGTTTTAGGGCTGTTTCTTTGTTATTTATTTATCTTGTTTATCAAATAATATGTTGTGTATAATATCGTTAAATTTATTATATATAATATGTACAATTGTATATGAATTTATGTTATAAATATTTATAAATTTATTGAACTATTTGTGTTTATTACCACAATAAACAATTATTTATTAATAATATGTAATAAATTATCGAATAATAATATAATGTATAGTTTGCAGTAACGTCGCTCTAGGTTCAAGCGGAAGATCAGCGGTGGTCTAGCAGATCGACATTTTTGCTGATGCAATTTTTAGTACTTAATATGTATATCTTCTGATAGGTACTTTGTGGTTGTGTTTCTTATTTGTGCTTTATTTATTACTTTTAATGTGTTTTTTTTACTTGTATATGTCCTAAAAATAAAACTGTTTTCTTTCTTTCTAATATATCACAGATGTTATTTTTAATCTTGCCATTTCTATCCCTTTCGACTGGCAAATCGCCTTTGCACGCGAACTATATTTACGGCCTGTATTTTGGCCGTATGTTCTCACACGTCGGCCGATACACATCTGATTCATTACCGCTCGGCCCGATCTATATTGTTCGCGAGAGGCATAGACAACCGATGACCGTGCACACCGTTAATGGCCTCATACACACGTAAAACATGCCCGGCAATGATTTAGGAAGAGCTCTCTTCCGGCTAACATGTTTATTTATTCATTTAGTTCGTTTACAATTACTACACGATAAACTGTAAGAGACAAATTAAAAGTACAATACTAAAATTAGATTACAAAAAAATATTAATACAATCTTTTATTGATTATAAAATATATTTTATTCTTATTTACCTACATTGAATATGTACATTAGAATTTTGTGTATGTAGATACATTATTAGTATCATTATTTAATCTAATTACAGAAACATGACTAGCGCTGTGGGTTAGAGTGAGAGAGGAGGAGCGTGCCTACCGCAGCCGTATGCGTGAGAGAAAGGGACCGACTGGCGCCGTAACGCGTTACGTAACGAAGCGGAAGTTATCACTTCAATAACGACATACACAAGTTTCAGTTTAGATTCTAAAGTGTAATTCATACGTTAAATTTGTTGTGTATTTTTATTTGAAAGTCGCATGCGTCAGCGAAACTTCATTCGCGTTGTTAGGACGACGCCTTGTTGTTTAGTAAATTATAACGGCGGCTCACGACTGCAGCGCTACCTTTTTGCCTGCTTACATCATTTATTGAGATAAAAAGTATCGTAAGTGTTAGCTCGAGATAAAGCAAGAGCTTTGTGCCGAGTTTCATTTTAATCTGTACATTAATTGTCACGTGAGGCGCTAACAAACAGACAGACAAAAATTCCAAAAAAATGTATTTTTGGAATCTTCTGGTCCAAATCGGCCCCCTTGATTTGATTATTTAAATTCATTGTACAAACTGTCTCCATTACAGATTTATTATATTATTAGGCATAGTAAAACAATAGTTGGCCGTTTTTATCCAAGTTATACTTATTTACGAATAAAATCTCAAATGCTTGGAATATAATAAAATATACTTTCAAAGTTGTCACAAATACACCGTCGTTTGGCATCAGTCAAAGACCTATAATGAATTATAATCGGTCCACCTTTCGCCTGGTACCCCTATTTGCTTGAAGATTATTCTAAATCTTAAATATTAATGAATACCTACTTAAATCAAAAACGAAGCAAAGCCGCGTTTAAAAATTATTCAACTACTTTTTTAATGCACTGTTTTAGTTAGATCAATTTACATTTCATATAAAATAATATCTCTTCCAGATCACAGGAAGTGATTTAGATGATAACCGGATATTCTCGTGACGTCATCCACACTTGACTTGAAATCCCCGCGAGATTCGAGATAAAAAATGTAAGATACTGTTTTAGTGGAAACAGTGCCAGAATAAGCAAATTTTTATGCATCCGAACAACTTCAAACATTCGTGGCAAAATTCCCGCGGGGTTCCCAGGATATAAAATATCACACATTTGATTACATTAAATTTGCTATTGATCAGTAAAAAAATCACATTGGTATTCTTTTTTTTTATCTGGCCATTTTAAATCAGTCCCAGAAAATTTTCCCCGGGTTTCCCAGGGTAAAAAGTAGCACAGAATTCAAGTCTAAGAATTAGCTATCGCTGAAAACCGCATCGAAATCGGCCGAATAGTTTTTACGTGAATCCCAAACAAACAGGCAAAACGACAAACAGACAAGAAATCTAAAAAAAATGCGTCACGTTCTCCATTGTTTGGTCTATAGTCTATTCCAGTTGTTTTTATTAAATAACTTCAATGTACAGACACGGCATGTTTAGAATTTTATAATGTTATAGATAATATTCACCTGACAATTTACCACCTACTATGACATTGGCTAAATCAATGCAAATTTCGTTGGAACCATAATTTCTTAAAAAAGAAAAAGAAACAATTAGCTATGGTCACTAGCTGTCATAATAAGTTACCACAGATAACATGGAGTTTAAAAATCCCTTCGATTACAATATATATGAAAGTGAATCGATGAACAAAATTCTAAGCACCTAAGAACTTGTTCTGAAGGTAAAAAGTGAGCAGACCTTTTACAAAACCTATTATGAAACTAAGAATAAAATGTCAAACAAATATGAACAAGGAAACTTATACGTTGAACGTATCACGAAGAAGGCGAACGAAGTGTGGCAGGTTGGAAACTAATCCAAGTCGTGCAACTTGGCAGACTTGCAGAACTCGACCGCCTTTTTACACTTTTTGCAGCCGTCAGCCAACTGCACCAAGTGATATGAGCATCGCATGCATCGGGAAGCAACACAGTGTAGTTATTCATTCCAGAGATTAATAGATTTTTTGTAATAACCCTGCTACCCTGGGATAATGTTAATGTGAGTGATTGTGATCAAATACGAATTATAGCTTTAAAAAATATATAGTCCTCCTTGACGTGTGCGCTGTGCGAGCACAGGTGGCTAGCGATACCAAATTTGGTTTTAAAAGTTCTTCTGCAAAGAGCGCAATACAGCCGTCCTATTCAGTCGTAAGTATTGTTGTAGGAGATTTTAGGGCGGTTCTTTTTGATAAGGCATTGCTCGTCAGAGTTTACTACGCGCTTGGTTTCAAAGGAATAAATAGCCTTATTAATAGAATTGCGCAACTTTGCAAAAATAACGCTGTTAGTCAGTAGACACATACGTTATCTGTCAATGTTTAAGGTCTTTAACAATGTCGGATCTCAAGTAACGCATTCAACTCTTGCCTATATGTGAGTGCCACAGTCACTAACACTAACATTATACCGGGTGTAACAATGGCGGGACATAGTGCCGATATCTCAATCAACAGTTAATATGGCAGCCGCTAAGCGTTCAACTGCTGGACTAGGCCCTCTCCATAATGGATTGGTGGATTTGACACATTGGTTTTGTCTCATGTGCAAGTTTCATGACGATCATAATCTTCCAAATACATATTTGACTCGTTACTCTTTCTTCTTACACTTCCTTTTCTTTGTTCGATAGTGGTGTGTTCACAAGCGCACAATTAGTAAATTCAAATTTTTACTACTTTCATCTATACATATAATAAAACTGTAGAGGTCGATTTCTGTACGATGAAAAAAAAATATAAAAACCGAGTCAGGGGGATGTAAGAAGTGAAATAGAACTAGTTTAGATGTTTTTTTGTTTCTCTGTTTGTACAGGGTAATCTCCGAAACGACTGAACCGATTTAAATGAAATTTTATATGGTGGTAGCTTATATCCCTGGTCAACATATAAGATACTTTTGATCCCGAAAAATTAGAGTTCCCGTGGAATAGTTTAAAAAACCGCACCACGCACACACATATATCACTAAAATAAATTATGTTGTTTTTTTTAACAAAATTTATCAATTTGTTGTCGTTGAAAACCACGAACTATAGGAAAAGCCCACATTATTATACTATCTTTTATTATTTTAATTAATAATCGATGAGAAATGAGAAAAGCTGAAAATTAGTTGACTCGTAATTTCGACACTAGTCTATGGCGACAAACGCTTTTCAAGACGACACGATGCCACTGGGTACGTGCGGCCGAAATATTCATTTCACCCAACTCGTCCCAGGCTAGTTGCACTTCACTGCTCATATGGGACAATCATTATTGCGATTTCTTCGTATATTTATAATCTACAGTAGATATATAAATCTGTTACGAGTGTCGAAATTATACAATAAATTAAAAAATAAGAAATAATAATAAATATTGTACATCTATATGAAGAAAAATAAGTGCCTGTATGTTTCCTCTATGCGTTTCTAAACCATGTGTACACAGGACGCCTTCGATGGTTTCTGGTGCAAAAAAACAATATACGTCCTAACAATATTTTACTTTACGTGGCATTGCAACGCATGACTGGTGCAGCTAGTAATTAATGTATTTATCTCATTATTCCCAAGATTTAAGAGCACCTCTGATATGGGAATCAGATATATTCGGCAAGCAAAGGTGCGTTTTAAGCTTTCTTAACAAACAACTTTTATATAAAAATGTTTAAAAAAAGGATATTATTTTTAAGTTTACGGCTTGGCAACTAGGCTTTTAAGCCAGAAAAATCGGACAAGTGCGTATCGATCGATTCACAACGAAAAGTTTCGAGCGATTATGAATGTCTACCTTTTTTATTTTGGCTCTACAACCCTAAAAATACAAAGAAAATAATAACAGCAAGAATATCTATAATTTGAAATTATGCTCACTTAAATTCTTACTCGTAAAAATGATTTCCCTAACTGAATTAAACCATTCCGTGCTTCATGCATGAACTACCCCTGGTCAGTATGTGGCCACGTCTTGCCGCGATAACATCTGACCTCACTTAATAAGCCCAGAACTATGCCATTCGGACCGATTTTCGGTCGTAACAATTTATTAGGTAGAATACACGTTGTGTGAATGCGTGTATGTTAAATAGTCGGCTTGCACGCTATTTGTAACATTTTCCTCGTAGTTATTATATTTGAACGTTTCCCAAGAAACTGTGTGTGCTTTTAAACCTTTTCCCAATATTGAGGTACTTATTTGACAATCAAATCAAGTGAAAACTTTTTGACAATATATAATAAGTCTAATTTATCATATCACCGTATTTCTAATTATATTTGTATATATAATTGTTTATTTATATTTTACTCTAGTTATGTATACTACCAAAAATCGTGTAATGTAATTTTCTTTAAAATCTCCTTAGACACTGGGTTGCCTGGAACAGATCGCTATAAGCGATAAAGCCGCCCATTGTTCTAATGCAAATGTATCCATATCAATTGTCTAGATTCAAGATGATGGTGAACAATAAAGAGTTTTCATTCATTCATTCAAAATGTCACAAATTTCTTGATTTTTACGGGTGTAGGTATAGAGTTTTAACGTCATAATTTGTATTTTTTTTATTTTATGACTTATCCAACAGCTTTTTTTATTCTCTGCAGACAGGCAGACGGCCCACGTGATGGAAAGCGGTTACCATCGCCTATGGACATTCATAACACCAAAGGTGCTATCAATGTGATGCCGCTCTCTAAGGGAGACTGGAATATACAACTCAAGGGTGTTATGGCGGCATGCTCTAGACCAGGGGTGGTAGCCATTAAGACAGGTAATTACCATACCACCCGGCCGCAGGAAATTGTATTCTTTTTCCGTTTCTGCACAGATACCTTAGTCATAAATTTGAGCAATAAACTCTATTTAATATTAATTACGCTTATTATAGGATACTTCTTCTTCTGGATTTTTTATCTTCTTCTGATAATTCTGACGAATCAAAATGAAATAGTTTATTATATTTTTAAATATCTGATCTATTGCACTTTTCTTTTTTTGCTTATATTTTATATTTACATTATACTTTGTCAAATTGGATTAGTTTTTTTGGTATTTTCTTTTGTGATGAAGTAAAGAAAAGAATATCTCTTTTAGTCTATTTAAACAATAAGAATAAAAATTATAATTATCAAGAAATTATTAAAAGTAAGATGACAGCAAGGTGCTTCAACGCATGGATCTATTGCGTATTTTGAAAATTTTGTTATAAAACGTGTCAAATAGGTACCCAAAGATGAATACATACAGGTTATTCTTTTTCATGCATACTTCTATGGATGGAATATACAGCAGACAGTTTTATAGCCCACCCGATGGAAAGTGGTTAGCGCCTATAGACATTTTCAAAGACTCCAAAGTGGGAAGGGGGGCTGGAACTGGCCCCTTATACCGGAACTAAACTCAATGTTGTAATCACACGCCAGATCAGGACATGACAGCCACCCAGAAAGGCAAATACCTACAACCTGACTGTGGATATCTGACCACCTCTTACAACAGGCCGCCGCCGCAGGAATTTGCATTAATTTTCCGTGTTTGCATGGATAGGCAGTGAAAATTCGGATGGCCCTCTTCCCTCTCCCTCTGTCTCATCTTCCCTATCCCATCTTTCCTATAACTATCCCTATTCCTATCATATTCCATCTACTCTATCCCGTTCCACCTGTCTGATCCCTCTATCCCATCGCCTTCATTCCACACAGCTATCCCATCCTCTCCATCCCAATCTAAATGCTGGCAATGCTTTATCTTCGCCCCTGGTATTGCAAACGTATATAAGCAACGGTAACCACTTTCCATGAGGCGGGCCGTCTGCCACTTTGTCAGCTTCGCAATAAAAAGAAATATTATCTTATCAAAATTTTACTTACATCTTACTGAGTTTGTTATTGTATGCAACTTTCTTTAAAAATCGTAAATATATTCACCAATTAGCAATAATCTAAATATTTATAAAACGATAACTGTATTTAACTTTTAGAGCTTTTGTTCGCTGAACAGGAAAATCGTATGGAAATGAACATAAACACGAAAATGTTTTTGTACCTAAGAAATATTATATTATTATAACATCGAGTTTTTAATATGAATGAATATTCGTTCACTCACTTTTTTCTTTAAGCGTAGCAACAATAAATATATTTAAATAAGTGATTGACTCGAGACCTTACTCTCAAACGCCTTTCGTCATTAGTTTTCGTTCGATCAGCATGAGATAAATAAAAGAAAGAAATATTAAAGATTTCTGTTTGTTCGGCATTCACGTAAAAACTACTAGGCCAGTTTCGAAGTGGTTTTCGCTTATCGATAGTAAATTTCTGGACTTAAAATCTGCGGTACTTTATATCCCAAGAATCTTACGGCAATTTTCTTGGAAGAAATTTAAAGTGGGCAGATCGAAAAAAATATGTAGTTGCCTTGTTGAAAGTAACCTTTGATTTTATTTTTAGCAAAATAACAGTAATATTTGTTTCCTGTCCAAAGTGGACAAAATCGCGGGCAATTGCTCGTATAATATATCTAACAAAAATAAGTGGAACATACAATGGAGATGTACTTTAATATAAAAACAAAAGACAAACAGTTCTAAAACGAAAGACGTTTGAGAGTAGGCCCCTGATATGTATGTATGTATACAGCAGTCACTCGAGATTAAGTTTTGAGTAATTCCCCAATTCGATGAATTTATTATACCAGAAGTAATACTGTTATCAGACTGAACAACCAAATTAAATAAATTTGGTTTAAAGGCACATAACTGAAACTACACTATTTTCTTCAATGACATTGTATACCAAAGTTCTATTTTCTTACACGATATCTAGACCGTCGTCACTAATAAACAAAGTTTAGTGCTTGGCTCGAATTTTAACATCCCAAAGTCAAAAAACCTCCTATACATTTGCCCCAAAACAAAAATTTGGGAAAATATTCCCAAATCTGGAATACAAATATGTATGACAGTTAAGACACATTTTTAGACTAAATCACTGAAAAAACTAAAAAGAAAATTGTTAAGACTTTTAATTGGACACTTATTTAATATAACATGATCAAATAACTCAAAAGTATAAAAAACAGTTTGAAATAATAGCTAAAACGTCAAAAAGTGGGGAAATTACTTGTGGCTCTATCTATTTATGTGCAATTTAGAATCTTTTTAGTTATTAGGTACCTACCTACTGTACTGTTTTACTTTGATATTAACAACGCAGTGTATCTATTTTGAAATAATTATTTTGAAGTAAAGAAAATACGTTATCTATAGAATAGGCAAGTTAAATCTTATTATGGCTTCCAAATTTAAACGGATAATACTTGGAGTGACAGTTTATAAGTAGGGTAACCACCCGTCCGCGTTATCTAAGACGTGTCCCAATTTCCGCGCAACTCCGCTGACCGCTGGGACACCTCGATTATTAAATTCACTCGCAATACGAAAAGGGCCGATAACAGGTCGGTCGAGACTAGAACCGCGCCTCGCCCATATCCCAACCAACACTCGGTGACCTTCACTTCACCCGGTACACCTCATAAAGCTCCACTTATAATGCAAATCAGTTAAACACTAAAATACTCATAAATATTCACGGCAAGTAGCGTAAACATGACTGCGCAAAATTTATTATTCTCTCGGTTATCAGCTCGATGGCATTCCGATCGTTCGATATAAAAAATTGAAAACTTTATTACAAAGAAATTTGGGTGCGGAAAACAATGTAGGTATTCTATCTGGAAAATACATAATGTGGAGGAGGTGCCACATGTGTGTAGGTATTCGAGTAATGTGACACATGTGTGGCGGGCGTGTGTCACGGGTGGGGAGGGGGTCCGGGGCGAGGATCGCTCGCGTGGATATGTGTGTGCGTGTGTGTGTGCGGCCGGGGCGGGGCCGGGGGCGGGCCTCACACCGGCGCGGGCGGCCACTGCCCGCCGACCGCACGCCGCCGACCGAACGGATAATTCGGCATTCGCGCGACACCGTCGTACTGCGCGCTCGTCTCGTCTCATTCCACGCTCGTGACCCACCCGCGTCACACGTACGCCGCGCGAAAGCTCCGACCGCTGCCCTCCACGGGTCTCACTTCGGACCCAAAGTGCCGTGTAGTGCTTTTAACTTTTCTGTGGGAGATTGTGAAAGTGCTTTCGGACAGACCCTGTGTACTAACTGTGAGCCCGAAGGTGCAATGCGAAAAGTGCGGTCCGGCGGGAAGGCCACTCTTTGAGCGACGAAAGGGTTGGAGTGCGGGGTGTTCGCGGGCGGAGGACGGCGCGAGGCCGCGCACGCGCCCGCCAGCGCACCGAGCCGCGGCTCACCACACGCGTCGACACCGGCGCGCGCGATGGACGACAAACCAACCGCCGTCGGCGGCGAGGAGCACTACAGTCTGCGTTGGAACAACCACCAGGCGCACCTGCTCCGCTCTTTTGAGGCTTTGCTCCACGCGGAGACCCTCGTTGACGTTACTCTAGTATGCGCCGAGCGCCGCGTTCGTGCGCACAAAGTGCTCCTCGGCGCGTGCAGTCCGCTGTTCCGACGGATATTCAGCGAGAACCCGTGCAAGCATCCCGTTATCGTGTTGAAAGACTTTCAAGGATGGGAAGTGCAAGCAGTGGTGGATTTTATGTACAGAGGAGAGGTGTCTGTGGCGCAAGAACAACTCGGGACTGTGATTCGGGCTGGCGAGTCGTTACAGGTACGCGGCCTCGCCGACCAAGACAGGGAAGAGCACGCGAGGTCCCCACCACCGACACCTTTGGCCCGCAGCCCCGTGCAGACGACACCTCCGGCACCCTCGCCCCCGGCTAGCCCGGCGAGCCCTCAACCCCGTAGGAAACAGGCACGTCCACGTCGTCGCTCTGGAGAATCTGATACGCCGGAGAACCTGTCGATGCGACGGTCTCCTAGCGGAGGCCTAAAGGCGGTGCGGCTGGCGCGACCACGGTCACCTCCCAAGCAAGAACAGAGTGACGAGCAAGAGACCGAAGTCCCACCACCCCCACGGATGTTTCCGCCGCACCAGGATATGTTCCCACCCGTGCCACCAGCAGCAGTTTCAGCACTTTCGTTGACACCACCACACAGTGAGTAGATTATTTTTACATATATTTAGCTGAAATATTGTATGTCCCTCTTAGAAAAAAGCTTGTCAATCAGTGAACTGAACAGTAATATGACTTTTGAAAATAAACATATTTCTAAATTATGGCCCCTCTAATAAAACCCTTTAAGAAAACTATACTATTTACAAATGCAAGAAAAACAAGGTCAATTAATTGAATGCCGTTTTAGACGACTACACATTAGGATAAATAATTGATAAATAAAAAAATAGCCTCGATCATTCTGTCGAAAAACATTGTTTTTCGATGTTTTTTAGATCAATGTTTTTATTTTTATTTGTGGGTAGGAGCGCTTAATATGAATCGGCCGTGGGTAGATTACGTTCTTATATAAAACAAATATTAAAACCTTCGATATATATATATATATATTTTGTAACAACTCAAATCTATATTGTCTTTTAAAATATAAATGTTTAATCATTTACGTGTACCTATTGATAGAACTAGGACACAAGCCGTGACACCTTAGAAATAATTTATAATAAAAGTAGCCCATTAACGCCCCGTTACTGAGTTCGGGCCTCCCTATTATTGAAGAATAGATACACGGACAAATAGATAACTTTTTTTGTACACTAAAGCATACAAGGCTTGTCCTAGCTCCAGAAACTTGCTAATAGCGGGGAGTAAAATCAACTAATGTACTTTTTTTAAACGTACAGATTTCGTACGAACATGTACTTATAACGTCATAAGGTACACGGAAAAGAATTCAAACAGCACGTTAATATTGTTTGAAAAGTAATTAACATTATTTCTGTCGTGATATTTAAACATTTAGATGATTAGATGTTATTTAACGCGTAAAAAGTAAGAGTGTCCGCATCTCTATTCTAGTTTCATATAGCTAATCTCTATGTACAGGATTCCTCATAATGTTTTTCATAAAATTATAAAACACACATTGGGGCCGATTTTTCACCAATTAAAAATTATCAAAAGAATAAAACACAAAATGGGAAAATTAAAAATGACAGTTGCATGAATAAAACAGTTGAATCGTTTGAATTTTGAATTTAGTCAGGTTATAATTTATTCGATTGGTATTTTTTTTTTGATGATTGAAAAATCGCCCCTAGTCAGAAAAACTACCTGAACAGTGCGTGCTCCCGGCGAGGATTTAAACTCATGATAATTTAATAAAACGTGGTTGTATTATCTAAAAATATAAATTACATTTAAAATGACTATTAGTAAAACGCATATATGAAGCTTCGAAAAGAATGTGTCATAAAATTCTTTCGAGTTCGGGGGCGTATTGCTGACATCTCTGCTATTTTTAAAGTCCATAGGCGACGTTAACCGCTTTCCATCAGGTGGGCTGTCGGCTAGTTTGCTGTATACCCTGATTTTAAATTACCTGGACTAAAATGGTAGCTGCGATCAACCTTTTCTTGATTCATAAGTGAGTTGTGCGAGTTTAATCAACACCTTACAACTGTGAATTAAATCCTATAGGATTCAACTAATAATGATGAGATGCTCCAAGCTTGCAGCAAAAAAATGGTCGATCGCACTTGTCATTTTAGGCCAGGTATTTAAAAACGAATCACGCGTAGATAACCAAAGCGTTGTTATCACTATCAATATAATTTTCTATATACAAATAAATACAAATAATTCTAATTATAAATGTCATACATACATTCATAACTTCACGCCAGGTCCCTTGCGGGGTAGGCACGAACTACAGAGCGCCATACAGGCTTATTCTTACACTCACTTGCTTCTTTGACATTCATAGCTCTTGTCATGCACGCTCGTCTGTTCTTAAGGCTCCTGACATCACCTTCTGCTAATACACGATCAATTTGATCATGTAAGGTGTGTCGTGGCCTTCCGCGACTTCTGCATCCATCCACTTTTGCTTTGTATATCTGTTTAGTCATTCTTTCATCATACATTCGTTCCACATACCCGAACCACCGGAGCATTCCTTTCCTTACCTTCACCCCGACACTCTCTTTCAGACCAACTCTCTTTCTTACTTCGGTATTACGAACGCGGTCCGCGAGCATCACTCCGCAGATTTTGCGCAGTGCTCGCATCTCGACTGCGTTTACTCTACTTTCATGCTCTCTCTTCCATACCCAACTCTTGCTTCCATACGTGAGCGTACCAGCACCGCGTTGTGTATGGCAAGCTGGGCTCTCTGGCTGAGGTTCTTAGCGCCTAGAAGTTTACCTAACGCTCCATTCACACTATTCCCCAAATTTACTCTTCTTTCTATGTCAGCGGTGTACCTTCCATCCCTGCTAAAAGCACATCCAAGATATACACATGACCGTTTTTATAATTGTTATCTGTGTCGGTCTGAAAAATTATCTCGAAGAGTCTGAAACAATTCAACGGTTTTCAATGATTTTAAGTATTAAACGAGCTATTATGATTTCATCTTAATTTTTTGTCTATGTTTCGTGTGTTCAAATGATATATTATTAATCTCCGATTCACATGAAAATATTTTTATTTTAATTAAGATAGTCTAACCCATAGTTTATGACTATGAAGTAAGTGATTGTCAGTGAAAAAACGGCTATTGAACAGGCATCTATTGCTGATATTAGACCGCTCAACCGAATTGACTCGATTTAGTTGAAAGGCAAAGAACTGAAAGGGCAGGACGGCATTAATTTGACATTGAATGATTCAACTGAAAGACAGAGATGTTCTAATATCGGCTTACCGCTGACTAAGGGCAATCACAAAGTTACGCGGACTTTAACCATACATCTACGGTCTGATTCATATTGAGTTAGAGTAAGTTTGTAGCCTCCTTTAAAAACCTTAAACAAAGCTACAAACTTATTCAATATGAATAAGACCGATAGCATGTAGATTATTGTAGTTAGTGGTTAACTTACTAGCGATTTAAAAATGTGTTCAATTTCTTTGTCACCTTATCATAGAGTTAAATATCGATAGTTGACCTTTATACAACCGAACTACCAAACGCTATCTCCACAGATAACATCATCGAATTAGATTCACAAAAGAGATCCATTTCTAAGTGTAATAGAGCAGAGCATCACTTGACAGACGTGTGTGGGGCAAATTACGATATGTATCGATTAAGGATAGCTTTCGTTTTTAATCGATGTTATCGATTTAATAAATCGCATCGTGGAGAACCGTCAACTCTGTAAGTTCTTGACTCAGATTAAATAAAAGTATAGAGGAAGCCTTCGTGTACAAAATGATGTGAAGCATTTTTTTAACTTGTGTGTGTAAACTTTTGTAATATACACGTGGTTTGCGTTTGTAAGGTAAATAGTAGTAGGTAATGTATCCATAGGAAACCATTCCACGTTTATCCGTATTCATTCGATTAATTTAATTCGATTTAAAACTTAATTCTCGTAAAGCAATGCGGCGCGATCGGCATCTTACTTTAAGTTCAGCAACTAGCTGACTTCATTTCAAGAGTCCGAGACAGACTCCGTCTATTTATTAACGGTCTAACGTTATTTCTTAGTGTGTGGATCTTTGTGTCTTATAGCCCGAAAAATAGTTCTAAATTAGACTAGAACTTTCCTCGCAGCTTCAATCTACATTTCAAGATTCATTCACGAGACTGAATACAATAAATACAGACATCCAATCAAACTCGCTTTCACATTTGTGTAATAAATTGGATTTTGTTATTTAACTAGTGTCAAAACTATTCTAATACATTCATGTGTACGTCTACTTATAATGTGTAGAAAACCTGATTTGAAAACACTTATTCAATTGAAGGTTCATAATTATTCTTCACGACTATGGTTACTATTGCCATCTAGCGAGCGAGAATAGCGGTTAAACATAACAAAACATACAAAAAAAAAAATAGGTAAGTTTTTTTATTATTATTCATTTTTGGTTGTACTATCGACACTTAAATACGCAATTTCTAACAAGAACTTGTGGTAATACATCTGAAGGTGAACGCCCAGCTATAGGGGAGCGGATTGTCAAATCAAGTAACATATTTTTTTTAAACTTACAAAATGTCGTAGCCTCATAGATTATGTCGGATCGTACCTACTTATGACATCACAAGTACAAAAGGGGGCAAATAGCACTATTATTTTAACGTATATTTATTTATGTGTGGAAATATTCGAATTACTCAAAAATATCATGAATCGTGTGACGTAATTTTTTAATGTCCCCTTAGCCCAAGAATCCACAAAGGCAGAGCAGTAGTTGAGGGCGTTGAGGCAGTCATCCAGTCTATGATTGAAATAATATGTAGCCACTTAACGAAAGCGTGGAGCTGGAATAGGGCCTTTTGTACAAACTACCTTATAATGTTTAGCATGTAATATTTGTCCATGGTTGATAGATTTGTACTCACCATGATCATATTGAAAATATTCTGCAGAAAAGTCAGGTAAAAAGCACTTTAAATAACATATGTATGAAGAGATTTATGAAAGTTGATGAAACGAAAAGAGCTTGTCAGGATCGTAGCAGGTGGAGATCAATCGTCTCTGCCTACCCCAATGGGCAACAGGTGTGACTATATTTATGTGCGTATGTATGGTTGGTATGTATCTAACAGAGAATAATATTGTATTGAACATCAAATTTCATATATTAGAATAACAGTTTCGTGAACTAACGAACACGGCGAAACTTTCCCATAATAACAAGCGCTTTCCAAAGTTGGATATAAATCAAGATCACCTATTCATATGTCGATAGGATTATATCGCGAAAGGATTTGAAGATAAACTCCATTAACCGATAATGTCGCCAACCGTAAAATATAGTTCTAAACTTAAATGCACAAGTCGTCGTTTAAACGTGTTTAGGGTTGCCATGTCGCATCATTTACACAATTTCGCCGAATTTATATCGGTCGGTGAAAAGTCGTAGTACAGCGAAGAACTCGCTCTCGTCACTAGCTTAAAGGGCGCGGGTTGGAATCCTGATCGGAAAGCATGCACCGCTTAGGCATTTCCTGACCGAATGTGCATATAGTTACAATTACCAGGTGCGAACAGTAAATGAAAAACAACCTGCACACCGATATAACACAATAATAGCAAAAGAGGGGGGAGTTATAGTTTCTGACCCGAGGTTTAGAGTGTGATGCAGCCAGCAAAGATAATAATAATTTAGTGAAGAAGTTCCTGACTCTGAAGCCCTAACCACGGATAACCTGGGCCCTGCCGCTGCCGGCGAACACCAACTTTTCATCATTATTTATATGTGCTTTTATATCTATATATTAAAAAAAGACGGTGTGCGTCTTGGGACGCCCGTCAGAAGTGATAACTTGCGTGAGAGAAAGGGAAGCCATACAGACTGGCGCCGTAACGCGTTACGTAACGAAGCTGTTTACCCTCCCATAAGAAGTTAAGACCGCCCTTTGTACATAACTAGATATAATTTAGTCTTAAGTTCATGTTTGTATTGGTGTACAATAAAGAGTTATCTATCTATCTATCTAAGTTATTACTTCAAAAATCATTAAAAGGAAGAATAAATATAAAGTGTAATAATTATATTCTCGTATGGGTACAAACTAATATTAAAACTTCTTAGTATTTTGAAGAAGTTGATAGAATTCCAATCGCTTTATGCTTGTTTGAAAAATTCCAGATTTTTTTCAGAATAATAACCCTATATGTAAAAAGTCGTAAACTTTAAACCGTAATAACGATTTCTCCGCAACTTTCTGATAATAACAGCAACAGACATTTATGATCTACTCTAGTTAATTTATATTTATGCTTAAATACTGCAAGTTCACAGTTTAACTAAGAAATTACTTACTCAATCAGCTTAGCGAGAAGTGACGATGGGGGGAAACCAGGAACCTTCTTAATAAGAAATACCCACTGTTTTCAGTCGTGAATAGTTTTTCGCCACTAGGAATACGGACAAACGTTACAATATTTTTTTACATTATTTACAACACGTTACTTGTCAAAATAACGCCTTATTAATTTACTTTTTAAATATCACGATTGACGTTATTTTAATAACTGTTTAAACAATAATTAATTAAATAGACTAGTGGACGCCTGTGGTCGAAATTCAACCATAATAATTTATTATCAATGACTACTTCTATAATCACACATTTCGCCAAGGCAACACGACTTAACCATAAACAAAAGAATATATATGCGTGTCTGTGTCAAATACATGGTAGTGTGTAGGCTGTATGGACTAGGTCCTTTGCCTGCCTTTGTGGCAAATTTGAAAAACAACAACAACATGGTAGTGTGTGTAATGTTTTTTTATTGATTTAATGTATTTTGTATGTACAACTTTAAAAAATATATTAGCATTCGTAGCTTCTTCTCTATATAAACTATAAGTGTGCAAAATTTCATACTCTTCCGTCCGCACAATTTTCGTATAAAGCGGTACAAAGTTTTTGCTTCACGTATTAATATATAGATAACACATTGCTCACCAAATATACAATTTCAAAAATGCACAGTCACAATATTGTCATGGTAGAAACTACAGGCGACCTAATCGCTTAAAGCAATCTCTTCCAGGCAACCTAATATTAAGGAATAATTTGACTTAATCTGGCGATATTGGTGACGCAGATTATTAGGTAGATCGTAAACAAAATTACTTAAACTACATGTTTTATAAATTAAAATTTGGCTTATTTTATTTTTACAAACATGACACCATAGATATATGTTTGTACAAAATCCACAAGGCTGCGATGTTTAGTAAAATTATTGAAAAGTACCTCAGTTGATGTTACTATCCGCTCGCCTATTGTCTTTAAGCTCCAGTAGAATTTAGTTTATACCTTACCTTCCTAGCTGTGATTTTAACGATAGACTTAGTCTGATTATTTTGTACCTACTAAAACTTTCCAGACGTTTTTTTATTGCTTCAATTGAATAGCTACTAAAATTAAAAAAATATTTCGCGAGTTTTCGCTTTTAAATATTTAAAAAGGCAGACTGGCGTACCCGTGGCACACCATTGGAATTAACAGAATTAAAACATACATACATAACTTCACGCCAGGTCCCTTGCGGGGTAGGCACGAACAACAGAGCGCCATTCAGGCTTATTCTTACACACCTCACTTGCTTCTTTGACATTCATAGCTCTTGTCATGCACGCTCGTCTGTTCTTAAGGCTTCCGACATCACCTTCTGCTAATACACGATCAATTTGATCATGGAAGGTGTGTCGTGGCCTTCCGTGACTTCTGCATCCATCCACTTTTGCATTGTATATCTGTTTAGTCATTCTTTCATTATACATTCGTTCCACATGCCCGAACCAGCGGAGCATTCCTCTCCTTACCTTCACCCCGACACTCTCTTTCTTACTTCGGTATTACGAACGCGGTCCGCGAGCGTCACTCCGCAGATTTTGCGCAGTGCTCGCATCTCGAATTACAAAATCAAGCAAAACTATGATTGAGACGAGTGTTCGGCAAATTTGACGAAATAGTAGTAATAGCAGAATTGGGCATAACTGGAACATAATTCAAGGTTGTTATGGCGGCATACTCTAAACCAGGGGTGGTATCCATCCTGACGGGCAAATACCCTACCATCTGTTTAAGGATTGTTTTGTCGCTTCTTACGATAGACCGCCTGAACATAGGAAATCGTATTCTTTCTCCGCTCCTGCATGGAATTTTTTTATACAAAATCACATACTTGCAACCTTCTACAGCTAATCTAAAGCTGCCATGTTCGGCACAGACTAAGTTTTATCATACAAATAACAAGTAGATATAACGCCTTGATGAATTATTTTAACAACACAATTTTTTTTTGGATATCATAAACTCGAAAGTTGTTAGTAATAGCGATGGTAAATAATGTTAGTCGAACTACTAACATAAATTATTCTAGCATTTTTTAACAATTTATCAAAACAAAATAGTTCATTAGTAATCATTAAAAAGTATTCTAAGAATTGTATTAATTGGAGCCGTATCACACATTATCATTATGTGTAAATAGATGACGATTTGTGCTGTGACAAAAGACATAGTCCAGAATAAAGGAAGGTGAAAGTAATAAAAAATATAGACAATTTCACACCAATACAAAAAGCGGTTTTATCGCTAGAAACCTATCTATTCCAGACAACCTAATATTGTTATTATGTTTATATCTATTTATTGTTTACTAGCTGTCCCGGCAGACGTCGTCCTGCCTGGAAAAGCTTCAATCGATATGCCGACAGCAGCGCCATCTTCCAGGTCCAATTGTGAACCAACTCGGAAACCTTCTCTGGCTCATGCACAACAACTTTGCTAAAGATTATCACATGATCAAATGTATAGTTTACGATTCTATAAAGAACATACAGACAAACATTCATTTTTATATATAAGAAGAAGAAGAAAGATTTTTTGTTAGATTATCTACTCTTCCTCAACGGACCTGGTGGGTATGGGGTCACGCGTATTGGAGGGTCCCGTAGAAATAACGAACTTTTACGATTTATATTATTATTTATATGATTATTTATATAATTATATTTAAATAACTTTATTCTCAAAAGAACATCACAATTCAGAGTTTTTGGCGGGAGCTGAAAGGAGATGTGCTGTGCAGTTTTATTTTCTAAAACTGTGTAAAATTACTCTAAAATGAACAATAGTTGTAGGATATTAATAGTTATTGAGTAGTAATTGTGTGTTTCGTGAGAAATGTGAACTGTATAGTCAAATGTGACCTTTTGAGTTGTCACAAGAACTCCGTTGAATGGCACTAGCTGATTGCCTACAGTTCAGCTGTGCTACACATAGGCTTATGAAAATGAAGAAACTATATTGTAAACTAAGATCTGGCTTAAAGGCCTAGCTGCCAAGTCATAAACCTAAATAAATAATAATAACATTACAGTTCAACTATAGGAAATATAAATGTTTATATTCTAACATTAGTCCCATAATTTAAGAACGAGTACTTAAACAAACTATTTTCTTCTCAGAGGCAAAAAAGATTTTCAGAAAGGTCTTCCGTATAATTAAGATAAATATTAAGTTTTTAAATATTTAAGTAAAAAAATTTCAAACTCCTTTTAAAAGAATTTATATTTTTACACTCCTTCACTCAATTTTAGTTGAAAGTAATTTTTTCAGCTTTATTACCTTGAACCTATTCAGAATTTTCTATAAGTACCTACAAATAGTTCATACAAGAAGAGTGACACAAGGTACTTTAGAAGTGAACATTTCGTCTTATGACTATGCTACGTATGCTATTGTCTTGTGACTTATAGCTATAAATATCTTGAAATATTTGTTTACTTTTAACAACAACTAGACTTTTTTTAAATAAAACGAGACTAAAGGTCGCATTACAATTTCCCACAAAAAAATATTTTCTGGATTTGAAAAATTATTTTTTCCTAGACTGGGCATTATTACAAGTCTCAAATCTAAAACCTAAGTAATAAAGTTTTACAACTGTATTCATATAAAATACAACATTTGCGAAACGACATAAAACAAGCATAAACAACTATATCCCTTCAAATCATCTAGTTACCAAATGATTGAAAGTCATTCAAGTAATAAACTAACTCGACGCATGCAAGTAATAGTAAATTGACAAGAAATAGTCCAAGGCGTGTTTTGATACGTCAATTATGTTTATTAAACTTTATTATTTCCTTTCTTACTTAAATGTGTTATTTTTATGACTGTGTTGGTCAACTACGAGACGGGGCTGGAAATCCATAATAATACATACATAAACCGTAATATGGTGAGTACCATTATCAAACTGAAGATATTTTGAAGAAAGATCGGATAAAAAACTGTAAAATTTTCATTTATATTAAAAACAGACAGACACTTCAATTTTATTAGTAGGATAGTAGTATAGAAGATAATTATAACTATAGAAGAAGAATACCAGGAATCCAGTTAAATATGAAACTCAGAAAGCTTCTAAAATCAAGGTTTAGTCGGGGTTCTAATAATGAAGAAAACTGTGAGAAATCTACATAACCAGTTTGTCGATGTGCAAAAACCGCCAATATAAATTCGGACAATCGACGCAATTTATACAAACTAGCATTATTAAAATGTACATTTAAAATCAAACTCGCTGCGTTTCTACATACGCAGAAACTTCAGTTTACGTACAAATCATACTTGGAGCGGTTTTAATACGTCAATTTCGTTTTATTATTTCCTCAGTTTCGCGTATGTGATGACTGGTTGATTACGCCATAATAGCGAAGTCATAATGAAGGGTTGCACACACTCGACTCGTGGTGAAACTAGATTTGAAAGAGGTAGTCCAGCTTTTTGTCATTCTATAATATCTTAGTTCAAGGAAAAATAAGCTGAAATTATTTCAAAACAATTACGATATTTATTTAGTCAATATTTACTTTTAAAACGTTTTTTTTTAACACTTGACGTATAATAGAGTAGACTATAGTTAAATCAATTGAGATACTTTTTAAATGTCGTCATTTTTACAAAACATTGCAGCCTCTTAGTATAAGCGTACAAATTATGACTCATCATAATATCGAAGCCAATAGTATATTAATGATTGTTTAAACAGTAATTAAAATTATTTTTCTTTTGTTGTTAAAAAAGTAAAACGATGATATGGTATTTTAGAATTTATTTCAATATATGTTATTTACCCAATTTAAACATGAGCGATGACAAGCTATGAGAAGCATACAGCCGCCATCTTGGTTCAAAAAATTCGTACAATCCAGAAGTTTCCAAACTAGATGGCTGCGTCACTTAAACGCAGATAGGTGCAATATAATACTGACCCATACTAAAATAAAACTATTGTGCCTTCATTATACACATGAATGAAAAAATACTATTTGTATGAGTGGATTCTTTTATCTATCGATATTTACAACATGTACTAATAATCCTCTGGGGTGGCCACATTAATAACGACAGTGATATAGTTGACTTAAGTATTTACAAATAAAATTTGTGAAAACTTAAACGGTGTACATACTTATAAACAAGCCGATGCTGAAAATACTAATTCTTCCAAATAAAAAAGTATGTTACTGTGTGAACATCAGTTTAATAGAAAATTAGTTTTTATTATATTACGTATTATCATCTCAAGCGTCCATTTTCGCATAAGTATTTTCTAGAATACGGTTTTTGTAAAACAGCTCTGCAACATCTGTGTATTATTTGATTAGTGTTAAGTATCTATAAATGTTTAAGTTTGAAATTTTATGTCAATTTATAGATCTTTGACAAACGTCAAACGAGGGATTCTTCAAATCCTTGTGCCAACACAAAAAATCACACACACAAACTAATTACAAAAAAATATATTAATAGCCAACAACAACAATATCTTGCTAGCTTCCCATTAAAATTCCGATTTCTACATTTAAACAGCTCATAGAATAACCATAGATAAGTAAATCTCCACAGATTGCCATACAAATTTTCCAAACGTCCGGGTTGTTTATGGTTTGTACGTTTTATTGTTTTCCATCCCAGTGTGTGATGAGAGCTTGATTACAACTAATGTCTGTGCGTAAATCTAATGAGGGGGGACTGTGAAACGCAATCACAGCATTTCCAACACAGAACACACTGCGACAAGATATTTACTCAATAAAAATTTCATTGCAATTATTTTCCAAAGGTTTCATGCATTCTGTTATTATTGTAAGCGATTGAATTTAATTAGCGATCTAAAATTACTATATTGTTTAGCATATTATTGTTATAAATGAAATCATTTTTTTTAGTATAATCTGTTTTAAATTAAAATGTTTGGTGTAAAATGAAACTTTACCAAAATTTATTCCAATTATTTTTATTCAGTTTCTAGTTTAGTGCTAACAGTAAAAAATACTAAATATATTATCAAAATGTCGAAACACTAACAACTGTGCTATAATTTAAAGTTGGTATTGTCAATCATGATCGTAACTAAAAGTACTATAGGTACCTACATATATGTCTATATGAAAGTACCCCTGTTTCAGAGCTTAATTCACCTTCTGCAAGATATTCTGTGTCGCAGAATTTAGCGTTCGAAATACCACGCTAACAGATTTTATGCTAATTGTTATTCTATATCAAATTACCACTATATTTCAACGCTGATTCGCTTGTAATGTTACGACTTAATGCCATAAAATTTATAAATTATATTTTATTATCTTTTCACCTAGACCCGTGGACTATTAATGTTATTCTCAGACCACCAACAAGCCAAATACATCATTCAAAATAATTGTAAATGTAATATATAACTATTAGGGTTATTTGTAGCCTCATAGGTGATAACTTCCGTCTTTTGGAATACATCCTTTTTTTACCAATGGAAATCCGATTGAGGACTAAGCTGCGACAAGGACAGAACCTTGGGGGGATAATTCGCGACCTAGTGTGGGATTCGCCAGATCGGGGGTGGCACTAGCATGTCAGTCATACAGTCAGAACTGGTGCCATGGTATTGCCACTCCCCGGTTAGGGATACCCACTAAAACCCCTGGGTGTTCCGTCTTTCGCCTTATTCCAGGGCTACGGGTATATGTCCTAGCCTCTCCGCAGCCCTGGCAGGCGTGGGCCCCCCTCACGAGGCCTATTCCATTTTGGAATACATCCTAACGTAACTCGGTACACCTTTTCGCTGGTTAAAAATAGTAAACATTCATCAACGTATAAATATTATTGAATTCTATAAAAAATTGTTAACAACGAATAGAAAGGCATGAAACCGGACCAAACCAAATATAGGTACTCTTATAAACAGAATAATAAAAAATCTATATTTATATGTGGAACTTGGTTGACTGTCGAACAATAATAATATATATTATAAAAAATAAATTAGGCAAAAAAAAATGTTTTTATGTAATCCCCAAATAAATAGATTATCCAAGCTCTTTTCTGAACAATTTAAAAACATATAATCTCATCATTCCAGCCGACCTTACAACAGAACAATAACGTACCGATGTTTATAATTTATCGGTTTACACGCGAGGTCTTGGCCCATCTGTAAACAGCCTTGGGGTGACAGAAAAAAAAGGAAAAAAACAGACGCGACATTGGCACGAAGCGATAGACACTGCGCACACGCAAGGGCGCGTACAGACACTATGCGTCATGATATTGCGGGACAAAATATGAATAAAAATTATAATATTTTTAATTCAAATGTTTTATTTTAATGTCGATCTTGTTACTAGGCTTTTGGGCACGTTTCCAGCACTACTATTTAATATAGTTGGAATATTACTAACTAAATAAACGAGTTTAAAAAACCAAACACATTGTACCAAATAAGTAAATTATTGCCTGTATTAAGGTACAATCAATAAATTCAATTAAACAAATCTAATATTGCATTATAGACACTTCTAGGAATCGATCGAAGGTCCTCTAAGTGCCAGTGATTTAGTCAAGCCAACGCTTGGACCGCTAAGCTGTTATTTAGTTACTTTAAATTATTTTATTTTACTAAATAGAGATTTTTGAAAATAAGCTTACAACCCTAGCTTGTAACATAATAATATAATTTTTGGTCGTTCCAGTTAATGAGATTTCCACGAGGTTAACATTAACCTTACATTACAATAGATATTAATTGTCATTATCTACAATCATTTTCTATTTTAAAGTACGACATTTCGTAATACGTATTAGTTTATTTTGATAACTAAATGCAACAATACTTAATTGAAATCACTGAAGTTTTTACGTAACAATGTATGCGTCATGTGCTATTACGTCACAGGCAACAACATATTGAGTGATTCATATATCCAACACATCACGTTTAACTATGAAAACTATTAATTTATGAGCCATACTTTATGGCTTCTCCAAAACAGATGCAATAGACGGAGCAAAACTTCACTATTTCAATTTTGGCATAACATGATTTTTTCATCAAGCTAGAGTCACATAGCGAAGACTTTTTATTTTTCTTTATTTATGCTGGTTATTATAATTCGATGATAAAAAGAGGGAAGTTCAAATAACACATTACGAAAAAGTACCAAAGTACATATACTGAACTTCTGAATATGCTCTAATTCGTTGTGAACCGTGGAATATATATTTCTTCTCTAAAGTTCAAGATATAAACAAAATTTTATTTGCTCTACTCTACTTAGGTCTTATTTTTCAATCATATATTTGATTCATTATTGCGTTGTGATAAAGTAAAGAGGGCGTAAAAACAAAAAGGACTTGCTTTTTGGTTTTTAGAAGCCCAAAATATCACGATGAAACAGAACACCGAACTGCTTTAGTTAATAGATCTGAGCATGTCATTGTCTTCTTATTTTTTAATACGTCTTACGTAATTTGTGTGTCTATCCAGCTTCAAGTGTTCATGCACAAATTAAAACTAACTTAACAAAATAAAACTAAATTAAAAACTAAACCATCTTAAAAATTAAACTAAACTACAAAAAAAACCTTAAAAATTAAATACTATTAGTTGTTATGGCGCTTAAAAATGAACTAAATTATAAATAAATTAATATAAAGTATCTAACAACAACTAACTAACTAACTCGTGCACCTATTCAAGTTATAACATTTTTTTAAAAATCGGCAAGAGACGATATCCAGGCCGCGGTAACAAAAGCGTAAACAATTTATAGGTCTTGGTCTGATGCTAAACGAAGTTTTTTTGGTTGCTTGACAAGATACATTACACTAAGCAGTTGAAATTTTATATACAATTCTTCCTTTAAACAGCTACGCCGTTGTTATTTTATATAATTATATTGTTTAATAAATAATCACAACGAGCAACACTCTTTTAAGTCCCTGACAAAACTCCACCACTTTTCAACTCTACCGCAATCCCAGCCTGTTATCCACGGTTAGATGATATCTCTATAAAGATGACAAATCTTAACATAAAATACTGTATTCCTATGTTATTCATCTTTCGAGGAAATATGAATTAAATTCCTTGTATACATTATTTCCTTTTTATTATCGTTTAAAATAATTAGTCACATTTTATTGAATATTATTCATTTTATTATTTATGTGGTCAGGTGACTAAGAGATACAGCGCCTGTGTTGAATATGAGTCTAGGATTTAATTCCTGGAAGGGTAAGCGTAGGAGTCGTCTCATAAGTCTGATTAATTAAATGCTATGGTCATTAAAAAAATCCAACATTTACTCCTACTCCTAAGCTACTAAAATTATATCAACATTAATTATAAAAACGCAATTACTAAGATATTTTGATCACTAACAGTTTTTAACACAAATCAGTTACTCAAGTACCAAAGATTTACAAGTAAAGATGAAAATTGAAATGTAAAAACTAATTAAATATGAACACACAAATGCACAGTAATATGAGCTATTAGACTTACACATGTTATATTATAAATGATATGAAACTAATGGTGAAGTAAGCTAATATAAAAACAAAAACTACAAATCAAATAGACCAGTGAGATACCTAAAATTAAATAAACATAATTAAAAGTAAAATAACTACTATCAGAGCAAATTCAATTTGCAGCTTAAATTTTCCAAGTAACTATATTTCTTTATAGATGCTAGAAGTATCGATTACTCGGGTTATATCAATTCCTTCATAATAAATTACCTTGCTTCAAATTTAGGTTTATGTGAGTTTTTGATAGAATCATGGGCACCCTAAGCACGGACTGCAAAATGCCCTACGCCCGCCCATTGCCAGCTATGTATAAGTCCCGGTTGCGTTCGGAGCGTCCACCTCAAAGCCTGGGTTTCGCTTTCTTAGGGTTTCTTCTTAATTTCGCAGTCTTTGATAATCAGTCAGATTTGTCAGGTGGTAGGGTATTTGCCCGCCTAGATGGCTACTATCCCTGGTCTAAAGTATGCCGCCATAGCAACCTTGAGTTGTGTTCCGGCATAAGTGACCAGGTTCCAGTCCCCCTCAAGAAAGCAGCAGCGTATTTGTAGCACTTTTATTGTTGCAAATGTCCATAAGTGATGGTAACCGCTTTACATTCAAGTGGGCCGTCTGCCTGTCTGCTTAACTCCTGCAATTTAAAAAAAATCAATAAACACCAAATAACATGACAGATTTGTTTGTTTAGAAACATCCAAATACGCTCCCACAAACACGTATATGGATACTTGTGGATAACAAATAATGGATAAACAAATAAGATATAAAAAGCTGATATAATTAGGTAAGACGTATCAAGTAAGTCGATCTCGAAATAAAATAATATCCTAAAATAGTAACAATTTTGCCAGTATTGTAGTAAGCGGAGGAGACTTCACCCACCCCGCATGCGGGCTCTATCGATCAAATAAAATGAAACTTTAGTATTACACTAGATTACAGACCAAAGCCGAATAAAGTTTAACCCTAAGACTCCATGGGATAGAACATTGTTAATTATAAAGAATATTTAATTTCAGGACATTTCCCCTAAATTAAATAAAAAACAAACAAATATCATTATTTATTATTTACATTATTATTCAGCATTTGATGAAAAAATTATCTCAAATGCATCTGTCGTTTTAAAAAATTCCTTTGACTCTGTAGCCTAAAGCCGATTCCTTTGATAATCGCTTAACAAATTGCCACGTGTCTAGGTATACTGGTAATTTAAAAACAGCAACAAGTCCCATTTTATTTTGATAGTTGTCTTATTCGCAATACGAATCTGCGAAAGCGGTCCCATTGGCATCCTGATAATTTATTTTCGTCGTCATTCTACTATGTCGTGCGAGCTGTAAAGTCTGCAACTTAAGGTATAATAGTGTGTTTTCGACTGACATTTACCACATACGAAATGACGTAGGCAAGACGTCAGTATGACGTTTTCAATTGATTCTTCACTTATATAAGAGGACACACGTTTATGCGGTTGATAATGTTTATGTGTACTTATTCATTTTGCGGTGTTATATAAAATGCCAATTAATTTACATATTTTTACGGCCAGTCAATCAGTAGAAAATTAACAGCTTATAAAACAAATAAAGTTAATCATGTGATGAATAAAGGCACACACCACCACATTATTCGAAACTTTAATCTATTGTTACAGTAATGAAGTGAGATTACAAATTCAAAATGGACTTTCTACATAAACCACATACGAGTACATGACTGGCTCCCAAATCACAGCTTCAATGCTCATAGGTGTCATCGTTTTAACCAAATTTGTTTAAATTAAAAAAAAATGTTCTATTATGGATATATTTTCAATAACCTTCATTTCTATAGGTAACAGGCTAAATCTGGATCCATATATTGTCCCAGCTTAACTTCACCGTCAAAAACCTGTATTTGCGTCTTGGTGATGCGGCGGGTATACTACATATCATCCGATTCAAGCCCAGCAGTGAAACTTTCATGTGTTTATATTAATATTACTCATTAGTCATTAATGATGTAGTAATATTAATATTACTACATCATTAATGACTAAATAAGTAACAAAGATACATTCACTTCCAAATTTATAAATTAGGTTTAGAAACATTACGCAAAATTTCGACGTATTGTCGCCCTACAGACGACACTTATGTGAATAATCAACTAATAAAAGCATTATACGACAAATAAAGTGAAGTGGGTAAACTTTGGGACAGGCTGTGTGTATCAGTTGATACACACAGCCATGACACGTGTAAATTGTCATTTAATTATTGAATGATATTAACAAATCATTGTTTACTAGAAGTAATTAAAACAATCAAAGGTTTCCTCTACTAGTCTATTTGTTGTGTTTATTTAATAAAAAATCTACTTAATGTCTTTCTTGAAAAACATGTAACTTTTAAAAGTGTTCTATTAAATATATTTATTTTTTGCTTTAAATAATTGAACTATTAAACCTATTCTTAAAACTTAATAATCAATCAGTTACAAAGCACGAATTAAAATATTGTTTGGCTTAAGTACTTTTTTACTTAAATAACTTGAATAATTTAATTTACTCATTGAAAGTAACCGAAATGCCAACTTAAAAATTAAATTATTAAAAGCGGAAAAAGCCATTAAGTTTTAACTTTGTATGAGAGTGAAAGAGCGAAAAAATTACAATTTTTTTCTAAAAGTAATTGCGATTATTTTGCAGTCGTGGATACAAGGTTTTTAAAGTCACTATTAAAATACTACAAGATATTTTTGCTAATTTCGAATGACAAGTTTTTAAACGCATACACACAAAAATAATAGACTAAATTATTATAACAACAAGCAACAGCATTTTAATACCTATATATAATATAATATAATAAGAGACAGATTTCAGTTTGCTTCGTAAACTTCTTTTTAGAAAATAATCATTTGAAAGATGCACTTTGTTTGTGTTTATTTAAATTCAAAATTGGAAAGAGTTAAAAATTGTCTATAGGTATCACAGACTATCTAGGTCAAGCAATCCAGAGGGCGGTGTAACAATAATTTATACGTGCATTTTGTATCTGTGGCGATTTATTTAGCAAAGCAGGTGACTCGTGAAAGGTGAGAGCGTTGTTGCCACATCGTGAGTCGGCTGACAAACAAACACCGATTTGAATACTAGATATTGTACGTGTTGAATGCATTTACCATGTCAGGTAAATATCCCATTCGACTCTTAATATAAATCTATTCACTCTTAAGCTGTTTAAAACTTGACAATGGATATTTTTTTTGTTTTTTCTACTAAACTTCAAATTAAATGTATCTCAACTTTGTAATTTACTAATCAGGTAAAATGGTGGTAAAATGCGAACATTATTGGCATTAATGCATTTGCATTCTTTAAGATCGTATATGGTATTGAAATTGTTTTTAAATTTTTACTTTTTATCGTTGTAGTAGCAGTATTAGAAGCATTTGTCACACTTAGCTTTAGTTTTAAAGTAAAATATGTGGCTATATTAATTGTATATGTAGCGAATTCTTCTGCATCTTCATCATCTTCCAGTGTCAAGTATTCATGAATATTCAATTTTTAGTATAATCTTCCTGCAAATGTCTCGACCAAAGAGTACGTGACAGATCGAAGTATCTTTTCACAAACCAGTTAAGGTGAAAACTTCGTATATAATTATATAAACCCATTATTAACTGTATTAGCGTTGAAAAATATTAATGTGTATATACATAATTGAGAGGAAGAAAACTAAAGTGGTAATACCGTGACAAAAATAATGTTACAATGCAAGATTTATGGATACAAATTTTAATGTAAAAGTAGACCAAAAAAGAGATGAATGAAGGATAATATGATGCTTTGTGATGTGCCAGAAAACGTATGTCTATGTATGGCAGGAAAATACATATTGTGCCGACCCCAAATAATTGGGAAAAAGTGGAAAAAAAGAAAGCTCATTTATACATATATATGTTAATCGAGTTGTTGCGACAAGTCTCCTGCTAAACATCCAAAGGAAATTATTTAGTTCCAAAGATGATAGTTAAACTTATATTGGCCGTGTCCAACATCACAACACTAATATAAATCTAGTAAAATTAGTCATAAACCAAATTACAGGTATAACGTTTCTTATTTAAGTACAACAGTATAAAACTCGTATTTCCTTTCTCTATGGGAACATTTAAATTGTATAGTCTTGTTGTGTATAAATAAAGCAAACCTACGGATGTTTTTACAGTCTTTTTATAATCTTAAGCAAAAGAAAAAATATATTGAGGATATTGAAGAGGTCCATGACATAAATAGGCGCAGCAACAAATACGACGGGACTAATTTAAATTTAATAAATATAAGTGGCTTTCTAAATACTGACTAAACTGACTTGGACGAGTTGTTATTGTTTAGAACTTAAGACTACTAATAAATATAAGTGGCTTTCTAAATACTGACTAAACTGACTTGGACGAGTTGTTATTGTTTAGAACTTAAGACTACTAGGTTTCTACGTAGTATTTACCGATGCGATGGCATAGTGACGTCATGGGCACATCATCGTCATCGGTGGTCTTCAACTCCTTTGACTAGATTTAGTGAGATGTAGAGCTAATACCTACTCTTATTCCCGATTTCAACTTTGAGGTCAACGGGCCCTTATGCTTGCCAACGCTTCCCGATAGTGTAATGACTGACAGCCGATTTGTGGTTTTCAGTGGCCTTCACGCAGGCTATATCAGCGACTTGGTCCACTTGTCTATGGCGTCCGACAAATGGTCTGTGGCATCGATAAGAAAGGAAAAAACTCCAGAATATTCTTACCATACCTGATTTAAATATTATTATTTATTATGGCTTTTTATCAATTCTAGGCAATGAAATAACAGTTTAGTCGTTATATTGAAGTAATAGACATTGAGTACCAACCGTAAACAACGGGAGACACTGTCGTTCGTATGAAGAGTGTTCATCGGCAAACCTAATACTAAACCTATAATACCCGGCCAATAGCACCCTAGTCAAATTGTGTTATACTCAATTTTATAAGTTTTATACGTCAAACTAATTACTTAAATAGACGGTATAGACCGTAGCAGGTACACTGTATTCAATCCCTCAAATTCATATGGAAATCACAACACAGTATACCATATTAGGAGCCGGCCACGTTGCATCCTCAATGGCAATGGTCCATCGTTATTCAGCCCCTGACAAATGCGCGCGGTTAATTGGATGAAATGCGCACGCGCACCCACTGTCTTGCGTAAATTATAAGTTTAACGAGCACGTGGGCCATCAATATCGCTTGTTGAAGTTTCCTTGTTTATATTGTTTGAAGTTGATTGCTTTTATTAAAGCGAAAACAGGATTAACAGTGCTTTGATTTATCCTGTTTTAAAATAACAATTGTATAATTATGTAATATTAATAATTATTAAAGATAAATAACACAGAAGCCCTGAGTTCAAATTTCGGTGGGATAAATCTCAGTAAGATTTTTTTTAGTATTTGCTCTGGTCTGGTTGTTATCGGTGTCCTTTATAATTATGTTAACGTTGATTTTAAGAGAGTAATTTGCTTAGCTTGACAATACACCATATGTTTTTGTTAGTTTACCTGTAAATATTTTTACTTTCTGATATCAAAATTCGCAAAATACTTTTTACTAATTCATATACACTTAAGGACAATAATCTTTTTCTTTTTAACCTTTACTATATTCGATCAGGTCTAGTGGATTATTGGTGACCGTTAGCGTCTGTTGCTACCAAAAACAAACGAAAAACGACTTACGAATATACCTATTATGTATATAATGTGTGTTTTACCTTCTGATAATCATATTGCAATATTTATTTAAAAAATCTTGTATAAATTTGCACGCGCATACATTTGCCAGGTCATTAATAAGTAAAGTAAGTAAGCAAAAAAAAAATATTTAAAATAAACTAGTATCAAATTGTTAATTATTGATGGTTAGATGCGTGAGTGAGATAAACTTTAAAATTAATTTTACTATTTTCTAATTGTTGTTGTAAAATAAAAAATAACTCTTCAATAAAACTTACATGAAGAAGACTATTTTTTATTTTCAACATGTTATCAGCACGAAGCTCTAAAATTTAGCTTAGCTCATGTTGAAAAGTTATTAAATTAGCTTTTGAGTTGGGAACGGATGCAACATCTTCAATTTTATCAAATACATTATCTTTAGTATTTATATAGTATAGGAAATAGTGCCAACGCCAGTACAATCAATCTTCACCATTAGCTATCGTTACTTTTCCAGAATTCTACGGTTTAATAAAAACCATCCAATCTGATCTAAAAGTCATATGTCTAGTTGCAACAGAATCTATCAACCATTTATCCATGTTCAATACTAACCCTCAAAAAAATGACATTCTGTAATTGAAAACATGGAATTTTTGCTCCAACCATTTCCGGACTTTTTTCTCATCAATTATATGACTAACATTATGACATGGTTTATACGTTGGAGTGAATACTGCCGCGTCATTTGCTAAACCACTGCAGATAAATTAGTTTTACAATTTATTATGTTCATTGTATAACGTAGGTCCTAATGACGTACCTTGGGGAACTCCTCTGTCATGAAAGTTATAGTACACATGCACTATGTTTTGTTTATTAAATTTAAGTGTTGAATAACAGGTTATCTAAGAAAATATTATATGTGTATTATAACTAATAACGATGCTAGTTCAAATTCTTTGATTATTATTATTTCTACAGCAATAACAGTATTTTACTTAATTAGCCTCACCATATACATAATGTAGCACGTTAAAACGAAATATACATACAAGCATTGTTACTAGGTACTAACATTTTATTAGACTCATGGACATTCCTCCATTAGCTTAATTTCAAATATTAATAACAATTGTAGCACTTATTCCTAAAAATCTAAAATATTGATGTAACATTTTAACCTAATATTTAAAAAGACTTCTAACGAGACTTAACGAGATGGTAGTACAAAAGTGAAAGAAATTCTTTACATACAATCCACCTGTCAGTAAAATTTGTTTGCTCAAAAGCTTCAAGTTTAAGTATGGGGGCCTAAAATAATATTTCTTATTGTTCTCAAAAGTATGTGATCTCGGTAAAGGTATCCAAAAGCTTAAGTGAAATCTTATCTCTCAAATAAAACGGTAAAGTAATGACCAAGTTCCAGATACTCATCTCCTAACTACAGGTGTTTTAAAATTGTATGCAAATTATTGCCATTTTTGAAATACAACATTTGTTTGTTAGAAAAATCTCATAAACTACCGTTATTCGAGTTCCCATCACGCAACCGGATCTGAAATCACACATTAGACTTAATTTAATACGAATTTAATAACAAGTGCGATGTTCGCTCCAACCATTGTGTATGGTGATCATGAGAAAAAGCACTACTCAATTTTTTGTTACCGATAAAGAGGTGCCGACACACAATCTGGAGCAAGATTGATGCGTATGCTATGATGTATGATGCATGCTCATATCTACCCGCTGTGAGCGCCGCCAGCAATAATTAATATTCCATAATCCATTCATCCCTAAATTACGGCGCGAACCTTTCACCAGTGTGTCGCTGATGCGGCGCGCGGCAGCGGCCAAACCAGAGCCACCGGAGGCACCCGCGGCGCCCGCCGACACCGGTAGCAATATGCACTCGTCACACATCGCGTAATTGATTCTACCCGTTAAATTCGAAATTTGAATGAGCGTACGTTGAATGAGACCCGAAATAAGATCACGAGCATCGAGCCAACGGCGGCGGGCAACCGGCATCCACGAACCTCTCACTGCGCAGCACAATGACCGCGACGCATACGGCCAGATCTCTCTTGATAAACAGATAATAAAAAAACGTTACCAAAAAACTACATGTCATGCATCTACGTGTGCTAGTCAATTTCACAGTGACGGTCATGGGAATCGAGCGACGAATGGAGTTTAGAAAGCAATTAAAATCTGTGTCCACGAAAACTAGTGCGACCAAAAAGTGCGATCGACACATGAAATCGTCGAACACGGCGCGCTTTGTGCACCAATCAAAGAGGTATTTTCGGTGCTCATTCGTCCGCGCCAAATAATTCTTGGAAGCGGACGATTTTGACAAAATCTATTCTTATGTACCGCAATAACAAGACGCGGACGCGACACTAGACTCTCAGATAAATGCACCCCGATTGCGTTCTACTTAAGCGCCACGCTAATCGAAAGTTTGAATGTCGAAGTGATCTTACTTTAAACTGATAATAAATGTTTCGTCACGGGCATGATTTTGACGTTTATTTTCCCTATACGCAAATGTATTTGTTTTCCTTGAACAGAGGGAAATACATTTGCAAACAACTGCTGAAACTTTGTGTACCGCGTACTTAATGTGAGGGAACGATACAAAAGGGACTATTATGGGGAGACCAAAAGTGGACTTAACTTTTTTATCGCCACAAAAAGGTCGGCATGAATCGAAATCAGATTACCGATCCTGTGATTACAAAGTTTCGGCGATGGAACAAAGCGGACGACCGCAACGCCGCCGCGACGGCCGGCGAACTGCCTTATATTTAAACCACACAAACATGCATTAGGCAGATACGTTACGCGTAGGTACGTGTTATTTTGTACGTGACTCCTTGGGACAGATACGAGGGCAAAAACTTGATTCGAAAACGGTTTCCGGCCATATTTTGAGGTTAGGAAAGATAAGTTCAAAACTAAGTAGCTTTAAAGTTGTAAAACGTATGTAGTTGATTACAAAACAATCACTGATTGCTTTTTTCAATGCTTCTATTATTTCCTTAAAATATTCCTTAGTATCTCTAGAACTAACACATTCATTATTATTAATAATAAAATATTAATATACCCGCAGGGGGGCTTTGTGGCGAAGCCTTAGGTGAGTGGCGACACCTCGTACCTGACTCCGTGGGCCAAGACAAGGCCCCCGCCTCCGTGCTTGCCTTAACCTGCCGGCACGAAGTGGAGATCGCTAGAGCTAAGACTCAAGCTCCAGGGGTGGAAGTGATAAATGGCCTAACGTCGGAAGTAGCTTCGGTGAACCTGCAGCCCACCTCTCTACACCCCTTAGCCACTCACACCCATGTTGCCCCTGTCTTTTATGGCATTTTAGGGGCCCATGCAGGGAGTGGCGAGTCACCGTCTGCCCATTTTTCCATGTTCCCTACAGACATTGCGACGGGCAGACGCCATAGTCCCCATATTCCCAGAGCCCTAGTACCACTAACAGTTCACCCCAATAGCCCGGTACTTTCTCTTCTCATTTCCCACAATAGTCCTACACTAGCCGGGGCTTATCCTTGGGTGCATTAATAATGGTGTAAACAGGGATAATCGCTGGTTAGTGTCACGCTACATTTAGATTAAATTTGTCAAGGGGCCTCTGCGTGTTGGCCTCCCCGAGGCCCCACGCAAGCCCTCCAAAAGTCCCGGCCATTTTTATGGTCCGTGGTCTTAAAAGACATACAGTATAATAATATTAGTATTATACATATTGGATCCTCCTTATAATAATCCACTTCACGAAATCTTTAATTATGTGATGCTCAATGGTCAATGAATTAAAAAGTCGCTTGAGTCCCAGACAAACGACTTGGGTTTGAATCTTGGCAAAAGGCATGTACTTTTGCTGACTTAATGTGCATTTTGATATTATAAACAATTAAAACTTGCTGACAGAATGAACGGGGAATGTTTCTAGTGCGATTACAGATGTGAAATTGTAATGTAATTAATTAAGATTTATCGAAAAATCAACTTTCGTAATTTATATTTTTATGTTCGCATTTTTGTATGTTTGTAATGAATAAACTTAAAAACTATTGGACCAATTTCAGAAATTCTTTCAACGTTAGAATGGTACATTACCCCTGAGTAACATAGGCTATATTTATACGTTTATCCCAAAATGTTAAAAAAGGTCCACCCGTGTGAAACCGGGACAGGCCGCCAGTAATTTATATTTATATACCTCCTTATTGTTAATATACGAGGTATAGGCTCGTTACAATTTTTTACACATAATCGCAGTCTGATTGCGTTTATCAATATCACTTAGTTAATAATTATAATAATGTATAAGAGGGATAGGCACTAAAAACTAAAAACCATTTTTATGTTATTCAATTATTCCCGCACAATATACATAAATATGCCCGCACCTAAATAAGATGTCAGGAGCCTTAAGAACAGACGAGCGTGCATGACAAGAGCTATGAATGTCAAAGAAGCAAGTGAGGTGTGTAAGAATAAGCCTGTATGGCGCTCTGTTGTTCGTGCCTACCCCGCAAGGGACCTGGCGTGAAGTTATGTATGTATGTATGTATGTACCTAAATAAAAAAAAACATATTCGCAGTATAATATTATTATGTACAAACATAAAAAAAACTTAAACCATTAAAAATGTCATTAACAATTTCGCTATTAACTAAAAACTTTACTAAGAAATTATAAATGTCATTAGACGCGTTCTAAGTAATTTTATTACAAATTATATTATGTATGTATCCATTTAACATTGTTGTATGAGTCACACGTGAGTAATGTGCGAACGACATCATAAACAGATGTGGTTACGTTTTACAAAGCTATTACATACTAATTACTGCTGAACTGGTTTCATTACTTTCGACCTTTAATCGAATTGTATTTTTTTTCTTTTCACCACACGTTTTACATGTTTATTTCAGTGTGTTTTTTTATTATTTTTTAATATGGCTATGCACGGTTCAATTATGTAGTTTAATCGAGTGGTCATGCGTAGACCAAGATTAAAGAGAAGAAGAAAGAAACCAATATTAAAAGAAAGGAAAGCAACTGCAAAATGTTGCAACCTATTTCCAATAATTTCAAAGTATTCTAATACAATACTAATATAATAAACTCCAAGGCATTTGTTATCTATCTGATCTATTATTTAAAAAAAAAATCTTTAACTGTCAGTGTCTTTTTCTTTGCCCTCGCTCTTGCTTGTTATATATTTGGGAGAAGTTGGCGGAGTTTTCGACGGAACTGAAAGTAAATGTTGTGCTGTGCAGTTTTATTTTCTATAAATGTGTAAAATTACTCTAAAATTAACAATAGTTGTAAGATATTGATAGTTTTTGAGAAGTAATTATGTGTTTGGTGAGAAATGTGAATTGTATAGTCAAATTTAGCCTTTTGTGTTGTCACAAGAAATCCGTTGAATGCCACTAGCTGATTACCTACAAGTTCAGCTGTGCTACACATAGGCTTAAGAAAATGAAGAAACTATATTGTAAACTAAGTTCTAGCTTAAAGGCCTAGCTGCCAAGCCATAAATAGGAGAAGTTGGCGGGAATTTAAAAGCTATGTTCTATTTTCAATAAACTGATTAAAAATTAACAATAATCGTAGGATATTTTTTTAAAGCAAGGATTGTATGGAATATACGAACCTTAGAGCGTCGAGCAAAAGGTCAACAATTTGGTTGATCTGATACTGGTAATTAATTACATCTAATTAGGCTCCATGGATTTAATTCCTTTGACTACCATTGTAGATAACTGAAAAACAAACATAATTGTTTTAGAGGTTTTAAAATCTTAGTAGCTTTAGATAACTTTATAAGACCATCACAAATTAAAGTAATAAGTGGTTATTTGTTGAATTATGTCGAATCTGATATAAATTCTATTATGTTTGTCAAAGGAATTTTAAATTGCAATAAATATACTAATGGTCTAAAATAACTTTTGCATAATTATTCAACAGTTTAACACTAATGTTAACACATCGTAAATGTAACAAAAGGTAGTTAAATTATTACAAGTCACTTTCCATTTTGTTTACGTTATTCTTGAACATTTATTGAATGAGTGAACCGGTTTGGAAGTATGATAATTAACAAATACGTGTTATATATAGGTAGTGTTTGCCCATGGAATCACTCGAGTAATTGAAGGATAAAATGTATCCGAATCGATCATGTCCAACCTAACAAGCAAATGGCCCACTGCCTGAATTAGTTACCTACAGGAGAAACATATACAAATGACGAAGCTGTACGGCCTAGGATCTTTGTTTGGTCTTCAAATAATGAAGAATAAAAATAATAATTCTACTACTACCAAAATAGTTACCATATTTTTATTGTTTTTTGTTTATTTACTTTGTGTACATATAGGCGTGGCGATATCGCTTTCGGGTTTTCAAAAATCATAATTATTGGTACTTTTAATCAACCTTGCTTTATTTAGATAAATAGGCAATAGATATACGTTTCTGAAGTCATAACTGTGTCCCTTCTAACTTTTAAACTATGGGGTGGAAATTCCGAACAGAAACAAATTTAGAAAATTGGCTTTTTTTATTACGTATAAGTTCGCGTTTGACCACTATCTCGCTCGATTTGAGCGGAGTTATGGTCTAAGGTTGCGCACGCTTACCTAGTAGGTACCTATTCACACGAGACTTAAAGACACCCAGGTTGTAGCTTTCGGGTTAAACAGACTCCGGCAGTGAGTTCCACTCCTTTGCGGTGCGCATAATGAAGGTGGACTCAAAGCGTGTTCGTATAGGTCATCCTTTCCCAAAGTGGGCGATAACGCCCCCATGTGGGCGCTGCAAGCCTAAAGGGCTCTTACCGCCCGTAAGAGACCCAGAAAAGCAGGCAGGTGTAGCCCGTGAGATTTAAGTTGAGACCTTTAGCGCCGTTGTGTACTACCTACTACGCTTAGGTCTCAAGTTGACTCTTGCGGGCTATAATAAAAGTCTCGTTTAGAATGAATGTTTAATCTCCGCTAATATAGCTCACAATAATCAGTTAATTTAATTTGACGTTATAGTGGTTTTTAAATAGGTGAAAAAATGGGGGCGCTAAAAAATAATGTATTCTCAAAGTATACAAATAAGTTTGGGAACCACTGGTATAGGTGACATGTCAAACATAACGCGATGCTGCATGCCAGTGCGTCTGGTTGTCCGATGATGGAAGGGAGACGGCGGGATAAGATTGAAAATTTCCAATGCACACTCTTCAAAATGTATCCGATAGAAAATGTTTGTATTATTGAAGTTCCTTGGTCAAGTAACACGCAGTTTATACATTGTTTTTTCTTACAAGATGAGTTTTTAGATACAATTTTAGTTAAATTGTGTCCTTTACGATTGATATAAAACATTTTACATTGTAAGTAATAACTAACTTTAGATATGGGTTAAGTTGTTAACTACATTTAAGCCTTATTAATTATAATTAGTGTATTTCATTGCAAAAATCTTGTTTGTATTGTACAAAAGTGATACGTTTGTAAGTATGTACTTGCGTAAAGTAATAATTTTAGACATTATAAAAAATAATGTAATTTGTAATGTCTAGGCGATACATGAACTATGTATCTAATTGTTAACATCTTATATTTCCATGTTTCCTGCGAATAAATGTACTTCCATTTGAGTTATTTTATTTATTTAGGTTTATGGCTTGGCAGCTAGGCCTTTAAGCCAGATCTTAGTTTATAATATAGTATCTTCATTTTCTTAAGCCTATGTATAAGCACAACTGAACTGTAGGTAATCAACTAGTACCATTTAACGGAGTACTTGTGACAACTCAAAAGGCTACATTTGAAAATACAATTCATATTTCTCACAAAAGACATAATTACTACTCAAAAACTATCAATATCTTACAAATATTATTCATTTTAAAGTAAATTACTTTAAAATTAATAATAGTAATAGAACACATTTTTAGAAAATAAAACTTGACAGCACAACATCTCCTTTCAGTTCCCGCCAAAAACTCATTTCCATTTGATATACAGTGTAAACATTGACCATTAAACCTTTTGTAGCTCGTGGAATGACAACACTGGAACGATTATTTTTAATTAAGCTACCTATAGTATAGTAGGGCCAACGAGAAGCGATACCAAATGTAAACAAAACCAATGCAAGGTCATTAGAAAATACAGGGGTGCGTAACTTTTTGAAAGTTGTATTATATATTTGAGTAGACAATTTATTTATTAATATGTTATTCTAAAAATGTAACAATTAATATAAAGAAATTGAGTTGAAATGAGAATAATAATAATGTTTATGTCGCGGAAGGCCACGACACACCTTCCATGATCAAATTGATCATGTACTAGCAGAAGGTGATGTCAGGAGCCTTAAGAACAGACGAGCGTGCATGACAAGAACTATGAATGTCAAAGAAGCAAGTGAGGTGTGTAAGAATAAGCCTAAATGGCGCTCTGTTGTTCGTGCCTACCCCGCAAGGGACCTGGCGTGAAGTAATGTATGTATGTATGTATGTAATAATGTTTATGGAAATGACGATAAAAGTGAAACATTTTTTTAAAGAAATCATTGTTTATTCAGTCTGACGCCGATTGTTCTGAGTCTGTAGAATCAGAATCTGTAACATGTATAATAAATTTATCCATCACGTCATCTACAATAAAACTTCTACAAATAACAAGAATCACCACGAGCGCGTTCCGAAACGGAATGAACTAAAAACAGTAACTCTTACTATAAAATGGCGCCCGAATGTTGGCGAACCCGTCTTGATCTTACGACAAAGACAGACAAATTACGACAAATACACGAGATGGAAAAAGATAGATAATAGATTGTCAACTCCACAGTAGTTTTTAGGTGAATGACCTTTTGTATCTGGTCTCTTTGGCCCATGTATAGAATTATTTTCTCCGTGCAGTTTGGGTTATAAATAATCGGAGTGGTGAATCGAGTATTTCGCTCTCGCTTCCACTCACGGGCCTTATGGGCAGGCATAGTGATACGCATTATTGTTGTCGATAAGCGTTATTGATAGTGTATTTAGTTTTGTCATTTTGTGGGTTAGTGATATAAATGAAAGAAAAAAATAGATAAAACAACGTATTTATTAAAATAAGAATAATAATGATTTAAAATAAATTATTAATTAGGTATCTATGTATTAAAAAAACTATAAGTACAAAAGTTTAGAATGTAACAAGTTATATTAGAAATAAATATAAATACTTATATCTAAGTTTAAAATTAACAGCAAAAAAGATAATAATGATTTTTATAAGAATGATAATCTTACTTTGATAAGAATGAGTTTTTATCGATAATGGCGTTGCGCCCGCGGAACATGCGCACCGCCTTAGTCGGGCTGAGGCCGAGTTTGATTTATGACCCAAACTGCACGGAGAAAATAATTCTACTATAGAAACTGTAATGTGGTATATGCAGAAAATACTCATGTTCGGACGAGATGTAGCCAAAATTCAATTTCGCTATTTTTTTAATGTTTATTTAGCTTTAGTTAGCAACAATATCACTTCACATTTTTAATCAAACTTTCGACAACATTAAATTGAATATTAATAAAGATTTCAGCAATAATAATCGAAATTATAAATAATATCAATTTTGCGTCTTATAAAAGCTTTATTCAAAGAAAGCAAAACGAAATGTAGAACACTTTGATTATATTCATGCGGGCTGTTAACAACATAGGAAAACTAATAAGAGCACAAATTAAATATACACAAGGCTTACGTGAGAGCCGTATACGAACCAAAGAAAATACAATTGCATTTTTTATTTTATTTGTTGTGATATAACTGTGCTCTTTTATTACACTAGAGAAAGTAATGTAACATTCGTTTTATTTTATTGTTTTCAATTCGCTTATAAGAGGATCACAAATCACAATTCCTTTAACTAGATGGAGTTGTGTATGTTGTGGTCAGCAGGAGAAATTTACATAGATTTGAATCAAGTGATCACATCTAAAATATCCAAAACATACGTGATGTATCAAGAGAGAAAAAAAATTGATTATATCAAATATCGCCATAAACCAGGATGGTCGTTTGTAGAACAAATTTGACATAATTCAAAATACATTGAAAACAATTTCAATGAATTAATTTGGGCTACGGGACGAACTATTTTGGGTGTCTCTTAGGAACAACAAGACCTAAAGACAGTTTGAAACAATCCAAAGAAGAATATCTGGGATATTTGATTATTTTAAAGTAATTTGTTTACAGAGTAAAGTTTAGCACGATCCATACAACAGACAATAATTGTCATAGTATAATTCTCGTCATATCATCACTAATAGCATTGCATAGGTGTTAATGCTATTCAAATCGATTCAACATAAAATCGATTCCGCTTAACCGCAATCGATTTGAATATCTCGCCCCACATGATATCGATTACATACGAAACGGAAGCGTAAAATTGTTTTAAAAACCACAAACAACTCCGCGTAATTTGTGATTGAGAAAAGTGTAATTGAAGTCAATGTTCTAGTCTGGCGGGAAGTTGCAAATAGTTTTGTGATTTTTCTATAGCCACATACATACAATTAGGTGTACATATCTAACAATATGTTGAAAAGCGCAGTTTAAACGAATTTAGCTTTAAAATAATTTGCTACGATTTTAATTTTAAAACCATATCAGTAAATATATTTACAAAATTATTAATATGTTATTTCACTAGCTAGAATAATAACGTCATAAGTTACTACACCATACAAAATCAAGGCCTAGTCGTCTTGACAGCCCCTCTCATAGAAAAGTGAAAACTACAACGGACATGGTGATAATTCCCCTAGTCTAAAGTATGTCGCCATAACAACCTTGAGTTGTGTTCCGGCATTAGTGACCAGGTTCCAGTCTCCCTTAAGAGAGCAGCGGCGTATTTGTAGCATCTTTGGTGTTGCAAATGTCCATAGGCGATGATAATCGCTTTCCATCAAGTGGGCCAACTGCCTGCCTGCTGAACTCCTGCAATAAAAATTAAAAAAACCATATCATGAGAAAGAAAGAAACCATCGTCATGAAACCGGCACATAGATTACGTATGTAAAACATCATCAATCCGCCCTAGAATATAATTAACTTAACCTGTGGTGGCGGATATACAGTCCGCTCATCTAAAATCGTAAGGATTGTGCCCAGCAGCGGAATATTTATGAGCAGTTGTAATAAATAAAATAAATATTTGTAAATAAATTATCACACTATAAATTTCATTGCTAACTAAGCTTGCTAAATATTAAATTATACCAAGTGAAATAAATGAAAGACTAATCTTTGATTCACTGGTTATTTCACTGACCTAATTATGCAAAATTAAAAGATAATAACCATAACAAAACGTTGATGGAATTAGTTACCTTTGCCTTCCGAATATTGTCTTAAATTAAATCATGATACACAATGGCGCCAATGAAAAAACAAATCAGTCCACTCACTGACTCAATATGGTCTCCGGAACCTATTGTGTTCAAAACTTAATCATAATTCTAGGTATATTATAAAGTATATTTAATATCACATAATAATGGAGGTTATTATACACTCATTTCAACGATCTAATTCTTCAATTTAAAAATAAATTATGACCTATTGTAAAAAATATATATTTTTGTTGTTTCTTTTTATGACTATTAACAGTACTAATCAAGATAGGTGTCAAATTTTGGAAGATTAATCATCCGGCGACATTTATTTTATGCAGGGCCGATGGAGCAGACGAAGCCTAATATGGAAACCTCATCTCCACAAAAATCTAACTTAGATTTGCGATTTATGTAGATAGGGTTATACTTTAGCGTCTGAAGAGGGAAATCAAATACACCTTACTAAGAGTATAAACAGCAGTGGACAGCAAATGGGCGACGATGAAATGTCAATTTTTTTATAACTTCAGAAGGTTTAGGATCTCAACCTTTTTTTTACGAGAGGAAACCTGATTGAGGACCATGAGGCATGAGTGTGTAAGATTCGCCAGGTTGGGGTGGCACTAGCACCTCTAGCCAGAACTAAAGATGCTATTGCCACATCACAGTTAGGGATAACCACTAAAACCCTCGGTATTTCGTCGTTCGCCTTTAATGCCAGGGCCACGGGTAAATGGTCTAGCCTCTCCACTGGCCCTGGTAGGGGTGACCGAAGGGGTTTCATCATCTCAACTAAAAAAAAACTCGTCTATTTTGAAATCTTAATATTGGCTTGTAGCTTTCCCTGTAATGTTCAAGTTCTGTATTTTTTCTCACTATAACTAAATTCTAATATAACACTTGTTAGGTTAACCTGTTACCTCTCACGTTCTCACTACCGAACATCCAGTGAAACAGTAAATGATCCGAAAAGCGCGATAATTTGGTTTCATGATCTGATCCACGCAATGACCGAAACAATAAAAATACAATAATTAACTTCTAGGGTTAAAATTAAATCGCAGCTAATTGGATGACGGCAGTTATTTAAAAAAAACAATAGGCAATCTTGGATTTCATGAATACCATGTACTCAATAAATCGAGCATTGGTTACTGAGATGTCTAGTATTACAGTGTCATCTCCGCTATTTTGTTGAGCATAGACAATGAGCTGTGATTTTGGAGCTCAGAACAATAGAAAGTAGACTCCCGCACATTAGGGTTGCCACTGTAGATGTAAAAAATATTACTCTGTTATGCTACTGCATTAATAATGTTATAGTCATTGACCGTTTCATGCAGATGTAGCAATGGGCTTAACGCACGATTTGTAATGCGACATTGTTATTAATTGTTAATGACGTTAAATATTGTCAGATAACGTATGTATGTACAGTGTACATTAAAGTAACTATTCGTAACTATAAAATTGAACAATATATGTACCTTTGTTGACAATTATAATGTATCTACTAATTATTTTATCATCACGATTCAATTTATCATGTTTTGATTTTATATTTTATGCTTATTTAAAAAATGAATTAATTAGTAAAATACATAAAAATTTAGAAAGCACCTAACAAATAACATATAAGTAGGTAGATACCATGCTTATATCTTGTTATTAATTTAAATATAAATAAAAATATTAGACTTACTTACATTTTGGTCAATTTATATGCATGTCGAATTATAATAAATTTACCCACTAAGTATAGTTTTAGAGTAATTCCAAATATATATTTATTTTTTTTGGCAACCCTATGCAACATATTCACACGGGCGCTTAGTTAATGTAGGTAACGCAACGTGGAAAGTTAACGAAAATACATTTCAATAGCTAAAAGCCAAATTGGATGCGAAGCTTACGAAATTATCACGTTAGTGCCCGTAATTCATTTGTATGAACTCTCCCAGGGGTCGTGTGAGCGTGTGTGATTCAACTAATATGCACATCTAAAGACCTATTCACACATCTATAAGTACTATCTCAATCGCTAGACAAGAATTTGGAAATAGTAACCATTTACTTGTTCTATTTGCAAAAACGCCTTATGACCGTTTCCTATATTTTACAATTCATTTTCTTGCCATACCACTAGGAGATTTTTGACATTACTTTTATGCAGTAGTATGGTAAATGAATGGTAAGTAACATACAAGAATACTCTGTTTTATTGAGAGCCTTTTCAACATTGTAAATTATTCATTATTAAGCCGTAAAGATAGGCTTACAATTAGTTTCGAAGCAGATTTTTTAAGGAAAGAAATTTCATGCAATATAATGCTATAATTACGTTAATAGATTCCAAAATAATCTATTACATACTTGCGGGCTTAGTTTTACAGATCAATAAGTAAACTCGCCTTTAAACTAGCTTCGTGTAAACCGGCCATCACCATTCCCACTAAGTAATTTGGCAACCACGTCTACCGCTGTCATTGTCATAGAAAACAATCTTAATTACGATTCACACATGATGTTCTCTTGTAACACCGGCTAATCTCGTTTTGTATGACACAAGACATTACATAAAACAACAGATAGCAAGTAAGCGGCCATTGTTTAGGTATCGGCGATAATCAAACCGCTCAAGGTCCGCCAGTCTTATAAATATTAACTTGCCTTTATGAGCATTCGCAGGTATTTACACCCCATATTATTTATGTAATGGGGACTTATATTGGACACGCGATCGTGGCGAACAATGCAAGGATAGCGCTCCCATCACCACGCGGCCTAGACTTCTTTCTTTAATCGTTCCCCACATCGATTACAACCTATACTGCTGTAGAACAATAGATTAACCCAGTTGTTGTGCGCTCTAATAATAACCGCGTCTCTCGTCCCGCGGTAACGCCGCTTTCGTATCCTTGGCGTGAGTGGTTATCTATCATGTGATCTATTGTACGTACAACCGACATCGGTATTAGATTAAAGCGATAATTAATGCTGATTCCATACGACCTAGTTTTGGGCCGGCTCGATAAAATTAATTTACAGTTATAGTTGTAAATCTCGTTGCAAAATAAACGGCCAGCACGCGCACCGCGGCCTGACCACAGACAACAAGCGTTGACTCCCACACACCTCGACGCGTCAAGGCACGCCCGCACACGTCCTCGCGTATCTCAATGGGACCCTTCCCGGCTCGTAAACAACGTGTCACATGGCCAAATACGCCAACCTAACCCTTACACCCACCCTTATACGCGCCGTACTTTAAGAGCCCAGCGATCCGAGCGCGGCCCGAACTTTTCCCTCGAGCCACGCGGAAAACTCACGCATGTGATGCGAGTGAGACAACATAACACATGTGCGTGACAGAGAGGGTGCTTCGGTGAATGAACGGGTTTGAAGTTTGACAAGTTTACACATACTGGCGGGAGGGTTACAGCTAAGTTGAGAACTAAGTTTGAAGCGCTTTCGATTTCTGCGTGCTGCATATAGGGCGAGCGGCGATCGATCACAAACTAAGTTATGCTTACTGCGTGCTTATGTAGTTAACACAGTTTAAGTGTCTCGGGATTTGCAGTTAAGTTGATGCAATAACTAGTAAAAAGTGCACAGATAAAAAACGCATTGTAGTCGTGTCGAATGCACAGTATTGCAAGCGTGGTATTAGACGGGCGGTCCGCGGCTGGGCCGTTTCGTAAATCATTGTTTATGGTCGAGTAGTTCTCTGAAGGGGTCCGGCGACCGGAATTAGAAAGCGTCAAGCGAACCGACTGTGATACACAACTAATTGACCGCAAGGTTTGCCCGCTACCGCTGGAAACGGTGACGTAATCACATCATGTGGAAAATTAGCACTTTTGTTTTGTGCACGACATTCATTTTATACAAGTTTCAATAACCATAATAACCTTACACTAAAATTACATGAAAACTGCTAATCATCAACTTGCTACTTAACTGGCAAATTACTGTTCAAATGATGATAAGGCCTTAACTCGCTACTGAAGTAATGGAAATCAGGCGTTAGACACATCTGCGATAAACTAACATAGTCTTGTCAAGTCATTGTATCATTGGATGTTAAGTCAATAGACTATGATATACTTTATTTTCATTATCAATCAAACAATAAACTAATTTGTAATCTGCACTCACTTATAGTTGATACTCCAACTCTTCAAAGAAGCCTGACCCTGCTATACTTTACATTGTAGCTACGTATTATCCTGGAAATATGGTAATGGTGTATCTAAGTTCATTCGAATAGTCGGAAAACAGCGTTTAATGCATCTTATTTCTATGATATTTTTTTAATACCTACGCTCCTACAAAAATTATATTCGATAAATTCCGTTGTGAAGCGTAATAATATAACTTCGAATGAAGTCACAGTCGAGGTTTTCCTTCAGGTCTACGATGTGAGGCATTCTATAAAGATGTCATAAAATTGTGTTACGAGGCCGGTGGCATGCTGGTAATACCTATGATGTTCCAAATGTGTCTATACAACAAACTCACTTTCCATGAGGTACGCTATCAATCCGTCTGTTACCCCGTTTGATTTACACCAAAGAACGAATTTATCGTAAGACCTCAAACAATCACATTTTACTAAACAAAACCAAAAGTCAACTGCCATAAAGCATAGTTTCTAAGCTCAAACCCATTGAGCGTGAAACGTTTCTTGTAAAGCCTATTAGAAACGTGAACTCTCTGTCACAAGCTATTTTTTAATCAAACCTATGAGATACGAATGTGAGCTTATTGATCGAAGGTAATTATGCAAAATAACAAGTGGTTAGACAGCCATGCTTGCAGCTTAACTATCGCAAATTAACGGTAACTGTTTCCTTACATATTCAAACGCAGTGTTATGGCACGTCTCCTGCTCATGTTATTCTACAAATGACGAACCAACTTTCCATTTCTCCCTTACAGAAAATAATGGGTACATAAATGTAATTGTCTATGGTCCGTCCGTCATATAATACACTCACTTTATTTATGTAGCTTTTCAAGGACTAGAAAATTATGATAATAAAATAAATATTTTTTAGTTTGTATCATTTCTAACAAGAAAAAATTCAACTAACATATATAACTGTGAAAGAGAATTGTCTTTAATATTTATTTGTTAATATTTAACTTGTTTGTAAATTAACCGATTTTCACAAAATATATTAATATATTAGAATTAGTAGTTAATTAGGTAATAATAATCTTATATCGTATCTTAAACGTTCTAATAGTGTAGGTTTATGTATAGATTTCCTTTTAAATAAATTCTCTCATTGACACATATTAACGGTAACTTAGTCAAGTATTCAGATGCTAATAAAAGCTAGACCAAGCCTATACACTCTGTGGTCATACAACTAGTTATATGTGCCCAGTTTAATCGTAATTAAACCGCCACTATAACTGTTCTAATTATAAATGTGGGTAGTTTTATTATTTACGCAGCTTTCCAATCATAATTTGATTTGACATAAGATTGAAATCTGGTTTACAACTATTCAAGGCCGGACCTGTTTATGCACATTAACTATTATGCGTTTATTTTAACCACGGTTTAGTTACTATTATATAACTTATATGCGTTTTAAAATCTAGCTGTATTATTGAAGTCATTTTCAGTACCTACCTACTTTATAAAGCAAATTGAAATATCATCTTGACTTGACTTTTGTATATTTTGGCTCCAACGCCTTTGGCATTGATTTTGCCAATGGCACCGTAAATACGAAAAATGACAGGTGAACTAGTGTAGCCAATTAAGCCATAAAAAGAAATTTTGACCGGTACATTGTACAGTTTCTGCATACCTGTAGACAGAACAAAACACATATAAGTTAGACAAACTACAATAAAGATAAATGTTAATATTGATATTTAATGTTGATATTTTACACACACGTCTTCTATTTTCCGTGGGATTTATTTCGTGGCGCGGACTCTAGTATGTATGTACCTACTTTAAAAAATGGTAATTATTAAGAGCTATCCTTTTTTAAGGATTTTATATCCAGGTAACAAAGATCTTTATGCCAAATCATAATTGATATAATAATTATTTCATTTGATTGGACCCAAAGTCAAATTGATGGCCTTGCTTTGATTGACGCCTAACAACAGAAGCGCTAGTTATATATTAGATTTGACTAGAAAGTTGACAAATCCGCATAAATATTTTTATATTTAATAAAATAAAACGAAAATTGACGAACGTTACACGAAAGAAAAAATCTCAACTGTTTAGTAAATGATTTATGAGTATACTTGACACTGGCTAGATAAACAAATCATGCAAGGCCATACATAATAAGTATGTAAAAAGTAGAAACGCTAAGATTACTGAAGGTTAGGAGTTAAGGGGGTTAGAACATATGTGTAGGAGAAATGTGTAAAATTACTCTAAACTAAACAATAGTTATAGGATATTGATAGCTTTTGAGTAGTAATTATGTGTTTTTGTGAGAAATGTGAACTGTATAGTCAAATGTCGCCTTTCGAGTTGTCACAAGTACTCCGTTGATTGAAGACTTGGCTAATCTAAGACTGGACTAAGATTCCTTTGTCTGCTTTTTTTGGCGAATTCTACTACTAACCGAAGGGTAGAGGACAATCCTAATTGGGAGTAATACTGGAAAAGTGTTTACATAGTTCAACAACAAACCAGAAATGTCACTGGTGTAGGCATGTAACGTGAATTTAATATTTTAACAGTTACATAGAGTCAAGTGTGTTGAATTGAAATATATCAATATTGTTGAAGTTAGTGCCTACCCCGCAAGGGACCTGGCGTGAAGTTATGTATGTATTTAATTGTTGTGATGAATATTGAATATTTTATCATACACTTCGTATATAATTTCGTAACTAAAATTTACGTATGCCCTCCGATGCAGCCAACTCTTTAAACAAACCGCTCTTCTGTAAATGTTGGATTGCATCGTGAAGGATACGCTCATATTTATTTGGACATGGATGACCGAACATGGCTACAAGGCTCACTTCCAGCGTTACTTGGGGGTCTCGGCGTCCGCAAAATTTCCAGTATTGCTTTGCCGACTTTTTTGTCATCTGATCACAGTACAAGCGATTTAGTAGTAACAAACCCAAGTGAACGTTGTAATTTCATATTTGACAGATGCCAAAAAAGCCTGGTCAATGGCTTGCCCTAGATCTGTCCTGCCCACTGCCCTGACTTCACAGCGGGCTTGGGACGAGCCGATCTGCGAACTGGCACGGGAAAATCTCCTGCAAACGTGTTCCAGTTCGACAGAGCGCGCTCGGCTTTTAGCCGTCGCTAGTTGGGAGTCTGGACAGTGGTTGCAGGCACACCCCTCATTTAATACAGGTACCGTTTTAGACAACTCTGCTTTCCGGTTAGCTGCGAGCCTTCGCTTGGGGGCTCCATGTTGCGTACCACACCGCTGCCAGTGTGGAACTATGATGGATTCGTATGGACACCGCGGATTATCATGTCTACATAGTGTTGGCCGAAGATCTCGCCATGGTAGCTTCAATGACATCATCCGCCGAGCTCTTGTCAGCGTTGGCGTACCAGCCATCCTAGAGCCAAATGGCTTTGTGCGCGACGATGGCAAGAGGCCGGATGCAATGTCACTTATTCCTTGGAAGATGGGAAGGCCGCTTGTTTGGGACGCGACATGCGTTGACATTCTAGCGGCATCTCATCTTCCAGTGACTAAGTCAGGGGCTGGCAATGCTGCTTCAACAACAAGCTGAAGATCTCAAACGGCCCAAATATGGAACCCTAGATAAAAAATAAACCTACGAATGGTGCCGCGCTTCTTAAAAAATATAGGTCCCAAGAACCGGGAACAAAAAAATGTTCGTAAAATGAAAACTACTGGGCCAAACTATGTCAAATTTTTAGGGAACCACATGGCAGCTATTCCGCGTCGAACAAAAAAAGAATCACGTAAATCAAATCATAAATCTCAGAGTAATCGGTGTACATATGGAACGGAGTGAAAATTATTTCCATGAAAAATGTTCATAAAATGAAAACTACTGGGCCAAACTATGTAAAATTTTTAGGGGACCAATTGGAAGCTATTCCGCGTCAAAAAAAAAATCACGTAAATCGGATCATAAATCATGGAGTAATCGGCGAACATACATAAAAAAAGAAAAAAAAAAAAAGATCCCGACGAATTGAGAACCTCCTCCTTTTTTCGAAGTCGATTAAAAAGGGTTACATATTTGTGCCGTTTGCAGTTGACACTTAGGCTCCGTGGGGTCCATCGTCAAAGGATTTCTTCAAAGAAATTTGTAAGAAACTCTTTGACACCGTGATCAGAACAGGCTGGTTCGTATTTCGCGCAACGAATCAGCATCCCTCTGGCAGCTATTTGTTACATTCTTTATATTAATTTATGTATAATTTGCAAAAGTGGATGGATGCAGAAGTCGCGGAAGGCCACGACACACCTTCCATGATCAAATTGATCGTGTATTAGCAGAAGGTGATGTCAGGAGCCTTAAGAACAGACGAGCGTGCATGACAAGAGCTATGAATGTCAAAGAAGCAAGTGAGGTGTGTAAGAATAAGCCTGTATGGCGCTCTGTTGTTCGTGCCTACCCCGCAAGGGACCTGGCGTGAAGTTATGTATGTATGTATGTATGTATAATTTAATTTATTTTTCAGTATTTAGTTAATTTATTTTCAGAATAATATGTACCTATATAAATATGATAATGATAAAATTAGTAAATAAACAGTTGTATAATACACTAATAACCCGAAGTTACGCGATAAGTGCCGAATATCAACCGCGGATGGGGCTTAGTTATGGGACACTTTTTATTAATTATGAACAGATCCGAAATTCGTGGTTATTTTTTTTTATAAGAACACAAAATTCACTTTATATCCCAAATAATAAATAAAAGTGTCTCATATCTATACCGCTCCCTCAACCGCGTAAGTCGAGGTATTTTTATATATTGTATAGAAGGAATAAGTTAATCGAAAATTGTGTGACGTTGGAACAAAAGACGAAGCGAAAAGATTTCAAAACCGCGTAAAACAGTTTGTTTTTTTTGTTTATGTTTATAAAAGTAAATAATATAAAAGCAATTCAAAATAGCGTTTACTTTTATTAAAATTTACCCTCTACGTATACAGTAACACAAAGATAGTCTCCTTACCTCTATCCTCTGTGTTATAGATAATCTGTATACAGCATAGATAATAAAACAAAACGAAGCGAATATCGATTTGTCGCAATGGGCACTGAAGTTCTGAGCGGGCGACAACACCTCTAGAAACTTATTTACATTTTACAATTAGTACGATATTGTGATGAGACAAAACTGTGAATTGTGTGCCCTGTTCCTATATGCCATTTCACTTATCATTGAAGTGATTTTTTTTTAGCCACGATAGTGAATTCTTTCTATGGGAACAAAAAAGCGTGACACCATGAATTTTATAATTTGAAACACTATATTCATACAGATAGAGTTGGAAATGTTTTGAAGATATTCGTTATTTAAGTGAAAACATGGAATATGTTTTATAATATATCTTATCTTGCATGTTTATCTCATTCTCTCGTAGACTACTTTTCTAAAGTTTCACTTCTGCCGTGTGTGAATTGCACGCACACACACATATGTTTTCGCGCGTTTATTACGTCAATTTACAAATCAAACAAACCGGTCCAATCATACAGAGTGCACGGGAAATACGACGATACCAGAATTACCATATTACGCTTATTCAACGTTTCCAGCATCTGTGACAGACCACGGCCTAAAGAAAGTGTCAAATGATATCTATCTTCTCTAAAGAAACTATTGAATTATTATTTTTTGTTTGAACTATAGCTTATTAACTTCTTACTAATATAATAAGCAGTTATTGAACGTCGCTGGGTTGGCTGGTTGGGTGTCTCAATTTTTAGAGTAATGAATGGCACAACTGTGAAGCGTGCCCAATATGAATCGCTCAGACATCGGTTATAACGATGTAATATCCTCAAAATATTTTCTACAGTTTTTGTAACAAAATATGAACAGGTCAGAAAAATGTCGAAGCTTCCCAGAAAAGATTTGAACCCAAGTTGTTATATTGAGAAGCGGGTGCGTTATCCGCACAGATGCAACACTCAGCATTTAGCATATTCACAAACATTTAGAGACCAACTTAAAATTATATAAATTACACTACAATCAGCTAACGCCATCTAGCGTCGAGTAGTTGTAACACTGTAAAATATTTAGGAATAATCAAAATGAAATACATTGTAAGATATAATATAAAACTCTTAGCATGCCGAGTCTGTACATTGAAGCTATTATAAAAAAAACAACGGGAATAGACGACGGAGAACATGATGTATTTTAGATTTCTTGTCTGTTTGTTCGGGATTCACGTAAAACTACTGGGCCAATTTACGTTGCGGTTTTCGTTAATCGACGATAAATTCTTAGAATTAAAATCTGCGCTACTCTTTATCCTGAATTTCCGCGGGAATTTTTCTGGGAATGATGTAAAATGGCCAAAAAATCTAAAAAAAAACAAATTCCAACGCGATTTTTTCACTGGTCGATAGCAAATTTTATGTAATAAAATCTGTGATTTTTTATCCCTGAAATTTTGCGGGATATTTCCCGTCTCCCGGGAGCGGTTTGAAATTGTTCGGGTGCATAATAATCAACTTATTCCGACAGTTTTCACTAAAACGATAGATTACATTCTTTTTTAAATGCTACGATACTTTGTGTCCCGGAGCCGAAACCTGCCGGAGTTTTCTCGGGTATGGTACAAATTAGTTAGATATCATAAACATTAGCTAATTTCGATACGATTTCTACAAAACGATAGCTTTAGTCCTTTTTTAAGTGATGCGATAATTTATATTTCTTAAACGCCGAGGGGATTTTTCTGGGAGTGTTATTCAGTATATTATTTCCAATCAGGTTGGCTTCCACTCACCTCTGTTTAGATGGGCAGTTATTTAGATTATAATGGACTTAGTTTCTTTTTTATTATTATTTTTATATTATATGTAAAAAACCGAATTAAGTTTTTTATGTAACTATAAAATACAACTACTGCCTAGAGTCTGACACGTGGCGTAGCCGCGGAGCAAACTCAAGTATTAAATTACAAAAATATGATTATTGTATTTCTACACATCGCACATATTGATATGACAATACCTATACATTAATTGATACGTATTTTATTTAGGTTTATGTACTCAAGTTGAGTTCAATCTTAACATTTTTAGTAATATTTTAATAATTATAATGGCTTTATCGCAAACGCAATATGCAGCTGGACGTATGCGTCCCCAAGTTTACAACATATAGCCCGGTCCACATCCAGCTCCCATAGACGACCTTGCGAAAGTCGTCGGTCCACCGCAGCTGTAGGCATCCTATAATATGTTCATACGCGACCTCCACTCTAGGGCCCCAAATCTGCCATTACAATTTCGCCAGAATGGTCGACCACTAGCGTCATAATAGCTTTTATATAAACCGTCATTTTTTACGAATATCAACCATTATGATGATATTGTAATAGCAAAAATTGGGCCGAGGACTGGTATGCTCCCTAGGCCCGGACTAAATTTTACCTATATAGTTGCCAAGATAGCTACGGATAATATATGAACAGTAATAGTGTATTTTCTGTATTTTTTCAGTGTTCGGCATCGACTCCCCCCTGGGCTTGTTCCCCCCTGGCATGGAGCACAAGATGTACCCACTGATGGACGTGGAACACCGCGCGCCGCCTTTAGACGCGCAATTATTCACCAATGTTAAAAAGAAATGTAAGTACATACTAAATTTTTATTTCAATACAGGCTAAGTTCCTCATAATTACTTAGCCTGATTTGAATAAAGTTGTAGAAGTTATTAAGTTGCTGAAAAAATTGTAGTAGGTACATTGTAATATAGGTAGGCCTTGAGGCAATCAGTGTCCAGGTTTTTATCCAGGTGGTAGGGCATTTGTCCGACTGGATGGCAACCACCTCGGTCTAGAGTATGCCACCATAACTTTGTGTTGTGTTCCGGTATCAGTGGTCAGTTTCCAGTTTCTCTTTTGAGGCCGGCAGCAAATTGACAGCACCTCTGGTATTGCTAATGTCCATAGGCGACGGTAACCACTTTGCATCACAGTTGGGCCGTCGGCCTATCTGCTGTGCTTCAGCAATAGAAAAAATGAAAAAGTCCACTGCTGGGCGTAGACCTCCCCAAGTCTGCGCCACATGTGGGCTCTCGCCTTGCTCATGCAATTCCTGCCGACAACTTTACTTAGGGAGTCAGTGAACCAGGCTGGAATTCTCAGGCAGTCTCTATTCCAGAGGCCTAATTCTACTATTTCAATATGTTGCCGGTGCGAAGGTATTCAAAGTACGATTCCATCGCTGTTGTGTAAAAAATTCGTATTCTACTAAATCCACAATATTTTCTCAATATCGAGAAAATATCTTGGCGAAATAATAGTAGAAAATAAAAGTATTACCTATTAGCAGAAATGTCGTTAGCTGAAATGATTATTGAAAAGGTACCAACATTTTAAACATTTATTTCTTGGGATTTCGCTTATAATGTTCATAAAGATAGAGTGGCTTGCCGCGAGCACGCCACTGGAATTAACAGAATACTTAAATTAGGCAAACCTACACCTGATACGAAAGTGTATGGCAATTACGGCGAGAAAGTAATAGCAGAATCAGGCCCCAGGACAGCCGTCGGTCTTGTCACAAGCGACACTAGCCCACTGCCACTTCAACTTGCTAATTATGCGAGCTATGTCGGTTACTTTGGTTCTCTAACGGATATCCTCATGTTTAATTCCATCCACGTCTCGTGTCGTAGTAGTATTTTAATTATCTAAATTACCCTTTTTTTATTGTTACAATAAACTTGTTTAGTTAAATAACCAAATTCTCGTAACCATGTTTCGACGTTCTGCTTCCACGCAATAATTTGAATGAAAACGGAACTGCAAGCAGAAATGTATTCACATGTGTCGTTTGCATAAAAAGCAAGTCAAACTCGTCGCACAATGAACAAGTGCGGTCTGATAACAATGCATCGAGTCTTAATAATGCGGCGACTGCACACTCGCTTCCACATCACACATCACATCTAGTGGTCGCATCGAGCGGAGCGCGCTCGCTCGCTAATGTTAAACGCCCATTGTTTCCGAGCAAATGTTTATTAAGACGATCTGATACCGAACCAGATAGGGGACAGACGGCGAGTCTAATGTATGATTTGAATGCGCTCCCAGCTCTGGTCGCTGTCGCTTCCACTCTCGTCTCCCGACACACAATAGTCGTCGATCGATTAGCGCCCATCGCCCGAGACAGACACATGCATGCCGAGTGCCGACTTACCCGCCCGGCCGGAGCGCCCCGACGCTAACGAGCCACCACTACAAACGAGTGCATCCTTTTTCAGTTTCAAAGAAACGCGCGCTGCCATAACTCTTTTACATAAACTGACAACTACGAAATTTAATTTCGATTATAAATCCACATCAACAAAATTATGAACTCAATCGACTTACCGTGCTTCGTCCAAATTAAAAACTATAAAATCAAGCTTCGGCGACCGCGTTCTTTTTGACAGACCGCCCGTAATAGTCGCGTGCCCGTACCGAATTAATGACAAATAGCCCCCAACGAAATGTCGCAACCTGCTCATTTCGTCCCCGTGTGTCGGCATGGGGTTATTGCCAAAACACGGTTATTAGATAGTGGTGCATTCGCGTACCTAATGCCGCCGAGACGACGATGGCGTGCGCCACACGGTACATGTCGTGCCTGGCCCGCTACGGTCTGCCTGCATCACAGGAGTCGTAAATCACAAACTCCGTTATTTCATCATGTAATTAGTTGACTAAACATTTCTGTTTAGCGAACACGAAACCTTAATAAACTCCGCCGCTAACTCTTGACCTTTGTGTTCGACAGGGCGACCGAAAGGTCAACACAGCGCGCCGCGCGGTGGCCCGCCTCGATCGTGGACGAACGCCGAGCTCACGGAGGCGCTGCAACATGTGTGGAACAAAAAGATGACGACGAGTCAAGCGTCGAGAATATTCGGCATACCATACAACTCGCTGCTGATGTACGTTCGCGGGAAGTATGGTAAGAGCCTCAAGCTGGAACAATTAAGGAAAGACTGCATCGGTGGGCCGCTCGACATGTTGAACCTGAGCTCAGGTAACAACAACAATAACCACCCTTCGAGCAAGCACCAGCACGAGAAGGACGACCACCAGAACATGAGCCAAAGACCGGCCAGCTCCGAGCCGGATATCGCATCGAATCCGATGTTCAATCCGTTTCAGCAGGGCTTTTATCCAGAATTCCCACCCGGGTTTCCAATGCCGCTGAACATGCTGCATTTGTTGCCACCGAACGAGAAGGCGAGGGAGCTTTACCAATCCATGCCGATGGCCCTGGACTCGCTGTCGGGGGTGACAAAAGAGGAGGACTGCAAGAGCGACAGGTCAAAAGAGAACTCGGCGGACGAAGAAGGGGACTCGTACCGTGCGCCGACGCATCCGCCCCATCCGCCCGACAACCGCACACTCCTTCATCACAACGGGCAGGACTAAGTCCTAATCTAAATAGTATCAAAACTTCGACCCGCACTATACCTTCAGCCTGACGGTGGAGGGGATTGCGCGAGAGTTTCGCTAGATCTCTATGGGATAACGCCAAGCATAGTTAACGATATAGAAGATCGTAGTATGGACGTGAATTCAAACTTGTTTAGTGTAATTCTTTAAGGATCTCATAGATTATAGGAAACGGTCTTGATACGGTGTAATATTCGGTGCGAAAACAAAGTTTCATTGGACGGAAAAAAACAGTCTGAACAAAAAGAACTTTGAAAGCAGGCCGCGTGCATGACAAAGAAACAGCCGAGGTATCATTGCATTATTCAAAATCCAATAAGAAACGTGTCACAAGATTGTTTTTCTTCAACCTAGTGCAATAACAGAAGAGCAATACACACAAGAAATACACTAAACACCTTTTAGTTCGACGAAACATAAATGTTGCATTCCAAAATGGAGCTCGCGACGTCCACAATTGATTAGTTAAATTTATATTTTAATGAGATGTGTTAATATTGTATATGAGATCGCATATTTAAATAGGCGATAATTTATTCTGAAGGAGTGCAATAAGTGTGAAAGGCGTTGTGATTGTTACTCATTAAGACATACCTTATTTGTTCAATTGTTAACATTCCTTAAAACATTCCCTAAGGTTGTATCTATATGATTCACGTCGATAACTGTGTTCTATGGATTGTTTAATTGATTATATTTTGATCCGTTGAACCCGTTGTAGATATTATTATGTTAAATGTGCGAACTTCTGCATTTCACCAAAGTTTGTATAAAATATTTCGTAATAATCATAGTTATTGTAATTCGATGATAAACAATTTTCTTATGTAAATAATAATTAATAAATGGGGGGGTATATAATTGTATTAATCATTCATTGAATTAATTAAATGATAATTAAATGGACATCTAAGTGTCTAAAATGGTAAATAGTAGTATATTTGTAATTGTTGTAGTTCTAGTGAATACGGTGGACGCAGACACGGCAGAGGGGGTCCGCGGCGCACTAGTCACACACAAACAAACAAACTCGAACAATTTAAACACATGAAAAAATAATTCATATATTTCAGAGTATCACATATAAAAATAAAACAATTGAATTCCTTTTAAAGTAATTCTAATTATTATTTCACCAAACAATACTGTAAAAAACGCTGTGTACTATTTTAATGACATATACAAACAACACTTACGTATAACATCATCTTAAGTTAAAAATCGTGGAATCTTGATTTATTAGAAGTTAGTCATATTTATTATTTTTCCTAAACTTATTAGAATCGTTACCATCGTAATGGACATTTCTATGTTTGCAAGAAATTCGACATTTGAATTTTGGCTAACTTTTTTCTCTTCAACGGCTTCCGTTGAGCAACGACAATTCCGGAGTTATGTTTACATGGAAATTAATGGTTGTATAACAAATTACAACTTTAGTCTATGGTTGTATAAGGCCCCTAAATTTTTATATTATAAAGGTAGCGTTACACGTAAATGTTGAGTATACATTAAATAGTCCAGAATGTGTCTAAATTAACGGTTTTTATTAGTAACTCACAATTTTGTAGATCAACTTTCCTGAGAATACTTCAACACTCCAAAAAAGACAGTGCTCGCCAGGCATAGACAAATAATGTATCTGCACTCAATGTTCAAATAAAAAGGAGCTTTCAAGAATTTTAGTGAATAATGAGTTAGAATAAAACAAGGTTCAACCCAACCTGGCTTTAGGTAAATTGTATACAATTTCATAAATAAAAATTAGAAACAGTGTGAATAGAAAATGACGAGTTTGAGGTTAGCAGCGGGGGTTAAAAAACAAATAAAAACTGTATTTTATGAAGTTTTATAAAAATACATTTTTTTTAATAAACAAAAAAATATTAATGCATAATATATTACTTATATCATTTCAGTTTGTCTTGCAAATAATTTGTTACTTGAACGAAATGCCACATGAATAAGGATGAACTTCTGGTACTGATTTAACAAAAAGAACAATGAGAAAATACTAACGGTCTTATATATAAGTTTGAAGGCTTCTTTAAGAACCATAAAGAGAAGTCTTCCAATTTACTCTAATTCAATGACCGTTAATAGATATTGTCATTTTTTGATAATGAACTGGGAGATAAATATCACTGGCTCTTTAGGTTGTAGTTCTTCCCTGCGACCCTCAACGAGTTTTAACTGTTGTAAATACAATTTATTTGTAATATATAAATTTAATGATACGTTGAATATTTCTTTCTCAAGCTATGAACACTTCCAAATGTATACCATGATAATAATATTAAGTTTTTGAAATATATAACTTAGATACTATGTTATTTGATTTTAACACTGCACGTTGGACTCTGTTATTTCATGTAATTCGTTGATAAATAATTATCTATCAGGGACTTACCTCAGAAATAGATTATAATACCTCGTTTACGTTATGCCCACATCCACGGTGACAAGCAGAAAGTCTGGCGAGGAACGTTGATAATAGAACATTTCATATTCGCGCGCTGTCCAAATCCCTCGTCACTTTCCTGCCTGCTGCCTTGGAAGTGGCCATAACGCAAACAACGGGTTAAGTAAGGCAACAGGATTGGAATGATTAATATCTTAGGCTGGTGTCCATAGACATTTAACTGACGGTTATAATAAAATAATCGCCAAAAATACATGGCTAAACAGCGATTATTTTATTTTAATCGTCGATCAAATGTCTATGCACACCAGCCTTATTCTGATAGAACAAATGTTTAGAAGAATAGACAATTTAAGTTCTATAATTTAACATTAAAAATCAAGCAAAATATAGCCGTTTGAAATTTAATTTAATAAGCTTCCAACAACGACATAGAAAGAAATATTTTTGTCATCTGTTTAATATTTCGTAGGTTGCAAGTCTTTGATAGATTAAAAGTTATCAAAATCGTCGTTTAATTAAACTGCTGTAAACTTTCGACGGAAGACTGAACACTATTTATGAGTCTATTTTATAAAATTATTGTATATTACACATAATCACAGTAACAGAAGACAGTGAATTACATAAGCTTATGGCATTCAGGGCAATAGATAACTTGACAGGACCTTATTCTAGAAACTGATCTACAGTTAACCGCCTTGTAACCAAGGAATTAAATATTGAAAAATTCGAGGATTTTCCAAATGGAACCTAGTATTTAAATAAATCACTCTTTTTAAATGAAATATTTTATTTATATAATATTATATACAATATAATATATAAATATTATATTTTATTACCTATGTCGATTTTGATTTTGAGTTCCCAGTATTTTGTACAGAAAAATTATATGTACCTAAGTACTGACTCAAAATTCATTCTTATAACATAAAATTAAAGGCATTATTCCTTAATTAAAATGATTTAATAAAACTACGTTTTAACGGTTTTAAGCTCGATATTCTATTTTTATTATGCCGACGTAGCCACTTTTCAGTAGCCGGAAGACAAAGATGCCAAGTGTCAATGAGTATTGTTGAAGTTTTATTTAGCCTACCGCCAACTTGTTAATTTAAATTTTTGTTTATGGTTATTATTTACTCTGTGGGAGCCTAATCGAATTTTAAAAGGTAAGTACTTCAAACACAGCTATAGATAGTATTTGATTCCTTCGTCTATAAGGACGTTTAACAAATTATAAATTAACAATGAAAATGCACGAAAAACGACAACTTCTGTTTCGCAAGATTAATGAATATCGGCACATTATAAGAGAATATAAATAACAACGTTAGTATTTTCCTTTATACAATCAAAATCTGGTAATAGTAAATTATTTTATAAAATTTTGAATGAAATGATTAGTTATTAAAAATTAAAGCTATATAGCTAAAAGAAACCTGTCCAATTATTTAAAGCTTGTGTATGTGAAGCAAAAATCAAAGGATACCTTAAAACATATTAGTATCACGTCATTTAACAATATTATCATTACAGGGATTTTATATAATATAAAATGAATTAATTAATATGTAATATTTTAACAGATTTTTGATATTTGCTTTGTCTTTTGGTTTATGCTGACAGTCTAAAAACTTAGTATAAAATGCACTTTTGTATGCGTTACATGGATGTTTAAATGTAAAATAAAATTTAAAATTAGGGCCATGTATGAAATAGGCCGCATAGAGAAATATACATGTGCCAAAAAATTAAAAATAAATATGCACATCTTTTTTTTAAACGTTGGCTTCAGTTTGCTCGCTTATGAAATCCGTGTTGTGATTTGTGATCCTAAATTGTGTTGTCCAACATTATTATTTGCCTAATTCGTACAAATTCAGCAGTATTAAAGTGATTTTGTTAAAGTTTTAATTGATGATGTATTTTTAATTAAGTTTTGTTATTTGTTAATAAATGTAATTTGAATTAAGGATGGTGATAAAATGATTGTTTTCCATACTTCTTGTCCACTTTATAACGGTTTAATGTTTCTATTAAGCATTCCGTATTATATGATTTTTAAGAATTATCAGCACAATAATACGCTTCTTTGAAACAATTTTTATTTATTTGCTTATAATTATTCCATTGAATATTTCGGTTGATTATCAGGAGCCAAACTTAAGAAAATAAATATTAAAATAGATAATATAAGACGTTAAGTACTTATCCTTAGTTTTAAAGAAACATGTGATTATATTATTTACTAGATTCAAAATATTTAGTTCCTTCAATTTTTGTTACGAATATTTATAAAAGAAAATGTAATAATTTTAGTTTTTAGATAAAAAATTGTTCTCTCCGATGAAAGAGTATAATAATTAACTATAAGTTTTTTTTAAATTAATTTGTTGTATTTTTTGCTTAATATAATGACAAATTAAATGATATCGTTACATTAGGGTGTAAAAAAGATTATCTATTTGATCTTAAAATAATACGAAAAAAATATTTATGTTCTAGTATCATTCTATCGTGTAATTGAAATTAAAATGATGGAGCGATGTAGTGAAATTCGTTTACGGTCACCGACATAAAGTGTAAAAAATAAAAATATGAAATACCATGAGATTGTTTTATTTTTTAAATGCGAAGAAAATACCATGTTGTTATCTTCATGTAAAAGATACATTACTAATACTTACATAGAAGAATGGGTAAGCAGTGGTTATACTTTTTTACCACCCACAAAATTTAATTAAAATTTGTAAAAGTAGATAAAAATAGGTTCAATGACTACTTACGTGATGATAATATATACTATACTAAATCTGTAAATGGTTCGTATATTACGTATAAAAATGTGAAAAGAATCAGGGGGCTAATTCGGACCAGGAGATTCCAAAAATGCAATTTTTAGCATTATTGTCTGGCTGTCTGCCTGTTAGAGCATCACGTGAAAACTACTGAACGGATTTAAATGAAACTAGACACAGCAAGCATATATCCCGAAGCGGAACTTTTTATCCCGATAAATGACGTCGTTTTCGCGGGATAAATGAAAATATCGAAAAAGGACGCTGGGATCGAATCCTTTTTAAACTTAGGATACATCTTATCCCGATTAATGGTGTCGTTTCCATAGAATGGCTATGACTATATTAGCTAAATAGATGGCGCTGCAATCGCGTTTTTCAATTCAATAACAAAAACCTACGTTATCATAGACAATGTATCATTCGTTGTATTACATCAAATCAAGGTGGCTGCGACTCGCCTCTGTTTTACTGGGGAATTCGGTAGTTGACAATTTTTGAGAAACAGGTTTATTTTGAGACTTATGGTCTATTTTAGCCGAAATATTAATATTTCAGCAAAAAACAACATTCATTCAGCAACATTAACATATTTAAGTTAGCAATTTTATAAATATTTTGACATTTCGTCACAAAAACGCGTCAAGCTGTCATGGCGTCTCGCATGACGTCACAGTGTGCAAAACAAACATCTGTTTCATTGAAATGTTATCTGAGAAGTCATTGATAACTTCTTGTGTTTTGCACTTGCTATGGCGTCACACGCTCTGATCGGCGTTTATTGTCATGTGTCTAATGGCTGCAATATAACAATTTTATTTCTCAAAAATATCAATTAATATTTAATATTTAAGTTAAAACAATTTATTTTTGTCATATTTAGATCGTAATCTACGATATATATTAAAATCAGCCTATATTTTTCATACTGTCATGTACCGTATTGTATAGACTATATTATGGACTTAGTTTCTTTGTTATTGTAGTGAATTGAACAAGAAACAGTAAAATATTAGGTCTAATACTACTATACTAAAAATATATATATATATATATAAAAACCTAATTTAATTTTTATGTAAGCGACATAGAACTTTTATCTAGAAAAATAAACGCCGCGTGAAAATCCCTGGATTTTCACGCGGCATAGCCTCGGGGTATGCTGCTATTTTTATAGAACAGATTCTCAGGCTTCTCAGACCACGAAAGGGGTCGTAACTTGGGCATAATAGCAGAAACTATGTCTATTATAATTGTGCCCTGGTTATGCCTTTCATGTTCAAATCTGAGCACCTATTCTAAAAAATGATCATGTTTTGTTCAGGTATGTACGTGACTACTACCTACTACTCTACCTTCACACGACCTTAGTCATCAAACTCCGTTCAGTATTTTTCGCATTACTTATACGGCAACCAGCTAGTTACGTAGGAAACAATCGTCTAGTCGTGCTGCCTCCTCACATCTAGTTAGAAGACATTTCGTAAAGGTTCGTTCTTGACCATACAGGCGCGCATAAAATAATAATTTTGTATAAAATTAAAACATGAAGAATACGTGATTTTTATAGTATCAATGTTTATTATATTTTATTTATCATATTGATTTGCATTGTTGTTGGATGACATGGTACATATGTCACACATGTCACATGGTCACACAACAGATACCGAAGCCCACGCGAAGTTAAAGTGTAGGAAACAGACCCTGGTCCCGAAGAGTCGTTAACGCAACCACAATTTTTTTTTTATTGCAGGAGTTCAGCAGACAGGCAGACGACCCACTTGATAGACAGCGGTTTAGAGATAGTATGACACACTAGTTCGACATATTCTCTTCTTTCTATATAGATAGTGTAATAAAAAAGAAGAGGTAAAAATAAAACACACATTGATATCACATGAAATCATACCCTTTTATTTCCAGTTTCGAATAATGATTATTTTTAGTATTATACAAAATTACACACTAGTTATAACGGTGGAAATTGTGAGCGTTTATAATATTCCTGTACGCTCGTTGTTGAGCAAATGCAAGCAGAATTATTTACCATACATTTCATACTGAAAAATGATTTATTCATGCACCTACAGTACGTACACATGCACCGGGGATCACGGCCGAAATAATTCGGAAGGCGCTAATTTGTATAAAATTAAATCGTTCTAAAGTTTAAAAAAGATTTATTTTATTGACATTGATTAAAGTTATTGTTTTAACATTTGAAAGGCCGTCCTTTAATCCAAAAATGACATTTTAAGCTATTTTTAACGTTGAGCAATTTATTATAAAATAATCGGTTGCTTTTGTGTTTTGTGAAAAAAAATACAAGTATTTTTTTATAAATAAACTTCTAATGACGCGCATTTTAACAAGATAGTAATAATTTTAGTGTTGACTTTTTCATTTCAAATTCTTTCTTCAAAGAGAAGGATATATTTTAGACACTTAGGATATTTATAAATAAAAAAATAAGCTTGTATGTAGAGTAATTATCAACGTGAGATATAGTATATAAGTGGACTTCGGGACTTCTGGAACTACGTCTTTGATAAGTATTTCAAACTTATTTATACTATTTAAACCCTTCAGGACAAAATTACTCGGCCTGAAATTTCATGGTTTTTTATTTTCTGCAAAGAGCTGCGCAAGAGAAAATTTTATAATAAAGATAAGGTAAGGAAGAAAGTATCAACTTTTTGTCACTAAGTTTTGACAACAAATTAGTTCCCATGCAGATAATTTTATACATATCAGCGCCACCATACCTACACTTTCGTATGTATGACGATATGCATTAATCAACACTACTACAAAAAAGCATGATTATATCTTGAACCAAGACATTCTTTACCATGTTACTTTTATGTCAGTATAAAAATAAATCAACTAACATAATATTATTGTTTTATGTCAGTATAAAAATAAATCAACTAACATAATATTAAGTCTGTGATATTATGGGCAACATACAACGGACTATTCTGAAGCAGGTCCCAAACCATAATAAACAATGGAAAATTGGTTTACGACATTTACCATACCAGGAATCGAATCAGGAACTCTTCCTCTCCAGGACCATTGGTTCAAGACATCAGTCATACAATAGATAGAATGTTTACAGTTAATTTTAATCAACAACTTAAATATACTCAATACTTTATAATTATACATTCTCGTGGAATCAAGGGGGGTCTTTTAGAGGAATCTCTTATCAATTCTGTACGAGGTAACTGTTTTTTATAACTTCTGAAGAGTTGATTAATTAAATATCACACTGATTTGTATTTGTTATAGATAACTTACTATACTTTTATACCTATTAATATTATCATATAATAATGTGTATCAGGGGTATACAATCAAAGACAAATGAATTAAGTAATCGAATTTATACTACTTCATGCATTCTGACAAATTACAAAGAAGTTTTCTTATTGATTATGGGCAGGGTCGAGTGTTACCCTGAGATGCGATGGGTACCCAGGGTCCATATATATATATATATATATATATATATATATATATATATATATATATATATATATATATATATATATATATTATATATATATATATATACACACATACTACTGTATATGTACTTTTTATATGGCAATGCTAACACAAATGTCAATGTCATTTTGTCAAAATATTGTCATTTTTATTGTGTGTCTTTGAAGACCACGGGCCATAAAAACACGATTGTTCATCTAAATGTTATAAAACAAAGAAGATACTCGCAGATTAAGATTATACTGTTGAATACAAAAATATTTCTTTGTCACCAACTATCTTGATTATACACCCCTCATACATGTAAATAAATACAATATTAGCGTTACAGCAAGAAGAATGTAAAAAATAGTGTCGAGGAGTGAAAGGCTGTTTTTCTCAAACGAAATTCAGTGAGCGTCCTAACATAATCTCTTTCATTAGTACTTATTATTCATTAGACCTAGCATAATCTTACAACTTGCAAATATAAAAAAAAGAATAGAATAGATCATTCAATACATATTCAAGTAGAATCAGCGGTCTTATCACCCATGAAGATTTCTTTAAGACAACCTTTGGAAGGAGTGTAAAAAGGAGAATTTAAATTGGTAATTGAGAATAGACATTGTTCTTCATACATGTTATATAATTGAATAATTCTACCTATTTCTAGGTCTTTAGAAATTTCGAAGTCTTGAGATAAATTGTCTAAATGTCGCTTGAAAGAAATAGCCTTTCACCGCTCGATATAGACGCAAAATAGATTATCTAGTTGAAACCCTAAATTATACTAAACATAGACGTAAGGATTTCTCGTTTTATCTTTATAAAGAAAACTTTTGTATTTAAACAAAACAATTATAAAGCTTAAGTACGACTACATACAAAAATTTAAATTATGTTTTGGTACTATACAATGTAAACATCGCCTCGATGCGAGAACAATGTGTTTTTTTCGAAAAATTCTAAAACTTTATATAATAAAACATCAGTGATACTGTTTCCCTTATACTTTTGTGGGTTTTTGCTTTTTTCCTTTTCTCTAAAAGCCATTAATAATGTATTTTTTTAAGCCTTTTTATAGAGTAAATAGTAATCAAAAAATAATAATTAAGAAAATAAACGCTCTCTATTTTTCTATCCAAATTATTCTGTCAGATAAGCCTTATTTATATTTGCATTAGTTAAGTAGATAGTTGACTAGCAAAGATATCCATTTAATCGACAACTTAATTACTGAAGTTGAAAATTTCTGTCCAAACGATGATAAGACTTAACTCGCCAATTATAGTATTACAGAATTAATAATTCCTCCCGATGCACCTGCGCAGTAACCCTATGTTAATACACAACGTACAAAACCGTGTAAGCGGGACAGCTACTAAGAATGGATACCAAAAGACAGTGTTGACTCTACCATTTGCCGTTCCGAATAGTTCGATATAGATTAATACACACAAGTCGGAAAACGATTCACCGTATCTGCGCAAATGTCAACTGCCGAACAGCATTATAGTTTGAATAATATAATACAACTACTTATGTAACAAAAATTTAAATCAGGTTTAAGTTAATAAAATGAAGAGTCAAATACAAGTTAGCTGAAGCTTTTTGACATAAGCTAGAAGTATTTTACTGTGCTGTATTATTTACAAAAATGTAACGTATTGATTAAAAAGTTGTAATGTATTCGTTGTTGTATAGTAACTGTGCAATTTTAAAATTCAAGTGCATTCCAATAAATATGGATAAAAAAAATCATTAAGCCATATTATATCGTATCAAAATTATTTATGAAATTTTGTGTTGTTCTTTATGTTATACTTGGCAAGACTTCAAGTTGTAAAAAAAATATTTTCTACATTTTAGTTGAATAGCTTTAGAATATGTATATTAGGCGCTTGTAGAAATAATGGCACGCGTATTGCCTTTAGACAAGTATAGGCCCTCGGCGCTCTTCAACAAGGGTGGTTCTAGCTCTCGATGACCCTGGGATCTACACATTAGTTCCTGACTTGACAATGGGACCATCTCACGAATATGCTTTTTCGAATAAATAAATATGAAATAAAATCTACGGTCTACAACGGACGGAGGAATCGCGTAACATACAAAAAAATACACTCGACCTGAAAACCTCGTCATTTTGGAAGTCGATTAAAAAAACCACGCTTCCACACTCTTAAGACAGTTTTTATATTTCGGGAGGTCACGTTGTTCTCACACACAGGCAATATCATGGAAGAATACTAAGGAATGTCAAGGCCATGTAAAAACTCTTGAACTACTGAATCGATTTTAAAAATTCTTTCACCAATAGAAAGCTACAATTCCTGATATAATATACTATATATAATTCCTGATTAACATGGGCTATATTTGATTTTAATTAATAATATTTCTTAATTTTCTAATGACGCCCAGAAAAGTGGGCACGGGTAAGCCGTAAATTGAGAGTCCTTATTAGCTTAGTATTTTCTTAAGTTTTTGCGACTAGTACACATAATAAAACTACGTTTTAACAGATTTAAGCGCGGTATTTTATTTCATTTTTATTATTCCGACATTTCGATAATTTTCAATAGCCATGATCACGGAAGACAAAGATGTCAAATGTCAATGAGTATTGTTAAAGTTTTTACTTAGCCTACCGTCAACTTGTTCATTTTCATTATTTAGTTTTAATTTTTGTTTATGGTTATTATTTACACTATGGGAGCCTAATATAATTTATAATAACAATCAAATAAAATAACGCGTCTTAAACCGGTAAAATGTAGTTTTATTATCCTTATTAGCTCTTTCTCCATGTAGTAAAATTGATGAATGACATGAAATTAAAAACTTTCAAGTTATAAAACAAGGACATGTACGGGGATGTTTCTACTAGGCAATTGACATTCTTTAGTGTTCTTCCATGTCAAAATATAAAATAAATATACCGACTATTATTTCGATCAATGCCATCATCAATTAATTACATGTTTCAGAAATCGTATTCATCAATTTAGGGAGACTTTCATATAATTCCATACAATTATAATTTTTCACATTCATTTTCAATAAATAACTATACATACAACACGCTCCCATATTAACTCTCAGGCCCGTATACTCGTTACTCGCCATTTACCTGTACAAATTAACAAATATCTTCAAATGGCCGATGTGGTGGGACCGAATCACTTCTTAACTTAGACGTATTAGTGGTTTGCCAGTAAATATCGTCATAGAATAATAACACTAGGAGTGACAAGTCCAGTTAACAAGTTGCCACTTGATTTGATAGATGTCACTAGCGTCGATTCCTTGTATTTTGAAGTATATATCTTTTGTAGAAACTTAGTTACTACTTAGTTCTGATATTATTTTGAATTATAATATATATATATATATATATATATATATATATATATATATATATATATATATATATAGAGGTGCGGACAGTAAATCAACTGAGATACTTTTTATATCTTGATAAACGTCGCAGCTTCATAGATTTGGTACGGAAATAGCAAGTTATGACGTCAGAACTTAAAGAGTAAAATAACGTATTAATTATTGTTTACACAAATATATTAAAATTCTTTTCATGTTATTTTAAAAGTAAGATTATAGTATTATAGCTCCCGCTCTTTTATATGAAAATAATTTTAAAAATGATTGCAACATGTCTTGTGTCATATCACCAATTGTGTTGAAAGATTCAATCGAAAAGATTGCTTTACTTACATGCTACTTTATTATGCAATATTTAGGACAATAGTGCTCTTCTGTTTCTTTATACAATCACAAATTATTGTCAGTTAAACTACGTTTTAACTAGAGATGCCAAGAATACCGATTAGTTAAGAAAGTGCCTGAATACTAAGAGAAGCCGAATATTCCGGGCATTTCTAGTTTCAACAGTATTTCTCTTTATCAAAAAGCGAAAGAATGATTTCGAGGCTTGTACCTATCATTGCTAGTACTATTCTTCCATGGTCTGTAGATTATACGGGCCTGAGGTTTTTCTGCATTGGAAATAATTTCCCTAACTATTTCAGTCCAAAAAAACTAAATTAGTATTATAATTATATTGAACTAATATAAAATAATCATTAGTCAACTTTACCTGGCTAATTTTGCGACTGCAACACATCGCTGCAATACAAAATCGAATCTAATCTAGTAAATTTGAATAAATTGTTAATTTACTAATTTCAAAATATAAATTAATAATTCAAGAGAATATTACTTAAAAATGTTAGTACAGTCTTAAACTACGATAAGCAATTTAATCACTATAATTTTATTTAAAACCTATTTGGTAAATATTTTATAAGAGAAACAATACAACAAATTTCACGCCTAACAAGCCAAATAGTTGTTTTTAATTTTTCGAAAATTATTACGCATTCGTTTCGGCTATCATGTAAAAATACTATTTACTGGATTTTGTATGTGTTAAGAATTATATTACCTTTTTTTAGGTTAATAAAAACTAACCAAAATCCTCAGACGAACAATACAGGTACACCGAGCGACGAGCTCCGAGTGAAGCCGACTAAAGAAAGCCGCAATGCGTTACGAGAATTTAGTACACGGCATTTTTAGGGACCCATACAGGGTGTGGCGAGTCACCGTCTGCCCATTTTTCAATGTTCCCCATATTCCCCTGGTCTGGTCTAGGGGCCAGACCAGACCCCACCACTAGCAGTTCATCTCATTAGCCCGGTACTTTTTGTTCTCATTTACCACAATAGTGCTACACTGGCCGCGGCTTGTCCTTGGATGCATTATTATATGGTGTAGGCCATTGATATATATTTTTTATATATCAATGGTGTAGACGGGGATAATCGCCGGTGTGTGTCACGCCACATTTAGATTAAATTTATGAAGAGGCCTCCGAATTTTACCATGCCAGGAATCGAACCTGGAGCCTCTGCATTGCAGTGAGGTAGGCCGACAAAGGCTTAGCCCGCTCAACCACAGAGACTGTCATAATACATAAGAATAGATGGGTCTGGTCAGAGCCGGATTTCCCTTACCGCCCTGGGGAACCGTGAAAAATACCGCCCTATTATTTATGCACTGTAACTAGACTTCAAAACATAAATATACAATGAGAACTCGATATTTTTTTCAATTTCTGAAAATCATTGAATTTATAGCATAAAGCTGTATTTATTTTGCTGACACTTCAAATTTTGTCGCCCTCGAAAGTTTCGCCGCTCTGGGCAATAGCTCCTAGTGTAAATCCATCACTGGGCCTGGTCATGAGTACAGAGCTTCTTCTGATATTGTCAAAAGCAATGCCAAGTGCGTTGGAGCCTCAATTTTTATATCTATCTAAAGAAAATACTAGAAGCAAGAATCGGGTTCGCCGATGTTTGATGAAATTTTGTGTGTTTGAGTGGGTCCCGTGTTGGTTTAGATTCACAATTAGATATAATTTAGATTTCCAAATTACAAAAAATAGCGAAGTGCACATATACAGTGAGAGTTATATTCAATTTTGTTAGTCTTAATGGGAGGAAACGGCACGCTCCTTTCGTTCGCTCGGCTTGTGCGCAAGTGTTTTATCAACACAATAAACAATTTTACTTATTGAACAAAAATGACTAAATACACTTGTTTTGTAAAAACAATCATTAAACGCTGACAAGTAAATTAGTTCTTACTTGTATGAAAAGATATGTACAAAAACTTCAAGATCTCTCTATTTATATCACAGAACTGTGGGCAATTTTATCATTCTACTTAACTATTGAACTATTTTTGTAATTTTAAATATTTGAATAATAGCATTTGTTAGAGAATATTGCTAATGAAAAAAGCGACGTAATTATTAAGTGTCACTATAAAAATAAATCAAAATAAGCCTTAAGCCAAGCAAGGTTGTTCTGAGAGCATAAAAAATAGATTATGTATAATTATCCGAAACAATACTGAAATTTTGTTTTTCATTTTATTGACATATAAAATAGAGAAAGGGTATAATTACATCACTAAACTGCAGCTATAATTTTAAATAAGTAAGATCTTATTCTAAAATTCTAAGCTAATATAATAAATTAATTTACACACTAAAAAAAACATATAATAAATTTTAATGTGTCGAAAAACCCATTCAAAATAAACAGGAACAGAAATCCAACAGAGAATTAAAGTGGACACATGCCTATTGAATGTTCCCCTTTATTCTAACAAAAGCCTAAAGAAATCCTATTTGTACCAAAACACACTCTCAGTAGCAAGGCCTGCGCCATCTAACATTTTGGACCTGAAAACACGTGTTCTTAGCGACGCGTGATGACGATGTTTAAGTCGATTGTATCGATTGTTTAAAAATCTTGATGATTTTCGATGATAATAATAATAATCGCATGTTGTGGGTAATATACAACGGAGTACTCTGGGGACCGATCCCAGACCATAGTAAGTAACAGAGAAACTTCCTTTCCGAAATTTGTTTTACCAGGAATCGAACCCGGACCCTCTGCGTTGCAATGAGGTAGACCGACAAAGGCTTTGCCGACTCAACCACAGACGCCGTCAGATATATTTTTTTAGACGCAGTCAATGGTTTTGCATTCGAGTCCGGTGTTGTAGTTATTGGACGCGCCCCAGTATCGACGCGACTTACCTAGTACACGTCGAATATGATGACTCGAGACACTCTGAATACAACTCGATTGGTCAATCGAATAGATTGTTGACTCGATGTAATTTTGATCGATTGCTTAAACATCTCGACATGGCGCATTGCTATTTTATTTTAATCTTGCTTCGCAGTCAGATAGATAAATTAACAGGTTCTGATAAAATCCATGGATCAAAAATAAGATGTGGCATGAAGATAGATGAAATTATAGCCTTTGCATAAAGGAATAATTTTCGTGATTCAAATTATAATATCGCCATCTAAATTAAACTGAATTTACTTTTTTTTAACATAGATGGCCCCGCGTTACTAAAATATGGATATTGGCCTGCAAATTATCTTATCTTATCCATGTCCAATATGCCATTCATCTAGTACACTCACAATTTGGCTAATTAGGAATGCTTCACATTCACAATACATTTAGTTTCATCATTTAATCATTACACTTTTAGTTAGTTTAGTACAAAATCATTACGAACCAATTTCAAATATGCAGACAAAAACAAATAATTATACTTTGAATTGTGTGTTATTTGTGGCTAAACATTGTGTGATGTAATGTCGATAAGGTAAAGTTTCACATTAAATCACATTGCTTCTCTTTGATATTTTTTATTACGTTAAGTTGAATGAATTGTAGGGATGATTTCCACCAAATGGCTCACATCGCATCGGATCGGAAAGGACACGAACGGGTCCGGCGAAAATCGATAGCGTCCGGTATGATGTCAACGGATACGATCGGCTCCGTACCGTCACTTGCGAACTTATCCGTTTCTGCGCCTAGTCAAATAGTTTCATTCCTACCGTGTTGACGTGTTCTAATTTAAAGGACTATAAGCGACGACAGCCGAAAGGATCCGATCGGATACGACGACGGCCGAACAGGGCCGATCGCGTGTCGCAGAAGACGCCTGCAGTCAAGCTGCTGTTCGTGGACTTTAAATACTGTGTACATGATTTAATATCGTTTAAAGATTAAAAAATCCATTCCACTCATATGCGGTGCGAGCCGTTTGGCGGAAATCTTCCCGAAGTCACCACATCGCAAATAATTAATTTGGTCGGTATATATGTTCTTGCGTGTACACGCACGGCGTGTAACAGTAAAAACAAGTTTTCAAACATTTTCGTCCAACAACTCGTCACTCATAAACGTAATAATAAATATTGGAATCAATTTAATACCGATACAAAAAAAAACGAAGCTGATTTTACAAACGAAAGCAATATACTTAAGCTCGCTTTCTAGGAACAATATTATGTCTAGAATATAGTCAGAAGAGAAATATTTTCCACTAAAATAAAACATTTTTCAATCTATGAGACTTCTCCATATTCAATAATTTTACTGATAGTATAGTTTACACTTAAGACTTCGTACTTTAATACGGACCACAGAATGGACAGCATAAAATAATAATAAAAATTATTTTCTAGCCAACTGCAAATACCTATTTACTATACTGTGCAACTCCTGCGGTAGTTTGGTCCGGTCGTATTTGTGCGTGTACTCGCGCACGGCGTATAGTAGTTGCGCGTGTAAATCTAATAAAGGCTCTAAGCCAATAGATCGTAAAACCTTAGCGTTCTTCAATACAATGTTTTCTAACTCAGTCTTGTTTATCAGTACCTTTTCTGCATCTGAAAATAATCGATGAATGGCTATAATAATCTATGTAAGGCCAGCCCTCAGAACTAAACTTTCACGAGATTGTTATTTACATTTATATCATATTTGAATTTGAAAAGGCAAAATTTGTGATACTGACGTGTTTTGAAACGTCGTGAAACGTGTGAAATAAGGTACATGTTTGTCCTGGTTAGGGAAAGCACATTTATATGCCGAATTTCATAATCACTTCACTACCGAACTCAAAAAAAGGGATAAACAAACATCCAAATAAAATTTTCCATATTTATATTATTTAATTTATTCAAGTAGTCAAAAAACAGAAATCTTATTGTGAGGTTTAATTAATGTATGGAAATTAGGATCTTTTGCTCAAAAACAACCTTTCCCCTTGATTTGTCGTTTGTCATTCCTTAACAGGATTTGATCGTTCCAAGCAACACTATAATTTGGTATAACACAGGTGTTTATTTTTTCAAAATCAGCTGATTCGATTCCTGACAAGGGTAATTGATTTTTGAATAATCTAACGATACATTTATTATCGTCAAAATCGACCTCGAGACTCCTTTGAGTGTTTTTCGCTATTTAGCCTAGTTTAGAATTTAGCCCTCAAGTCTTAATTGGATAATTCACATGTATATACATATAGGGACATTGCATAATTTCATGGCTATGAATCCACATAGGATTAGTAGAAACGACTGAAATTAGTTTTCCGCGATATGCATCTTTTCGTCGCTATCAGGGGGTTATTACGATAAAAGAAATTAATGAGGGGGTTATTCTGGCCTAGATAGATAACTCTTAATTGTTCTCCAAGTAAAAACTTAACTTAAAGTAAGTCTTATTGAGGCCTATATAGGCAGCGAGATCGACTCAAAAAACACTGGCGATCGACCGGACTGTTTATATATATATTTAATTTAGCATTTATTTCTCTAAAGTAAACTAGGGGTGCTCATAGTTTACTTTATATGATTCAAATATAAAAAAGAGATTATTAAAATCAACCTTACCTCCACTTGTGATGTCATGCCCTGAATTCCGTTTCTTTGGTGAATTTTTTGAAGGCGTTCTATCCGATGATTTGGCCGGACTGGAAATTGTTGACATATTTATATTAATTTTAATTGATATAATAAGACTTTTGAGTAGTTACAGTTAGCTAATTACTGTGAGGTTTTTAACCCAGGGCTAATCAACTTTTGTACAATGAGTGAGAATCTCGAAAATCTTTTACACTTGAATGAATTAAAGTTAATAAAAAAATAAAGTTAATTAAATAATATTTTCTTAAGTTTTCACGACTTGTATACATAATAAAACTAGGTTTTAACACTAGTTGGACAATTCGGTAGTTCACAGTATGAAAAATATAGGCTGATTTTAAATATACCGTAGATTACTATCTTAATATGACAAAAATAAATTGGTTTAACTAAAATATTAAATATTAATTGATATTTTTGAGAAACAAAATTGTTATATTGCAGCCATTAGCCACGTGACAATGAACGCCGATCAGAGCGCGTGACGTCATAGTGTGCAAAACACAAGAAGTTATCAATGACTTCTCAGATAACACTTCAACGAAACAGATGTTTGTTTTGCACACTGTGACGTCATGCGAGACGCCATGACAGCTTGACACGTTTTTGTGACGAAATGTCAAAATATTTATAAAATTGCGAAATTAAATATGTTAATATTGTTTTTTTGCTGAAATATTAATATTTTGGCTAAAATAGACCATAAGGCTCAAAATAAACCTGTTTCTCAAAAATTGACAACTACCGAATTGCCACTGAAAAGCGGCCGAAACGTCGGAATAACCAAAATTCACATAAATTACCGCGCTTAAAACCGTTAAACGGAGTTTTATTAGTGAAAGAATTTATTCAAAATCCTTAACATTAGAATAAAGAAAAATTACTCCATAGTTGACGAAGATACCGTGTAAAAAAGAAATCGTTTAACAAATTTCGAGGGTTTCTTTCGATTTCCCTGGGATCCACTCATCAGATCCTGATATGTTGACAATGGCACCAATTCCGGAGTATAATACCCTTTCAATTAAAAGAACATCTTGAAAATCGTTTCACAATTGACGGAGAAATCAAGTAACAAGTCGGTTAAAAACATTATGGTACAGTAAGCAACAGCTCTAGTATAACACTGTGTTGCAATTTTTAGCACCCACTTCCAAACAATTCGATTATTATACATTACATTGTGTTATACATTTGTAATATATGTGGTTCTCAGAACCAATTTCAGTGGAAGACCGCATTTATTCAGTGCCACCAAGTCACTAATCCTTAGCATTTGTACCTGATACAGCCATACTAGAATCATCATTTTGATTGCGGCTCTTTGGGTCGGCTCGATGGGTACGATGCCACGCTCTCACAGAATATTGGCGTCAAACGATTAGCCCTAAGCTAATATTGTTTCGTGCGACAAGTGAGAGTTCCGATGGTCCACTTTTACAAATTTATTATAGTACTAGCTGTGACCGCGGTTTCACCCGCGTGGTGATAGAAAATCGTTATAGTTTGGATAATTCAAACTATACCTTTATAAAATCTATCTATATATAAGGAATCTAATAAGTGACGGACTTTGCGCGTTTTATTGAATTACGACATTTTGCATTACGTTTGGACTTGTGTTCGGTTATATTTGTACCTGTGTTATAAGTGTTTGTATAGTTAATAAACTCTGATAAACTCTATAGTAATTCTAGCGGAATTTTAATTCGAGTATCGCTACTCGTAACAATATTTAAATGAGGCAACAGAACCAAAAAATATGTCAATGTCGTTGCGGATTACGGACTACCCATGCGTGGTAGAGAAAATGTCATTTTTTCAAAAGTGTCTGGGGAATCGATGAGACCATGTACTAGTTTATAAAGATAGATAGGTAGATTACCTTTCTCTAACATGATTATTGACGGTTGTTTGTGCGGTCAAATTGAACATGTTGGTAGAGTCGTCCTGCGGCCTCCGCAAGGGGGCGTCATCGTCGCTCCCCGAAGAGGAGCTCGCGTCGCCGTTAGGAAGCGGCGTCGAAGTTATCGGCTTGTTCTCCTTCGACTCCTCGTCGGTTATTACTATGCCGTGTTCTTTACCGTTCTGCAGAGTAACGCACATTGTATAAATTCAGTCTAAATTATATACTATTGTTGGCTACCCCTTCTGACAATGTCAATTGGATAGAAAAATATTCTTGGTGGTGCCAAGGGAAAATTTTTTGGTCCTTCCCCACCTCCCTTATAGCACACCACGTGGCAGCGGTTGTATATTATTGCCCTACCTCCTGGACTGTGCGGTCGTCAAGGTTCGATTTGGTTGCACACGGTGGATTAAATTTTGTGACACACAAATTCATACGATAGCGGTTAAATAGGTAGCTCATATGGCTACGGAACGGGTCGGTAATGCGCGCGCGATCGGGTAGACGATATTCAACTTATTATGAAAATATTGGGCCGGTGGTGCGGTTTTGTCCCTCCAGTCTCATTGCTTGACGATTGATTGATTGATTGCTTGAGCCTCCTTAGCAGGGCACAGATCGGAAGATGTCGGCGTGACTGACTTCATTCCGATCATATAATCAAAGAAATGAACCAATCGAAATAATTGGCCAACACAATTCTAATAATTAGTTGCTTTTTTTTTGTATAAAATCATGTGTTTTTGAGAAGACCTACATATAAATTTAAAAAGCAAAACCTTGCCTAAATTCAAATTTTGGTCCAGATAATCCTTAGAACCGTTTTCGGGATACTCGAAATACATTTTATACAATAAATGCTCCTTTAAAGTAATTACAATAACTATCGACACACCAATATACAAGAGAGACACACACCGGTCCAGCCGACCATGACTGCAATACGTTCGCGTCTGTGTGTACGCACAACATAAAGAATTGCTTATAACGACCGCTCGCATTCTATAGCCAACTGCCCAAATTCGAGTCTATTATGCAAACTATTGATATATTTATTTATTTTATTTTAGGAAGGCTTACAGTCTAATAATACATACAAAATATAGGAACAATAATATATAAAATCTGCTGAAAATAACCTATTGGTAAAGAAAAAATATATACACATTATTTCGAGCAAAAGCTATGTGGCAATAACTGTATATACAATAATTAAAACGCTATTTACCCCTTTAAGTAATGACGTCATAACTTGCTAGGCTCTTATTAAGTTTAGGAAGCTATAGTGTTATTCTGGAAGATGATAAAAAGTATCTCAATTGAATAGCACTCGCCTTATGTGATGTCTTCGGTCGTTTGACCACAAGCCCCTTCGACCACGCGTTCATCCTCCTGCGCTTGCGCCGCGACGAGTGCCGCTCGCTCTTCTCCCCGTTCTGTGGCGTTTGCGGACTTTTGCCGTCACTGACCAATGAATCCATACCATGATCTGCAAAAATATCGCCAAAAACATTACACCGCCACTACCGTTAAAATAAAGTTATTACATATAACTATATTTTAAATCGGACATTACACCATTTTTTAACCTTTTCGTAAGTAAGTTTAATAAGTAAATTTTTTATTACGATTCTATATAGTCGTCATACATCCTAAACCGGTATTTAAAGTACATCTTAAATTTTCGTATAAAAATGTTGTTAAATAAATAAATAAGAATCTTCAAAATGTTTCAAAATAACATACATTTTTAAATAAAATGATACATTAAATTATAAACAAATGTAATGAAGGAAACTTATATTGCTATCTATAGATTTCGATGAGTCGTTTTGACAGATCTTTGTAGAGGCTGATGGCCTCAGCATATTACTTCGAAATTGAAAATACATACATACATAACTTCACGCCCGGTCCCTTGCGGGGTAGGCATAGTTCATCATACATTCGTTCCACATACCCGAACCACCGGAGCATTCCTTTCCTTACCTTCACCCCGACACTCTCTTTCAGACCAACTCTCTTTCTTACTTCGGTATTACGAACGCGGTCTGCGAGCGTCACTCCGCAGATCTTGCGCAGTGCTCGAATCTCGACCACGTTTACTCTACTTTCACGCTCTCTATTCCATACCCAACTCTCGCTTCCATACGTGAGCGTAGGTACCAGCACCGCGTTGTGTATTACAGTACATTTTTATGAATTAATTACAAAATAATTCGATTTCTCTTTTAATTTTTTCGAAGATATAATGTAGTATTTTATTACTTACGTAAATTAGAAGCGGTATAAATGAAATCCGGCAAATCACTGTCTAACATGTCGCCACCTTCCTTCCTCTTCCTGGCTATCTCTTGGCACTCCAATTCGAAATCGCTGTCCATCTCGACGTCGATCAGCGCATACGCGTGGTCGCGCAACGCACACGCCTCGTGACGTATCTGTTTGTCTGATGACGTTCTGAAGGGTTTATATACCGATTTCAGAACCATGTCATAATAATGGTAATAAATTGTAATGCTGGCACCTCACTTGGGGGGTATTTGATCGATATGCCCAAAAACAGTAGAGGGAGTTATTCGATCTATTTGCTTCATTTGTATAAAAATAAAGGAGTTCACACACTATTCGACACAGACTCGGAAAATACTTATACTTCTTTAACATTAACTAAAACTACTATAGAAGCTGTGGTCGGAATATTTTCAATAAGTAAGTATTTATTAGCTTTGTCACACATAATTTGTCCTTGTCCTAAAGATGGTGAAGTAAAATAAATTATTAAATATCTAAAGTGGTGCTATTTCTACCCTACTCTGCTTACCCAGTTAAGATTAAGCTATTCGATTATAAGGCCCTTCGTTTCCCAAGGAAATAAATATTACCTCGGCTGGTGTTTATTTAGCGAGAAAATTTAATACTAATAAATACTATAACTATAAATTTGTAAACAGTTCCGAGTTCGTACAATGCGTTCAAAAAAGTGAAAAAAATCAGAAGGGATAATTCGGATCAGGAGATTCCGAAAATGCAATTATTAGAATTTTTGTCGGGCTGTCACATATTTTTGAAATCTGCTCGTCTGAATTAGCCCCCTAATTTTGTTCACATTTTAAAATTCTTTGTACAAACTCGAACCATTTAGAAATTTATTATAGCATATATAGATAGATTGCTGGACTAGGGTTTATATACTTATCTCAAGCTAACTGACGGATTTAACACATCGATATTCTAGATGATCAGGGTACATCAAGATGTTTTCCATTACCACCACTTAACACAATTCGATCAAACAACTGCTTAGCAGTAGTACATGCTTCACGGCCAGATTTCGTACTCATGTTAATAGAAAAAAACGCGAGTGCATAAAAAAATAAGCCACCATCACTAAGCTTGTTGCAATTACGTTTAATAATATCGATCTAAATTTTAAAAAAATAATCTTAATTCCACGGCAGCAAGCACGAAAGAGGTGGATTAAATGTACAGCGCGAGTATGTGAACACATCAACTGTTCATAGCACATTCGCGCTGCCCACTTGCCTCGCCACTTCCCTGTTTATTGCCGTGCAAGTGGTCATAATGTACATTACGAGCAAAACATAAATGCGTCCCTGAAGTTCGTACACGTCATTGCGCAGAACACAATTATAATTTTCACACACAGAGCTGAGAGAGTATTGCGCTTTCGTTCGGCCGCTAATTTGACTCGCATGCCATTTCATTTGCAGAACACACCATACAACATACCGTAAGGTGTAATAAACGTTAACATTTGACTATACCTGCACGACACAGAACTAACTTCACTCGAAACCCATTTAGGTTTTGCGCGTACTGTTGTCGAGGGTATGAGAATTGTACTTACAGTAGTATATTCAAGATGCCTGGTGCAATAAGAACTACTTAAACATGCGTAATAACTACAACTAAAGTGGTATGTCCGAAATACAAGCGGACAAAAGGTTAGAGGATGTAAAATACACAAAATTTACTTTGTTATTCATTACCCAGATTACATAAGACAATACTAAGTATTTTACAGAAAAGCATTTTTTGACTCATACCTAGAATACATCCTTCTAGCCCTTTGGTTTGGAGCCGGGGAACGACAGGAAAAATTAGAAACATGTTAGAAAATAAACTTGATGAATTAATGTATCCACTTCGTATTAACCAATAAGATACTCTTCATTTTTAAACACAATGATAAAGTTCATGGAAAACTAATTACACTATCATAATGACTCTTAGAGGATGTTAGACCTTAAACCAAAAAAAAATGGATGGATTTTGTGAAGGATTATATGTACTAAATACAGTAGAAATTCCTGTACAATTTAATTTATGTAAACAATAAAATGTAACTTTAAAGAATTGTTCTGGTCAGATTCGCACAATAGCTAGCTAGCCACCTAGCGTATGAGAGCTGAAATCCTACATTTTACTTTAAACTATTTCAAACTAAATCATACTTACTTACATACTTGACTTTTGATACATTTTACATATATAGTATGAAGCCATACTAGCTAGTGACATCTAGCGAAAATAGTGGGATTAACCATCAAAGTATCTTTACTTTTGTATATCGATAATCATGTTTAGATTCTGAGGATTTAAAGGTTCATTGGGCGAATGTAAATGAGAATATTTTTACATATTGTTCGTTAACTTATAAAAACTATTGGTTAATACAAAATAGAGATAAATGGTTCATGTTACTTAAATTTCGACACATGTCATAGCAGTCATGAATAAAAACTGTAAGGCCTAATTTTTTTATCATCACATGTATATCTCTCACTCCCACTTAGTCTGTGATGAGGCTTACATTTGTACTAATTTTGTTCTAGGTAACTTATAGATTGTTTTAGTAAGATTGTTTTATGGTTATTATATAATCTTGAATATTAAATAAGTTAATATATGTTACTTATTACTGCTATTCAGACTAATAATATAATTAGCAGCGATATCACAGACCTGGAAAATAACAGTCAAACAAATATACATACATTGATATTACTTGACTCTGAGTGCGAGTGAAAGAGCATTAATATCCAAATGCGAAAGACATAAGTTATATTTATGCAAAATGTTCACTAAATTAGTTTTATCAAGGATTTAAACATCAACAATGACAGAAAATGAATACAGATAATACGTAAACAGATAATTATTCTTTTTTTTTATTTCAAAGATGATTTATATTGTTTTATTAAAACATTTAGAATTGTCAAACTAATAATGACCTCTATTATCACCACTGGACAAGCTACCGTCACTTTATTTTCCAGGCAATCATCAATCAATCTTGCAGTTTAACAAAAAAAATTGTCATATAACATACATCCCTCCTCATTACATGCGCATACCACCTTAATCTTACTTTCATTTTTCCAGTCATAGATGGAACTTTCAAAAATACCCTTATGTACTCGTTACTCATCAATATTAATTATTGACTAATTAATATTTATTATTCAATTACTCTGCTAGCGTTATACACGGCGATGGAAGCGCCGTGTCTGCGTGACATTTTTCGTGGCGAAAAGTACAGTTCAAGAGACAACCGCAAACTGCTTTACAAACTGATTAAATAATGTGCTTATCACTTACATACAGCAGCCAGTCCAGTGGTAATAATACACATGTATAAACAAGTAAATATAAATAATTGGACTCACCTATCTGGATTATATTCCAATGCGTTCGCACATATGAGATCCACGTCGTCCAAGAATTCTTTGGCGCAATTATATTTGTGCATGTCCACCTTCGTCATCATTGTTTCCAAGTCCATTGGTTGTTTAATTATATCTAAATAATCAGTTACCTAAAAGATGAAACATATTCTCAGTCAAGTAAAATTGTTTTATTTGCATGTTCATTTGTTGACACTGTACAGGCTGGAATACAAATTGGGAAAATGATGGACGGTCTCTATATACACTGACATGCAAAAAGTGAGGCATACGCGATAGCAAAAGAAAGATTAAAAATTAATCTAAATTGTATTTAAAAAATAAAACAATTATTTATACATATTACAGATATGTGCATATATCTCTATATGCACATATCTGTAATGTATGTATAAATGTATGTATGTTCTCTAACATACAACGACTGTTTGATATTTTCGCGTCGCATTGCATTACCGCGTTTGCCGTTCACCTAGGACAGTGTTGGCTCCTTAAGTACAGCTCTGGCACAAATATACACGGAAGGCGCAATAATATATATATATATATATATATATATATATATATTATTTTGATAAATTAAAATTCTTCTATAAATCGAGAACATGTTTTACAAATGTGACTTACTCAAACTTTCCAAAGAGATGCAAGCACATTGTTCGCATTACTAAACATTGATTTGTATTGTATGAAGTTTTGTTTTATTTAATGTACTACTTATGTAGTGTAATAAAAGTTTACTAAACAAACAAATTTGGCTCCCAATTTTTTTTTGTTGTTGTAATGTTCATATTTGGCTCTTTGGCTAATAAGTTTGCCGACCACTGACCTAGGACAACGGTTCACACTTCTATCTATACGCACGCAGACAAATGAAAAGCTGAGCTTACGCCGCGAGGTCTATAGTTTACTTATTAATCACCTCTTCTAAATCCACAGGTTTAGTGAACTTATGGAACCTCCTGTTCAAGGCCAGTTTCCTGCACACGTCTCGTAGGAATATCCTCAGTTCGCGCAGTTTGTAGTCCTCCTTGCGCTTGCGACGGGCTATCTCTTCTTCGCTCTCCCGCGGCGGCGGGGGAGGGGGCGCTGTTGTACAAATATTTGCATAGCAAAACCTTATCTTATATAATTAAAATTCTCGTGTCACAATGTTAGTTACCATACTCCTCTGAAACGGGTTGACCGATTCTAATGAAATTTTGTGTGCATATTGGGTAGGTCTGAGAATCGGACAACATCTATTTTTCATCCCCCTAAATGTTAAGGTTAGTCCAACCGTAATTTTTTTCCTTTTTAGATAATTTTTTATGTTACAGCATTAAAAAATACATACAAACCTAAATATTCAACCCTCTATGATTAACCCCTATTTTTTATTTGTTGCTTTTCGGGGCAAGACGACGTCTGCCGGGACAGCTAGTTATACAGGGTGTTTGGCGCATGGACCGACAAAATTTTTTGGGGGATTGGGTGGATCAAGAGCTATCTTTAAACCATAGATACCTACGTCCCAAGTGTCACTGTAATCGAGATACGATTTTTTTTTTGTTTTTGAAAATTACCTGGTTCATCGTCTTTAAAACGACATATTTTTCTAGTTTGTTGTTGTAATTGAACCAAATAACTTCTATCGCAGTCTTTAATGTATGATTATTCTAAATTAAACATTAATTCTTAGCATTAGACAACAAAACGTTCTTGACGAGCTTTCAAACTCTTAAAAATGAATTAATCTATGAAAAAGGTCAAATTCAAAATTAATTATAAAAAAAACTAAATGGTATTAAGAATTTCATTTGATTGAAACAAAATCTGTACTTAATATCCTTTCCAACGATATACCACATGGCCTTGAAATTATTCATGTGATCACAAAACAAGGTATTACTCAACCAGTGTCAGAATAAAGAAAACACCTTGTTTGTATTTTACGACGTTTTAATTAAATTTTATTCACAGATTGGGTTCAAAATGACGGCCTCCATTGTGAATGCATGCACGACATCTTTTTCTTATTTCCACAGTCGTCGTTTTTAATCGCATTTCTTCTTTCATTATGCGAAAGGCGCTATTTATTTTTTCTATTAAAATTTCCCTTGTCCGTACTTCTGTCGCATAAACAATTTCTTTTGCGCGCCCCCAAACATAAAAATCCAGAGGTGTTAGGTCTGGTGACCGTGCAGGCCAAGGAATCGGACCGCCTCTTCCGATCCACGAATTGGGAAAACAATTGTCCAAATGTTCTCGAACGTCTCGTTGGTAATGTGCTGGGCAACCATCATTTTGGAAAATAAAATCTTCTTCTTCTACTATTGGTAATACCAATTCAGGTAAGTCATTTATTAAAAAAGAAAAATAACTTTCTCCGGTTAGGCGCTCCGGTAAGAAATGTGGACCGATCAGGTGTCTTCCAATAACCCCAGCCCAAACGTTCACACTAAACTTACTTTGAAATGAACTTTGCCTTTTCTTGCGGGGATTTTGTCCTTTTATCCCCCAATGATGGAGGTTGTGGAGATTCACAATCCCCTCATGATTGAAATTGGATTCATCGGTCCACAAAATTCTTTTAAAAAAAATTGTATCTTCTACGTCTGTATGCATTACAAACCTGCAAAATTCCAGCCGCCTCCTATGATCATCGTCTATGAGACCTAGAACAATCGATTAAATCCGTGAGAATTGTACGGACGCGATTTATTTCATCTGTGAGCTGACCCAAAGGCCACAATGAATAAATTATTTTTTTGAACAAAAACAAACACATTTGTTTTAACTATTAGAGTAAGAATTTACTTGTTAAATTGTTGTACTTGAAATTAAGTTGTAAAAACACATGCAATGAGTTTTGAATTGTTTAAAAAACATACCTTGAACAGGAGTGTAGTGGAATGCATGCCTTCCATCTTGCCGAAGAACTGACCAGACTTTCCAAACCGACAAGTTAAGTCTTTTAGCTACAGCTCGAATACTTGTCGTTGGATTCTCATCAAAAGCTTGTAAAATACTCTCATCCACTGCAACATTATGTTGCCTCACATTGACTCGAGGCTCTAGAATATTTATGCTTCCAGTCTCCCTCAGACGCCGATAGGTCGTAGAAAACGTCTCGTGGTGTGGTACACGCCGATTAGGATATCGCTCCTGGTAAATTCTACGCGCTTCACGAGCGTTACAATTGGCGCTGCCATACGCCAACAACATATCAGCATACTCTTCGTTACTGTAGTTAGACATTGTAACGAGAACAGTGAAGACAAACACACCAACAGTTTAACAGAATAGTTCAACCAAAGAAAACTTAACAAAAACAGAACGTAACAAAAACAAAGTTAAACACAAAAATACTCCAACAATGCAGATGTGAATCGCGACAATACCGATAGCAATGATAGTAAAATCTCAACTAATACTAAACAAAGACCACGACACAAATTACGATCCAATGACAGACAAAGACAAGGGATATTTTCATGTGCAAGAAAGAGACAGTGTTTACCTGCGTACTATTGTTCTAAAAAACGGGTTTGGTGTTAGAGTGCGTGTTCGTCCCTACTTTGATTTTGATAATTTGGTCACATAAGGAATAATTTCAAGGCCATGTGGTATATCGTTGGAAAGGATATTAAGTACAGATTTTGTTTCAATCAAATGAAATTCTTAATACCTTTTAGTTTTTTTTATAATTAATTTTGAATTTGACCTTTTTCATAGATTAATTCATTTTTAAGAGTTTGAAAGCTCGTCAAGAACGTTTTGTTGTCTAATGCTAAGAATTAATGTTTAATTTAGAATAATCATACATTAAAGACTACGATGGAAGTTATTTGGTTCAATTACAACAACAAACTAGAAAAATATGTCGTTTTAAAGACGATGAACCAGGTAATTTTCGAAAACAAACAAAAAAAATCGTATCTCGATTACAGTGACACTTGGGACATAGGTATCTATGGGTTAAAGATAGCTCTTGATCCACCCAATCCCCCAAAATTTTTTGTCGGTCCATGCGCCAAACACCCTGTATATAACAAACTCCATTTCGAGTAAAAACTATAGATTGATGGCCTCTGTGATGAAGCGGGCTAAGCCTTTGCCGGTCTGCCTCACCCCAACGCAGAGGTGCCGGGTTCGTTTTTTGGCATGATAAATTTTGGAATTCTCAATTATTTACTATGTTCTGGTCGAAGAATAGTTTTTTTGTATATTACCCACAATACAAGTGTAACATGCTTAATTAAGATATACACAATGTGTGTACGTCTGCCGATTATTAAAAAAAAAGAGGGCTCATTAACGACCATGAACCACGAAAATGACGAAGCATGAACTTAACAGTGGAACATGGATAGTCTATTATATTATTACAACAATACTAGTACAAGTACCTCTGGGTAATGGAGGAGGTGGTTCAGCATTTTCCTTCGGAGGTGGTTCGCGGAGCGCCTCTGTCACGAGGGGCTTTAGGAAACTGATCACTTCGGCGGCGTTCGGCTCTCGGACGCGGTACACGCACTCTTTGTACACCGGGAATAAATCTTGGAGCTATAGAGACAAAGTTAAAAAATATTTTTTAAACCTATCTCAATTTTTGCGTCACCTACAATCATACATCATCAGGTAAGAACACCTTTATATTACATTGCCAAAAAACCAGTATTTCATTTTGTCTCAAAGATATTCAAATATATATATAATTATATATTTGTACTTAATAACATACAGGTGAATTTTCGAGGTCAATTTTGATGGTAATTAACTAGTGTCTATAATAACACTGGTCTGCAATGAAATCCTCCTTTAATTTTTTTTGTCATAAATATGACGATTCAAATGTTCTGAAACTATCCCCGTTGGCCGATTTTTTGCATCACGTCTAGATTTTTTGATATGATTTTTTTAATTTCAAAAATTTGGGTTTTTGTTAATTTTTTTGCGCGTCAATGTTACAAACAGTGTAGTACTTCCCTTCTTTCTCTTACAACTCGCTAAAACTTATTTTGTACATACACTGTTTATAAAATTGACGCAAAAATTTAAAAAAAAAAACACAAATTTTTGAAATTAAAAAAAATTCATATCAAAAAATCTAGACGTGATGGAAAAAATCGGCCAACGGGGATAGATTCAGAACATTTGAATCGTCATTTTTTTTAAAAAATGGAAGTATAGGTTTGCTTTTGACCACTGTCTCACCTGATGTTGAGTGATGACGCAGTCTCGGATGGAGCACGCTTACCTAGAAGATACCTATTCACTCGTGACTTGAAGACTTCAAGATTGTATTTGTCAGGAAAAACAGACTCCGACAAATTATTCCAATCTTCGGCAGTGCGCACCAGAAAAGAAGAGGCGAAACGCTTGGTTCTGACTGGTGTTTGTGTGTGTTGTAGGTGTTTCCACCATGTAACGGTGGCGTAAACCGGTCCGTCTGGTTGTCCGATGGTAAAAAGGGGATGGAGGCATCAGCTCGTGTAATTCTGAGGAACACTCCCCGAAATGTATTTATGACAAAAAAAATAAAGGAGGATTTCATTGCAGACCAGTGTAATCAAATCAATAATCTTCAATTACCCTTGTCAGAAATGGAATCGGGTGATTTTGAATAAAATAAGACATCATTATAATTGCATCAACTGCTAGGGTAGATTTTGTTTTTTTTTATCTGTATTTTATCATCAATTATTGTGGTGACATTTTCTTTTTATTTTGTTCAATATTGACCTAATGTAAATTAAATAGACATTTTATGTAAATTTCGTATTTCTTTTTTTTGAGCCAATTTTTATTCTTATTATATAAATTATTTTATAGTGGAAACTTGATTGATATATGTAATCATTTTGTGTTTTATATTTAAGAACATTAATTATTGTATTTTTCCCAAACAAATTAAATAAATAAATAAGTAAGAATCAATTTCTATGAAGTTATTTCATACGGCAAACCTAAGAAAGTGATTGTTTTTAATAAAATTCAATTTTCCATACATTAATATTCACCTCATTTTATTAAATCTGGAAATGATAAAAATTAGTCTTTTTAATAGGCATCTATAATTAACATTCTAAATACAAGTTATTTTACTCTAATCAATGAAATCAGTCAATGGGTAAACATCGGCGCGGTCAAATAACCAGCGCAATTTTATGTTTAATTAATGTATGGAAAATAGTTAAGTTAATGAGTAACAAGATAAAATAATATGCAAGATGCGGTCACAGGGATATTGGCATTCACCATTTAAATCATATAAACAATACCTCTTGCGGTAGTTGATCATGTCTTTCACTGGTTGTGGCTAATAATAAAGTATTCTCTCCCGCGGCTCTGGTCCTCCATAATTGCAGTAATAGAGGCGCACCCGGCCCAGAGCTCAGAGACGCCCACACCGATGACACGTCGCGAATGAAGAGCACGCAACCGCGGTCGGCGCGACGGCACTCTGAGAACACCTGGGTGATTGAGATATTTTCATAAGTTGTAGAAAAAGATACGAGCAATAAAACAAAAATTTGTCCAAACCCATGAACTTCCGCACACATAAACGGTTCCGTATTCCACTTGTCTTAAATTAGTATGTTTTTCCAAATGGCTAAAGCACTAAAGAAAACACATTACTCAAAACCATGTCTATTTCTAAAATGCAAAGTGTGCCCACAAATTATTCTTTTTAAGTAAAATATTACATTATACATGTAAATAAAAAATGTTGTGAAAAAAAAACACCACGGATTTAAACACACTATGAGTCATTTTTTCCGATTTGCATAACTGAATATAGGTTTAAACTTAAATAACACATAATAAAACTACGTTTTAACGGTTTTAAGCGCAAGTAATTTATTTAATTTTTGTTATTCCGACGTTTCGGCCACTTTTCGGTGGCCGTGATCACGGGAGACAAAGATGTTTAACAATACTCGTTGACACTTGACGAAAACTTAAGAAAATATGAAATAACACAGTAACACATTCACACAATAATATTAGTTAAGACAACAATAAGGATAATTTTAGATTATAGAATCAATAAAATCCATTATTATAAATTAAAGAACACAGCAAAATGAAGATGCAAATATTGTCTACAATGCAACGTTTATGCTGTAATAGAAACATATTAAATCGAATATTCATACAATGAGCCTCAGAGACGTCCGACGCGTTCGGAAGTTAAACGAGAAATAAAATTCGGCACGGTTGCCCCCTTCTATACTCCGGTCGCACCTCGCCAATAATGTCTTAGACTACCCTCTTCCTTGCAATTTATTTGTAACAATATTAAACATGTATACGTAATCATAGCATGTCGTATGTCATTTCCACTTACTGATATTAAAGCTTGCTCTTGTGTGAATGTGTGCGCAGAGTGCAACGTTGACATGCTCAGTTCCTTCACGGTGCAGTGTTCGAGCTGCGCGAGTAGTGCCGGAGCGATGTAGGTCTCCGCACATTCCCCACTGATCAACAACACGCTTGGCGATAAACACGGCTGACTTTTCCTGTAAAAAAGAAATTCCCGGTTTCTATATCTTACTATGCATTTCTATGTCACCATTGATAGAAAATTGGCTTAACTAATATGAGTTTATTTTAATTATTCACTTTAAAGCCAACCTTTGTCAATACACTACGACATACTTTCACATGGAACGGAGGCAGATAATTTCAATGAATTAACAGTCAAAATTCTGATGAAATATAAACAGTATACAAATTAACGTCTTACATTGTATCGCATTTACCTTAGTCAAAGTTTGATTTTTTTTTAAAGCGTTTAGGGGACAGTAATTACTTTCTATTAGAGGCAGTGCTCCAACAAAAATGTTTTAATTTTTTTGGGATTATTTCTTTTATTTAAATTATTGTGTATATTCCGACTTGAATGGTTAAGAAGATACAAATGTAAAGTTCACGATATAAATGTAAAACCAGCACAAACAGAGCACAGTAACGAGCATAGATGATTTAAAAAACAACAGTCACCTGCTGCCATCTGTGGTTGCCGATACAAATACATTTCTCAAGAGTTGCCCAGCCGCTTCTACTTGCGAGTTCAACAATAGTGAGCAATGTTGCGGCAACCTCTTCGCCGGCAGCGGGCTGGTGCGCGCACCGGCCGCCACTAGCGACACCATCGCTTCCACCAGATCCCGTCTAGTCACTTCCACCTGTATTTCATCAATATTATCCCCGCAAATTGGTAATGCGCTTGAACCTTGTCAAATTAACATTCACGTGACGTCATCCACAACTCGATATGTACGTGTACTCGCCGGCCAGTGATGCTAACGGTACTGAGTGTTCGGCAACGGTTACGTCACCAAAATGGCGGCCAGGCGCAATAGCAATTTGCGGGGATAATAACATCATGTCTACACTAATCGTTTTATTCGTGCACAAACGGAGAAAAATACAAATTCCTGCAGCCGGGCGGCCTGACGTGAGAGGCGACAAAACAACCCACAGCCAGGTGGTATAGGTAGTGGTCTATAGTGTGCCACCATATCAACCTTGAGCTATGTTCCGGCATTAGTGGTCAAGTTCCAGTCTCGCTTTAGAGAGTGGCAGAACATTGGTAGCACTTGCTGCTACAAATGTCCATAGGCTACGGTAACCAATTTCCATCACGTGCCTGTCTGGTTGCCTGACTGCTGAACTCATGCAAAAACAACGAATTCCAGCTATGTACGAGTCTAACTTGCCCACAGTGTTATTTTTTGGAACAAAAACATATATAAAAGTTTGCTGTTTGACATTGCTTCACACAAATTGATCCTTACAAACTACACTATGATTTGATACAATAATATAGATTGTAGTTGTTTTTTTCAAAAATCTAACAATACTACTTTAGTCTTTATTAAAATCGGCCTGGAGATTACTTCGAGCGTTTTCGCCTCCACTTGAAGAATTCAAATACTTACGAGTAAATATTTTAGTACTAAATGCAAAAACATAAGCACATATTCAAGTCTGAAGAGTCTACAGATAAAATAAGGAATAATTTTACCTCATCAGTTTTGATTTTAAATTAAATTCCAGTCGTTTTATTACCTTGCGAGATTTAAACACCACAAACATATACTCACGTTATTAGCGTCGATGAGCAACGTGTGTTCACTCTCGTACACTTGCGGATAAACTCTTCTTAGCGCTTTTAACACTGCTTCTGAACACAGAGCTTTCAAATCGGAACCTGAAAAGACAATTCTAAATCAAGAGTCAAGTTAAATTAAATATTTGTCTAAAAACCATAAGAGAGAAAAACAGAAGAAAATAGAAGAAGAAAGAACAAATCGTCTTAGAAAAAAACATTTCTTTTAATACTCAGTTCCTCTACATTAATGTCAATGCCATTTGGCTATGGACCAGTAATTTTTTTTAAATCGTTATTACATAAATGGGATTTTGTCAATTTGTGATAATGTCACCCCATCTAATGTTACAATTATTTCTACTTCTGAACAAGTACTCTGGCCTCCCCAGGAAATGGAGGAGACAGAATACTGCTCCAGTCACCCACGTTATAATCGACCGGAAGCTGACGCTGTATCACCGCAGACATCTCCTCCAACACGTGATGGATATCTTCAGTTTTTTGGCATTCAGAGCAATTTGACGAATTAGAAACCATTATATATTTGAATTTGTGTGAAAGAATGTGTCCGGAGCCGGGTTTTGAATAGGTTATTACCGGTATTTTTATTTAAAGATACTGCCATACCGGTATTTTTTTACCGTTACTGAGTAACTTTTATTATTTTAACGTTATAATATAACCTCGAAAATGGTATGTATAACGTTATACGTACATCGGTAATTTTTACGTTATTTCAAGAGACGTTGCTATTTTCAAGAATTGGCTTTATTGCGACGGCATGTTACCGAAACAATCGACAAACAGAGCTGTTTGACAATCTTTGTGAGTGAAAGACAGCGACAATGGTTACAAAACATAGTTATAACAGTAGTGATAAAAATAGTACTAACGTCATATTTTTTTTACCGGTAAAATGGCTAGAAATAATGGTAAGTTTTATAACGATGTTTATTTTTTACCGTTATCTGAAATTAACATAAATAACGATACCACATTTTACCGGTATTTCGAGCCCTGGTGCGGAGCGAAGTGTTAGTAGAGCTACAATTGTTTTCCTGTCCAATTCTATAGATTACAAATCGACCCCCGGGCATCGAGGGAGTCGTCATTTGATGGTTTTGTCCCATATGCCCTTCTACAGTGATCATTCATCAAATTATTCGTATCACTGTTCTCTGATATGCACTTTAAGACAATTCAATGTTTCCTGCCTCGCTGTTCTGTCTGCTTCGTGGGAGAGTATCCACTGAATGAACACTTCCTTTTTAACACTAAAAACAAGGAAAGTGGACCGCGGTCTCGAAAATGGGCACTCATAAAGCAATTACAATTTAACACTAACGAGCATGGAAAGTTACGATGTCACTTGAATAAAGAGTCAAATGACGTATTAATTAGTGTCTTTGCTGCTACGTTGACTAATTCAACAGTAATAACCCACCTCCATAGCCGCTGGTGACCTCGGCGACATAGTCCAATGTGTGCTCCGTGGGTCTCGGGTTCCAGTCCTTGGTGTAGATGTGGAGGATGTCCCTCCGCGCGTGCGCGTGCGGGGGCGGGAAGTGCAGCTCCCTGTCGAAGCGGCCGGCGCGCCGCAGCGCCGGGTCGACCGCGTCGAGGCGGTTCGTTGCCCCTATTATTACCACTTCACCCCTAAAAATATAACCGGACGATGGATCTCCCCATCTGATACGATGCTGACAAACACTTTTCGCTTGAACAACTCTCATTAATCTCCTCATACATACACACTCATTTAAAGTGCTTTTTACCTGATTTTTCTTCAGAACAAAAATATAAATGCTATATCATATCAGTCCACAAACAAGCCAATGACAAAGTTTCAGGACACTCGATATACACACAATATTACATATGTAAACAGAAAATGTAGAAATAAATAATAACATTTAAGACTCATAAGATAAAATTAAAAGCAAAAAAGATAAAATATAAGAACAAGCTAATCACGTTTTATACAATAAGTCAGAGTTCCTATGATCATTCCCCTCCCTGTCTCCCTATTCCATTCCCCTATCACATACTCTCTATCCCAATCCCACATGTTCAAACCCTATACCCCTTTATTGCTCCCCTCCATCCCCTTTGCCCAATCCGACCTATCCAATGCTTAAGACTGACAGCGTGCTTGGAAAAGGAAAGGTTTTTCAAATTTTTTATTCTGCTCAGACCTGCCTATCACTGTTGGTTTACTTTTATCCAAGGCTCAGTGGCGGGTTTTACACTTCACAAATCGATATCTAACCAACAATATAGATAACTACAAAGTTAGTGTCACTCACTAGTAAAGTAGAAGCTCTACCAACCTTGACATCCCCTCTATTCTGGCCCAGTTCACATTGTAGACAGGAACAGCACACGGCACTAAATTCCACTTTGGAGCCAACACTTTGTACAAAGTCAAAGTATGGTAAAAGTTCTTGGCACGGCCAGTAATCAACATAACTTAGAGAATTTTATCCAAAAAGGATGAACACATGGTGCGGTGTTTCTCATCAAATGTTGGCAGCAAATGAATTGTCCAAAATGGCTGCCCTTACCCTGCTAGGCACTGGCCGTCGCCTCACGCGAAAAGAGAAAAAGGGTGGACAGCAAAATTGATGGAGCTATGTTCTTCCTACTTTATACTAGGCAAGGAACACTCAGTTAAACGCATAGCGGCCATCTCCAATTATTATTATTCTGTGGTGTTACTCCACCATACTGTAGCGCCATAGACCATACCTTTTTGGAAATTTAATCGACTGGTTATAGATCGAGCAGCTGATGATAAAAATGTCTGACATACAAAGACAGACGATCAGACGGCCGAAAACTATAAATTAACCCTTTTGAGGGTACAAAGTTAATATAATTTTTATCCAAAAGCTGCCATCAAAATTGCAGCACCAAAACCAAGAGAATTATATCGTCTCTTTTACTCTTACACAAATTCTATGTAGTTAGAGGGAGAAAGCATCAGTTCAACATTCGTTTCAATTATATGTATTTGGCCACAAATTCGTGATGCTTCCCAATAAGCCGTGTGTGACACTCGAGAACAAATTTGTGGTGGTTCGTCTTAAAGGGTAATAAATATACTTACCGGTCACACAATCCGTCCATTTCTGCCAGCAGCGTGCCGACGACGCTTGTGTGGACTTGTTCTTGCCTCACGCTGCGCACCGGCGCAAGCGCATCTATTTCGTCAAAGAATATTATCGACGGCTTCATTTTGTTGGCCTACAACCAAAGCAAACAACAAACCAATATATAGATAGATAATTCTTTATTGTACACCAATACAAACATGAACTTAAGACTAAAATGATATCTATTTATGTACAAAGGGCGGTCTTATCGCTAAATAGCGATCTCTTGCAGACAACCCCAGGAATGAATTTAGATGATAATGGTGATGATGGTATATGTAACATATAGTACGAACTACTTACATTTTAATAATAAATATATAAATTATAGTAATAAATATATATATACACATAACTATAAATAACTAGAGAATTAAGAGAAAATTTGATTTTTAAAGGTACAAACAGTTACCTTTAAACAAGATATTGATGGCAAGTATCAAGATCTTCTAGCTCAGTTTACCAAAACTTTACAGTAGACCTAAAAAATACCTTTTATCTTTGACTAGCTTCTGCCCGCGACTTCGTCCGCGTGGAAAGTTTTTTTAACTATCCCACGGGAGCTCTTTGTTTTTCGAGATCAAAAGTATCCTATATGTTAACCAGAGATTTAAGCTACCACCATACAAAATTTCATTTAAATCGCTCAAGTCGTTTCGGAGATTAGCCCATACAAACAGAGAAACAAAAAAATTGAAAAAATCATAAATTAGTTCTATAGCACTTCTTACATCCCCCTGACTCTGCTTTTAGCATTTTTTTTATTTTACAGAAATTCGACCTCTACAATTTTATTATATGTATATAGCGTAAACATGGGAGAGACAATTTTCATCCCATCACAGTCTTCGCTATTTCTAGAGCATTGACAGAGTAACTATTAACTCACTGATCTCTTCTACTACCACTAGACTGGCCACTACATATCAATGACAAGCAAATTTTATATGCAAATTTGAAGCACCTCTTGTGGCTTTCTGAGACTAATACTAGTAATAAGCAACTCTTCAGTTCATTAGAATTGCATTTTGATAATGTGGACCCACACTGGAATCGTTAATTACAGCTCTTAGAGCCGGCGCGATCACCAATACCACGCTCTCACGGAATATCGGCGACAATCGGTTAGCCTTAAGCCTAATCATGTTTTGTACAATGAGTGATTTCCAATGGCCCACCTTTCCCTAATGCTATCCCGTCTTCCTATCCCATCTCTTCTATTGTATTCCTTTTATCCCATCCTAACAGTTGGTAAGGTATTAGCTTCGCCCCTGGTGTGGCACACGTGTGGTAATAACCACTTTCCATTAAGTGGGCCATATGCTTACTTACCAGTTTCACAACAAAAACAGTACTATCAGAGCCAATGAAACAGGTACAAAAGTAAAAATGACAACAGCTTGTCCAGTAGTAAATAATAGATCTCAGTGACATTCAATATATTACATGAGAACAAAATCAATGTAACAGGTTACGGACTTTAAAAAAAATACACAAACCTGTTGGAACAGCAATTTCAGGTGTCGTTCACTCTCTCCGACCCACTTCTTGAGACAATCAGCACCTTTCCTCATAAAGAATGACACTTTCCTGCCACCGACCAAACTGCACTCGTTCGCCAGAGCCCTGGCGAGCAAGGTCTTCCCGGTGCCGGGGGGCCCATGAAATAGTACTCCTTTGGCCGGACGAGTGTTGAACTTTTGAAACAACTCCGGATACATGAGCGGGAATAGAACCATTTCCCTCAAGCATTTTGTGTGCTCTTCTAAACCGCCGACCTAAAAATAAATGGTCTTTTTCCCTTAACATTATTATGTATGGTATAATATATAAAATTAAGACTGATCTACTACTATACTATAACTGGCTACTAGCTAATGGCCTTATTCATATTGACTTTGTACATCTCTTAGAAAACCTTAAAAAACAAAACTACAAAAATAAATCTAAACATTGCTTTGTTCCATTTTGTACACCCTGTTCAAATTCAATAGGCACTTACGTATTACATTTAAAAAACCCAGAGAGTAAACACAAAATAACTAAAATACCTGTCAGTGTTTGATTAGAAGCCTAGGTTTTTTTTATAAATGTAGTTTTTTGATCAAAAGCTCAGGTTCTTTATTAAAACCATAGTCTTATCATATTATAAACCTGGGATTTTTAGCAGTTTCATTTCGATATCTGATAGGGTTCAGAAGATATCAATATAAAGTCCAAATACTGCATGACACAGTGGTAGAGTGTATATATATAATAAATTTTATCTATGTATGTACTATGTATAACATATATAATAAATTGTATCTATGTATGTACTATGTATAACATATATAATAAATTTCAGTTACAGTATTTTTCTTCAAGATCATAAATCAAAATACTTACAGATGAAAACCGAACACTGCCATCTAGTTCCACAGGCTGTATGTCCCTTAGAGCTCTATCGGTTTTCTTATCCTCCATTGCTTTAGTCTTTTGCCTGAAAACCAAGAAAGCTATTGAATTAACCAATTGTTATATTCGAGTTAATCTCTCCATATAACTTCAGTCCTGTAATTTTAATACTAGTGTAGTAACACCTAATATAGGGCGGGGGGAACGGTCACTACCCAACACACATCTTCAAGGCGGATTGGCGAAAATTTGACACATTTTTTTTCCTTCACTGTCATCGCGTGGTAATTGCAACAACACTCATATTCGGTCAAAAGATTGCCTAAATGGTGCCTGCTCTCCGGCCTAGCTTAGAATCCATGTCCTTTGAAACATCCGTGCATACAGTAAATTTTCACGCCTCATAAACGGCTGTAAAGAATATGCTATGGAAAAAACATTACAGATTTTAGAATGAAAAAATTAAGCAAGATTCTTACCTGCCCTTGGTTTTATTTTTCATGGAAACATTTAAGTCCTCTTCTGTGTCCGAACTGGAAGTGCTGCTGGTACTCGAGGGAGATTGCGCTGTCAAGCAAAAACCAAAATAATGAATTCTCCAAGATATATCGATTCTATCAGATGCGTGACCTCTATACGGAACCGAAGCATTCTGGCAACATATTTATATACAGAGTGAGTTTTTCAAGTGGGCCTTCAGGGCTAATTCCTAAACAATACGAAAGAGCGAAATTTACTCAACATTAATGTATAGAAAATATAAACTTTTGTTCAAAAATAATCCTTTCCCTTCGACTCAAACATAAATACAATTTTAGCAAAATCATGGAATCCGATTCCATCGCAAGTATTTTGTTTAGATTGATGACATTGAAGTTTTAGTTGGGATCCCTAATTTTTTATATAGCCTATATTAATGAAAGATAATGTAACATTCAAATGGTTAAAGGATTTTTGAAATCGGACCAGTAGTTTTTGAGTTTATTTGTTAAAAACATACAAAATTACAAATCTTTCCTCTTTATAATATTTGCATAGATTATAAATAAGACCAATTCATACACCGTGATTACACAAGTTTCCAGAGTTATATGCCAAGGTGCAATGGGTCCGAGCCCAATACCACACATAACAAATCAACAAATAATATCACATCTTTAAAGAATCGTATGACAGTATGTGACTTTAATCTAATACTTTTTACAGAGGATAAAGAAAACACTAATACAATACTTACATCTTATTTTCCTACGTAAAATTTTGGGCTTTCTTTCTCTTAAACAGTATGGTTTCTTTCTTATTGTAAAGGTTTTAGCTGTAATAAAACATAATAGATGCTTAAATTAACAAACAAAAAATACTGAATAAAATTGTAATAAAGACAATCAAATACCGTAATATCTTTGCAGGGTAAGATTTATATAGAAATAAATTCTCAGTTCTTTCTATAAATACGCCTAAATACATTTTTTTCTAGTTTTAAAAATTAACAATATGGTAAAGAACATTTGACTACAGCACGCGTACGTATATCAGTCCGAACTCAAACTTTTCACACTTAGGTCCATCACGTAAAGCAATTCAATACAGTACTAAACTGTATACAATTAACACGCGATATGAAAATATATACATTTTACAAAAAACTATTAAGAAATTATTAATTGTCAAATTTAAAACTCGAATTTGAAACGTAAACATAATTTCTACATAATCTCTTTGATATTTTCCAGTCTACCCACATTTTAATTTAACATCAAATCTATCAACTGTGGCTACATTCCTATTGGTGCTCATAACAACCACGCTCACGATCGCGATTTTTTCCGTCCCACTTGTTTCTTGGATGTTACGATCATAAACTCAAGTGGAACGGATTACGGAGCGTTGATGTCATTAATGGCGAAATACAAAAATGTCTTTGGTTGCTATATGGTTGATTTGAAAATCGCTCCTTTTTCAACGTATCGATTGAGATAAATGCTCTGTGATCAACGCCCACTTTGACTCACTTCTTGACATGGGTCGTTGGGAGTGAGTTTCGTGGCGACCATAACGACCGTGGTCACTAAGTGGAACGGCTAAAGGAGCATTTTGGGCATTTGAAGCCCAATTCAAGGCGGTTTTCGCTGATCGACAGCAGTCTTAGATTTAAAATCTGCGCTACTTTTTAACCCGGGAATCCCGCGGGGTTTTTTGTGGGAATGATTTAAAATGGCCAGATTAAAAACAATTGAATTCCAGTGATTTTTCAATGATCGATAGCAAATTTTATGTAATAAAATGTGTGATATTTTCTATCATCCCGCGGGATATTTACCGAGAGCTGTTTGTAGTTGTTCGGGTGCACAAAAATTAGCTTATTCCGACACAGACTTCACTAGCACGATAGCTTACATTCTTTTTCAAATGCTGTGATACTTTGTGTGCCGAGAATCTCGCGGGAATTTCAAGTAAAGCGTGGAAGAAGTCACGGTACGCATATCCTAGTTTATATATACAACTCCGAATTTAAATTACACTAACGCCATTCTCATCGATTTACAAGCTTTAAAATTATTATTGATAATCATCACCAGACACATTTTCAGTTTTAATCCCATATAACATTGTATCCGTGACTTCTACCCTCCACCAGTGTTTTTTTTTTTATTTTTTTTATTGCATAAGTTCAGCAAACAAGCAGACGGCCCACCTGATGGAAAGCGGTTACCATCGCCTATGGACATTTGTAAAGCTAAAGGTGCTACCAATGTGCTGCCAGTCTCTAAAGGGGGATTGGAACTTGTCCACTAATGCCGGAACACAGCTCAAGGTGGCGGCATACTCTAGACCAGGGGTGGTAGCCATCTCGACAGGCAAATGCCCTACCACCTGGATGTAAAAATTGTTTTCCTCCTCCGTTCCTGCATGGATATATAATATCAGTGTAATGAAATGACGATGGCAGCCTACCTCTGGCCCTGTTGTCGTTGGGCGCGATCTGCACGAACGCGGTGGGCTTGGGCTTGGTGGTGCGCATCGACCTTCGCGGGCCCCGCCTCAGTCGCACCTGGCTGCCGCACTCCGACGATGACGACTCCGATGCTATGAAACGTTCAATACAATAGCCACACTTGCTTCATTGGTGAAACTTCGTTCGCGTTGCCACGACGTATTTATGCCTCTATATGATAATGTTTGTCAAGGTGTCACGCAGATGTAGGCAAGGGTTTGATGCGTTATTTGAGAAGCGACATTGTTAAACATTGAGGCGATGTCGCCAATACCAAGTATTGAAAGAAACACTTATGTTGATATATCAACAGAAAAAAATATGTTAATGGCTTGAACCATCTGAAATGTTACCTGAAGTAATCACAAACACCAACATTTATTTATGACACGAATATAGATCCAGGGAACCTTCTTATAAACTACAGTCACAAGTGTGGGAATAATTTATTTTGAGTTTAATTAATACATCTTGCAGTTCTTTTTACAGTCATATATAGATTCTCATTTTACCAATATCTCACCTGTGTGGAGCGAAGATATGGTCTAAGATGGTGTACGCTTACCTAGAAGGTTCCTATTCACACGGGTCTTGAAGAGACCCAGTTTATAAGTATTATTTAATTAGTTGTAGTTATTACAATTTTATTCGATTAATATCAATAAAATATGCTAACACAGACAAACCATTATGGGATGGGGGACATACAAGTTGCCAACAAATTAGTAGGGAGATGAGTTTTGCTCTTGTAGAGTAAGGAATATAGAATTGGACAGTTAAAAGAATACATGGTTCAGTGAACCTTCTTATAAAGAAAAGTCACAAATGTGGGAATACTTTATGTTTATATAAGTGTACGAGGCAAATGTAGCCAAGTCGTATGCATATTGTAATGGCCCTCTTACTGAATCCTCGAAAAACCAAGGAATCGGCGGTACAAATGGCTGCACTTTAGAATATTGGAAATATGAGCTTTGCCAGTCACTGCCCCAGTTTGATTTTAGTCTCCTTTTAGAACTTTTTTATTTCTGTATTTATTATAATAACTTTGTATTTTGCAATATATTATTGTATATGTGATTGTTTTCAAAAAACCAGGATACTTAACTGCGCTGCATTTAATATTCAACACTTATCTCAATTTAAATGACATGGGTGGGGTTTAGTTTAGTTGTATTGCATATTCACTTATTATGAACTATTATGAACAGATCCGAACTTTTTTAATATATCGCTTCTTTGCTTCAATAACGTGACATATCCCAATACTCACTTATTTCACTCACTCACTATATTTTGCTAAATGTATCATATTATCACAACTTTCTCATATATTTCAAAAAGCTTAATAAATTGACACTAAATTTACAAAAAAAATATAAAAAAAGTGTAAAATATGTCTGGGTAAAATCTTTTTTTGAGATTTTAAAAGTGGCGTACGGTAAATTTGGGTTTTTCAAGATACCACGTTATTGAAGCAAAGAAGCGATATGTAATACACAATATGAATGAATGAATGAATATACTTTTTTTATAGCCTGAAGCAGGCAAACAGGCAGACGGCCCACCTGATGGAAAGTGGTTACCGTCGCCTATGTACGTTTGCAACACCAGGGATGTCACTAACGCGTTGCCGACCTCTAAGAAATTTTATAACGCCCTTCTAAAAGAACCCCATGTCATAGCGCAAAGGGAAAACCGCGACGGGAAGTTCCTTCAGATCATTGTTGTACGCGGAATAAATGTTCTAGAGAACCGTTGCATAGTTAACTTCGTGGTTATTTTTTTTATAACCACCCAAAATTCACTGTATATCAAATAATAAATAAATGTGCCCTATAACTATACCGCACCCAATGACATATAAAACACATTTAATTTAGTAAAAAAAAAACATAAAAAACTAAAGTAAATTATTCCTAATAATCAATTCAATAAATTGGTACAAAAGTCATTAAATGTTTTCATGACGATGTCATTTTTCTTATTTCTATTATATATATACTAAGGAGTATATTTATGATAAACAAACTTTTTTCATACAGTTAAACCTCATTTTCTTTCAATCCACTTTTATCATATTATCATCTACAAAACTCATCCCCTTTCCTTGTATTTAAATATAAATTAAATTATTTAAAAAATTATACAAGAATAATTAATAATCTTTCAGAAATGTCCTGCTAAATGTCAAATACCTTCAGGTGATGCAATAAATTATTTTGATTTCATTTGGTGAACAGTCTGTATACCTGCCGACACTTGTCTAATGACCGGGTAGTATATCTTACTAACCATTCACTTGACATAAGCTCCATACAAGTAATGTCCAATTTCTACCAAATGTAGATAGAGTAAGTAAATGAATAGCTAGATATGGGAGACGCTTATAAGTTAAGACAAATTCACAGATTACGCATATTGAAGTGATGATTTTATATCATTTCAATATTGATCAAAATGACCATGAAACCTTTAATCTATATTTATACTATAATCAATATGTAAATGGTTCAACTTTGTACATTGCATTTAATAATGTAAAAAAGCAGGGAGCTAATTCGGACCAGCTTTTTATCTGTCTGTCTGTCAGAGCAGAGCAGAGCAAAACTACTGAACGGGATTAAATGAAACTCGACATAGGGCTAGCTTATACACCGGGGAGTAAGTTAGGATACTTTTTATCCCGATCCGATAACATATAACGTGGTTTCCGTGGGATAGACGAAAATAGCGCTGCGATCGCATATTTTCTGGAAAATACTGAACGTATATGAAGGACACTGACCATAGAGCCGGTTTACAACCCGAGTTAACGCTTAGGATACATTTTATCCCAATAAATGATACTTCATTAAAATAGACAGATTAGCTAAGTCAATGGTGCAGTAATTGCGTTTTTTTCAATTCACTAACAAATATGTTGTCATAGGAAACAAGACATTCACTGTATTACTTCAAACCATGTTGGCTTTGACTCATCTCTTTGTTTTGCTAGGCAGCTGTTTAGACTATACGGACTTAGTTTCTTTGCTATTGTAGGGAATTGAACAAAAAACGGTAAAGTTTTATGTTTAATATATATAAAAACACTAATTTAGTCTTATGTGTACATAACATAGAGCCACCACCCAATGTTTTTCAATAAGCGTAGCAACAGAGAAAACTCTAGTGGAGTATAAATACCTGTTTCTATTTGGCTATCTCCTTTCTTCGTCCGGCCTTTGCGTGTTCGTTTCGACGATTTTGTTGGTGGTTGATTACTACAAATAATGATTTCAAATAAATTGAGAAATATTTAGTTTTTACATCACGTTACGACTAATAGGAGAGAAGTAGAACTGCAGTTGGCTTTTTTCTTTATTTATCAAAACAAGATGTATAAAAAAGTATTTTATACTTAGAAAAACCTCTGGGGTTTGTATTTCGTGCTGTGGATGTGGAGTTTATATGATTAACCCCGGCCTAACATGTGAAGTTTTGCTTGTGTAAGTTTTTAAGCCTATGTGTGCACTATGATTTCTTAACAATGGAGTCAGATGTAAAAGGACGACTCCGGTATTTGTAAATTTTAGTAGCTTACGGACATCTTACACAAGCAAAACGTATAGATTTACAGTAAAGGTTACTCTGGGACTAATCGTGTTGTAGTTTTTAAACTAACAACAGCAACACTAATTAATTAAATGAAACTAGATGTTACTGGTGAAAATTTGAGTGTTTTCCTACGTTCGTTTTATTTAAAATAATGTATATAGCATCCATTTAAATGTATAATAGTTAAAAAATATTGACTTATTTAAGGAAGAAATCTATTTCAAATGACAATCGAAACTGTTTAATGAAACAAATTTTTTGAGTTGTCCCATGAACTCTTTCATTCTACTTCTTCCAAGAGATCTACAATTTGATTGAGGCTTGTCCTTACAATCAATTTAAACATTAGACATTTTTAAGAGAATAAAAGTATAGCAATTGATTTGATTTTTAAATAGTCTAATGTACCTTTCACTATCTTGTACTTGTACAGGTGGCACAATATCTCCATTCACTTTCTCCTCCTTTTTCACTTCGGAACCTTCAACCATTTCATCTTTTTGCTTTGTCTCGTCCTGCTGTGGTTTCTTTTCAATAACTGTTTGGTTGTTTTCATCATCTGTATCTGATTCTGATGCTTCCTGTACAAAACCATAAATACATATTAATTTATTAATATATTGCTGGGCTCAGAGATCAAGTGGGTTAAGCCTTGGTTGGTCTAACTCACTGAAATACAAAGATCCTGGGTTTGATTCCAATGGTCTGGGTGTATTTGCCAATGCATTTTAATATTATTCACATTTTTTAACCGACTTCGAAAAAAGGAGGAGGTTCTCAATTCGTCGGGATCTTTTTTTTTTTGCTTTTTTTTATGTATGTTCGCCGATAACTCCGTGATTTATGATCCGATTTACGTGATTCTTTTTTTGTTCGACGCGGAATAGCTTCCAATTGGTCCCCTAAAAATTTTACATAGTTTGGCCCAGTAGTTTTCATTTTATGAACATTTTTCATGGAAATAATTTTCACTCCGTTCCATATGTACACCGATTACTCTGAGATTTATGATTCGATTTACGTGATTCTTTTTTTGTTCGACGCGGAATAGCTGCCATGTGGTCCCCTAAAAATTTGACATAGTTTGGCCCAGTAGTTTTCATTTTACGAACATTTTTTTGCTCCCGGTTCTTGGGACCTATATTTTTTAAGAAGCGCGGCACCATTCGTAGGTCCGCCCATACATAGCTAGACACTAAAAAGTAACAAATAAAATTTAAAAACTTCGTTTAAAAAACCCGACTTCAAAAACGAAAAAACTAAAATGTATAAAATAACTTATTTCTTAAGCTATTATTATTAATATATATTATCTAAAACATCTTGAAGTCGGTGCAAAGTAAAACATAAAAATTACTATATTTTGAAAATTACTAAGCACCGACTTTAAGATGTTTTAGATAATATATATTAATAATAATAGCTTAAGAAATAAGTTATTTTATACATTTTAGTTTTTTCGTTTTTGAAGTCGGTTTTTATAAATTAAATAGAAAATATTAATCCTATAACACAATGTTTCTTTTATAAAATAACATAGTATATTTTTACCATATACCATACCAATAACCACCCTGGCCTATTCTAGAGAACTATATTGTAGTTAAGCATGGTAAACTCGAGGAAATAAGTTTATTGTATTAATGAAATCAGTAAAATACGCACATTAGTCTTCTTATTGTTAAATCTGGCGGAGGTTCTTCTCTGGCGCGACAATTGTGTGTCTTCGTCTGTGTTCGTCGGCACCGTGTGACTAGCAGTAGGCTGAAAAAAGAAATGGTCTTAAGCGGACTAAGTTCAAATTAACTCTTTGATGGGGATTTAAGGGATGAAATTTCACTTTATAGTTGTTCACGCTAATGTATCGATTGCGTGGATCCATAGGCCGCTGATTCAAATCTGGTTCGAAGGACCAAAAAAAGAGATACGCGAACAGCGTCTCTTTAGGCGTATAGATTGTTAAAATATGCGGAATAAATTGTAAACAGGACTTACTAGTAGTTAGTAGAAGTTTGATGTTACTAAGCACCCTTCAATTTAACTTGTCCAATGTCGTACATGTGCGAAGGGGGGGAGTGGGAAGCGTTGCGTGATTATATGATTTTGAATGTGTATAGTAAAATTGTTTTCTTGCTAAAAAAACACTTGGCTTACAAGTGTTTACATTTGACGGTTTGTATGCCAGAATTATGACAATATAAAAATTATTGATTTATTTACTGATTGTTTGATACCAGTTAGACCACAGTTTAGTGTGATAAGCTTGGTGTAATAGCCACTTTTGCTTCGAGTAGAGAAATATTCTCACCAGTTTTTTCCCCCTTACTCTGGCTTCATCTCCAGAAGTAGATTCATCTGAAGAGCTAGATCCTGGGAATCCATACAGATCCGGGTATCCCTTCACTTTCAACTCATTTGTGATCCAGCTCTCGTTAAAATTATGATGCAGTAGCTTGCGTTTACGGCAACTCCTTCTTACATCTGGAAAAAAATCTCATAATTTATTTTCGTCAAAGAATATATAACGCTAATAACAAGCTTAGATATAAACAAAGGTAAGACAATGCCAGTACTTTAATTGTTACCTTGATAGTTAATTATGACTTAGTTGTCTACATATCTCACTAGGATAAATTAATTATAATATTATGTATTTTTTTAGCAGGGATGGAAGGTACACCGCTAATATAGAAAGAAGAGTGAATTTGGGGAATAGTGTGAATGGAGCGTTAGGTAAACTTCTAGGCGCTAAGAACCTCAGCCAGAAGGCCCAGCTTGCCATACACAACGCGGTGCTGGTATCTACGCTCAAGTATGGAAGCGAGAGTTGGGTATGGAACAGAAAGCATGAAAGTAGAGTAAACGCGGTCGATATTCGAGCACTGCGCAAGACCTGCGGAGTGACGCTCGCGGACCGCGTTCGTAATACCGAAGTAAGAAAGAGAGATGGTCTGAAAGAGAGTGTCGGGGTGAAGGTAAGGAGAGGAATGCTCCGCTGGTTCAGGCATGTGGAACGAATGTATAATGAAAGAATGACTAAACAGATATACAATGCAAAAGTGGATGGATGCCGAAGTCGCGGAAGGCCACAACACACCTTCCATGATCAAATTGAACGTGTACTAGTAGAAGGTGATGTCAGGAGCCTTAAGAACAGACGAGTGTGCATGACAAGAGCTCTGAATGTCAAAGAAGCAAGTGAGGTGTGTAAGAATAAGCCTAAATGGCGCTCTGTTGTTCGTGCCTACCCCGCAAGGGACCTGGCGTGAAGTTATGTATGTATGTATGTATTATGTATGTAACATAAACTAACATTATATTAATGGCAACTGATTTAGTTTTCATAATCTGTTTAAATATGAAATTGTGAATGAACTTATTAATTTATGTCTGTCTGTCTTAAATATATGTTTTAAATAATAAAGGGTTGCTTGAATTTATTATAATAATGTTATTTATGTTAAAGAAAAACAAAAGAATGCTTTGTGGCACTTCTAGCCATGAAAGGTGTGGGGGGGTGTTTATAATTTTTTCTATGGTGTGATATTAAAAGAACTCACTCTCTTGCATTGGTTTGTCTTCGCTGTCCTCCATATAATTTTTCCTTGGTGCACAACTGCGTCGAATCTTTACACTTCTTTTGGACGATTCATTGTCATCAGCAAAGAATACACGTACTTGTCTTGATCTACCAAGTATTATTTGGTTACAAGAATTTTTAGCATATAAATAAAAAAATACCATACTCTTGTTGAATACAATTTTTTTACTTTGATAATATGTATAGGCTTTCACTATATGGATAATATACGATTGTACCTATGTTCACGCTTAACTCCGGTATTGTTAGTAAAGTTCATCAAGGTCATCTAGGGCTTAATTTTTTCTTATTTAACTTCCAACTTAAGGACATAAAGTAAGGATATTATTTATTTACAATACGATCAACTGGTCAGTCGTACTGTATGTACCTAAGCTAATATTATAATTGGGCTTTTTCAACGTAATATGGATTATATCAGGATACAGATCAGTAAAACAGTTTTACATGTAACTTAAGCTAATATTGCTCATGATATGAATTTACAAAGTTGTTAAGTAGTAGAATTTATAAAGTTGTCTATCTGTAATTGATGTATGTTATTTTTGAAATAAGAGGCACAACACTAATGGTCAATGATCTCTAACCACTGCTAGATGTAAACCTCTCCAAATTCAAACCATATAATGTAGTCCTCTGGCTCTCCACACCCAGATCCTACTAGCAAATTGCCATGGGCTATAGATACATATTAAATGTGACGAAGGACTAAATTTTGAGTAAAGCCAAGCAAATCCATCATTCTAATATGACATATTATCATCAAAGTATAAAATTTGACAATTTTTTTAATTGCATGGGTTTAGCAGACACGCAGATAGCCCACTGGTGGAAACAGGTTACCATCGCCTATGGACATTCACAACACTAAAGGTGCTACAAATGCACTGTTGCTCTCTGAAGGGATACTAGAACCTGGCTACTAATGCTGGAAGACAACTCAAGGTTGTTATAGCGGCATACTCTAGATTGTCTAGATCAGGGATGGTAGCTATCCAGATGAGCAATTACCCCACCTGGCTATGGGTTGTTTTATCACCTCTTATGACAGGCCCCCCAGCCGGAGGAAATTGTATTCTTTCTCTGTTCTTGCACAGATACTTACATGCTTATGAAAATTGACAATTTTGTGGAATAAAATTTAATGCCAGCTAAGCTGAATGAACCAATATTTATGAAATTTTTTATGTCTGCTGTTAATACAAGGGATAAAAATATAATATTTTAATGCAAAGTATGGTAGTTCCCAAAAGGCTAAAATTTACAAGTTACTCAAGCTGAACTCACAAGAACACTAGAGTAATTCATATGGGCAAGTTCATCAACAGTCATTTCATTTAATGATAAAAGTAAGACCTATATTTTGTTATAATTTTTTTCTTACCTTCTAGAATATTTTTCAGGTTCCGTATCACTTTCAGGAAACACAATTCGAGGCATTTTAATTGTCCGACGTCTGCGACTATCTGCATAACAATGTGTATTCATATAACATATGTAAATTTACTACAAATACTTTATTCTTTAATTCATTAAATAATGGAAAAATGGTTGGAAAAATAAGTCCTTTTCTTCTATACTCCTCTATTCTGGCATTTATTGCCAAGGGTGGGGGATAAAGTTTTCATAACTTTTGGAGCTATCTGGCCACCTATTATAAATTAAATAAAAAAGTAATTAATGAACATTGTTATGTATTTTCAAGCTCTGACTAACAATATTCCACATGATTTAATGTTTTCAAGTCCTAGTTACATATGAAATGGCAATACTTTTCTGTAAAATCTTCTGCATGTATTAACTAGTAAACCAAGAAAAATGTCTCAGCATATATAGACAGACATGACGATTTTATAAGAGATCCATTTTTTCCATTACTGTATAAAAAGTAAATATAACATTAATACTTGGCATGTATCTTTATTAGGATAACTTGACAGAAGCATAATAAAAAGAAACAAAGAAAAGGTTAATTGTATATGTTTGTTATTTAAGGCTGAGCAATGTTTTAAAGTCATGCTAACTACATCTCTTGTTCAAACTTCAATACACATTCTTGATACATACATATTTCCTTCTCTTTTGTATACTGGTATGTATATAGAGCTATCTCTGTCGTCGTCGCCCCCCCCCCCCCCCCAATTATGGCTTACTTCATGAAGATGCTGCTATTGTGTCGTTGGATTTGTTTGCCGTGTTAAATGGACAGACATCTAAGCTATAATAAGATTTTTGGCAAGTGCAGTGTGCTGTAGGATCAAACTAAATGGCAGCCGCCCCAAATAGTTATTGTTTGAATGATTGATTCAAGTGGTTTCAAGATATATACTTATGAAGCCAGAGTGGACTCTTAGTCTATGGGTTTTGGGTGAGTCTATATAATAGACTCTTTGGATTTTTTTATACAACAATTGAAGGCAACAAAATTATACTATTATCTTCAGTGGTTTTGTATGTATGTGTGGAATATCTGAGAGGTTTTTTTACTTCAGATCTGCACATACAGTGAGTGGAATTCCATTTCCATAAAGGAAACTAGCATAAGGGTGGTATACATATGAGGCACATTTATTTATTATTTGAGATATAAAGTGAATTTTGGGTGGTTATTGTTAAAACCTATTGTTTTCTTATAATAAAAGCCCTGGCGACTTTTGGATACATTAAATTGCAATTGGCTCAAACTGATGTATTATTTTTCGCCTAAAATAGTTACAGCTTAATAAACTGCAACTCTATGTGGGACTCAAGTCTCAGTTATTAAAATAATTACCATGAAGGCTGAGCCATCTAACCTATATTTAAAAAGTTCAGATCTGTTCATAATAGAATATTTTAGAGCTTGCAAGTCAGGACACACCTATTCAGACACCAGCTACTCCTCGGCCGCGACCAATCCCTACGGCATATCCAGTGCAGCCAGGTACATAGATGCAATCAGTATGTAATAGGAAGTATTGTATGACCTTGCTCCTACATCACCACACTATACATCATCATAATAGGTAATAATAAATAAAAGTGCCCTATAACTATACCCCACCCCTAGAATCCACTGTTTTTGTCATTTAATAAAAATGAGTAACAAAACAACCCACAGTCTGATGGACCAGAGGTCGTAGTTATCCAGATGAGTCCATCCACTCATCTGGATATCTACCACCTCTGGTCTATAGAATACGGCCCCAATAACTTCAGTTATATTCCATTCATCAGTGTCCCTCCTTCTAGGGTATATTGATAGAATCTATAGTGTCACAAATGTTCATAGGCAATGGTAATTACTTTTCATCAGGTTAGGCCATCAGACTGTCTGTTGTACATCAAGAATAAAGAAAGTGTTAATGTAAATTATACCTTATCTCAAAAACTTTCAAAAGATCATGTTCTAAATCAATTTTTGATTGGCATTTTCAAAGTTTATTTTATTTCTATCCCAATAGGCATCTTATTACAATTACCACACAATGTCTACCAGTACTTACATTTGGCAGGCCAGCGTTGAATTGTTCTTGTGACTTTGTACTGACTACTCCTCAACTCTCTTTGGGACCAATTTGCTCCCTTAATCATAAAATTAGAATTGTTATTTTTAGTTTGAAGACTTTCTATTACAACATGATATATATAAAAAAATGAATAGGCACAAATTAGTTTTGCACTATTTTGTTATGTGATCCTAGGTTTTGATATAAATATTTCATAATTACTTGAGGCCACATGTATATTTCTTTATTTCTAGTTAGAGATGTTTTAGAAAAAATATCTAAGATAATTTTTAACTTGCTTACTTTCTTTTTTTTAAATAAAAGGTCTCTCTTAAATGAATATACAATTAACTTATACTTTGTACCTTCAGTAGGTACCAAAGCTAATGCTATAATATCTTAGGCATCATCACCATGTTCAAGAGAGAAGAACCCAAAGGCTAAGAAAATTAACTTTTATTGCTTAAAGTTGAAATCATTAACAAAATACTTAAAGTACATAAAGGTCAGACGAAGATAGACAATCATTACTATACACATAATAAAAATTAAAGTAGATTTTCTATTCAAAATATCTAAACTAATATATCATAATAAGCTGGTTAATATTTCCAAGCATTAAACTAAGGAAAAGCAAGTAAAGTCCTTCATCTCATATGTAGTTTAATAGTTCACAAAAAAAACTACACCATGCTTAAAGAACAAGCTAGTTAAGACATCAGTAAGTCATTTTAACAACAAAAATATGCTCCTATACCCTTGAGTATTTTAATTTGATAATAGATAATCTTTTATAGAATATTTTAGAGAAATATATTTGATAATAGATTTCTCTAAAAGAGTACTTTGATTACTAAGGCCTGTCTAATAAATGGCAATGATGTTGCACAATATAGCATTCAATCCTTCCACTGAACCAACTCTGAGTATAAACACTGACAACTGTATAGATAGAGTGACACATGCATTCATTGTTAATTTTGCAGACCATTACTCTAATTCAATATCCAATTATATCTTTTAAAGTTGCTACATATGTCTTAATATATTTAGGAAACAAATTTGTCCTTTCAACAGGTAATGGTAAAAAAACAACATGCAATATTGAACTACGCGACAGTCATTCACTCAATAATGCGGACAGGAAGTTGGTTGAGAAAGTGTCCTTAACAAAAGCAATGTAGCAAAACTGTGCAATACACATCAATATTTCTTACAGGACATTTCACCTTCTCGTCCGAGACGCTGCCCACGTCGTTCATAGGATAATTTCCATCCTCTACCTCCCCATTTTCTCCGTTACTGCGACGGGTTTTCACCATTGCAGTACTTGTGCAATATTACATAAAATCACCCGTTATATAATACAAGAAGAATACTACATCAACTCGCACCTCGATCAACATTAAAATAGGAACAGATTCACAGTCAAATTTTAGAATTTATCACACAATTAAACAGTAAAGCGTTATCGGTCACACATGTCCAAAAACGCCATGTTATAGTCACTCAATGTACTTATGTTCTTTAAATTTCTTTGAAATAAGAAACTCACCAGTTGAATTTAAATAGCTCCCTAATACATCTTTCTTTAAATTTCTACGCTAAATCTATAAAAACCTGAGAATTATTCGAATAGTCTAGGATATTTCACAAGAAAACCACAACTCATGATGTTTTTATTGACAACTGTCAGAAATTCCCGCAATTTTGACATTTTAAAATAGTTTGAAAAACTAATTAAAACTATTAACAAAAAAGTTATGCGCACGCATTCTGCAATTTTATTAAGAAAATGATATTTTAGCAAGTTATAATAAAAAGTGAAGTTAAAAATATTTAGAGCAACAGGCCTCGTTGAACACACATAAGAAATATCATTTAACGTCAGTCAAAACCTACAAACTACCCGAAGTTGCTTATATTTATAAAATTTACAAAAAATAATAACAAGGCTGGTTCGAAACGCTTTAACCACAACCATAAAAGTCTTTGTTGCTGTGGCCAAGCCATAAATATCAATAAATACCGTCATAATGCCAAGCCATAAATATTATAAAAAAACTGTCATAAAGTGATTGTTACAGTTAGTGTCATTATTCATTAATTGCTCGGAATTAGACGTGAGGAAAATCGTTCCTTTTCAGTCGCCGTGACTGACGTTCCAGTTACAAAAAAGTCACAGCGACAAATCAACGTTACTTTGTCACGACAGTCGCTTACATCAGAATGTAATATTCGGTAATCGGTTTCGTTCCAGTAGACGTTTTTAATTTACAACGAATGTGACCGGTTATTAAATAACGTATCTGGTGATTTACTTACTCGATGATAATTAGGTCGTTGATCTAAAATTCTAAAATAACCTTCACTTTTACAGATTTAGGACTGTCGCACAATTTTTTATCAAGCAATGATGGACCCTATACATATTTCTATTGTAGGTTTGGCTAATAAATCTATACAAACAATAATAATTATGCCCTTTCTAGCAACTATCTTTGCCGTTACCGCGGCCGAGCGTCCACCGCCTTACCCGAATCAACTCGATTAGTGCCGATGTTAACGGAACTACGTTCGCGACTCACGATTACAAGGAATGTTTGACGCGACGTAAAGGACCAACGTTCCGGGAATCGAAGTGACTTTGTAACGTTGTTCTTTCGTGGCATGTCACAGTGATACTTTTAGACGGCTTGTCGCTGTGACTTTTTCACCGTGACAGTATTTATCACCCATCTCTACTCGGAATTAGAAAAAAATATAGGTAGCCCCTATCGGCCCATATGCATTTTGTAAACAAATAAAATTATTAAATTTGAATTACATTTTCAAAACGAATAAGTACAATTGCGCGAATAAACACTTGTGTACTAGTTATATTACTACGTTTCGTTATCAAAAAGACAAATGTCAAGAAGCCCTGAAGAACCAATGTCTCCAATGGACGAAAAAGAAGTGACAACTGAATCCTATAAGAAAGGAGAAATAGATATTGATGAAGAAATCTCGGCACGTATGACTGCTTCTTACAGCGAGATTTCTTTCCATTCGGACCAAGGGCGAAATACCGATGAACAAGAAAGAGTAGCTGGTCCATCGAGACCTTACGATTTGCCCTCAGAAAACCGTAAACACGAGAAGCTACCTTTAGATATGGATGGCCATGTAAGATATGAAGGTGATATGACGCATTATGTAGCAGATGACTTAGAATTTAAGATCAAATTATCTAGTCCAATCACAAAAAGAGGTGAAACCCCAGTTTTTGGCAGTTCTAGTGCATCAAGGTCAAGTACACCTTCTGGAAAGTTGTACAGGCAGATTTTAGCACCACAGATAGGTCAAATAGACATCACAGTATTAAATGATTTAGAATATGAAGCACAGAGAATTGCACAATCTGTAGATAATCTAATTGAGAACTTATCCAGTATTTTACATTCAAATTCATCATTAACAGCAGAAAACATGGATGTGTATAAAGATGCTGTAGGAAAAACCTGTGATGCTATGGATAACAATATTAAAAGCATGTACACAATATTAGCTAAAGGTGAGGAGGTCTCCCAAGCAATGATACCAGTTCAAGCGCAAGCTGCTAGAATAGCAGAAATAAAAAGACTTTTACAAATATTTGAAAATCATTTCTAATAATTCTTAAATATAATTCATCATTCCTTGTAATTAATAACTAATAAATTTGTTATTAAAGTTATAGATAAATAATAAATGTAATTATATCATATGTTAAATCTTTTCCTTATAAAATAAAAGAGTAATTTTATGGCCATTGGTAGGTTATAGCTGATATTTTTTTCACATTACTAGCATATTGTGCAGCTAATTTGATGCTGTTTTGTGTGGCAATGTATTTTATCATACATTACATTACTTCACGCCAGGTCCCTTGCGGGGTAGGCACGAACAACAGAGCGCCATTTAGGCTTATTCTTACACACCTCACTTGCTTCTTTGATCACCTGTATTTTATCCTGAAAAATATTAGCCTAAGAAGTCTAATATTAGAAATAACTTAATGGATTGACTTATTCTTTCTCAAGCTTAGAAAATAAATTTTAAGAAACCTCTGTTTTAATTATGGTTCTATATGTATCTAGCCAGAGTCTGGTACTCATGAATTATCAGGTTTTAAAATAAATTTCAAATAGATCTTTGACTAGTAGCAAATCAGAGGCATGCAATTAATTAATGGCCGGTTCCTATAACTTACTAAATATTCATATGCCCTACTATCAGTTCAAATTTGACCTATGATCCATACAAGTAATATACACATTCAACTGACGGTAAAAGTGAATGTATGGCAAGATATAACTAATACACCAAAGAGTATATTGAATATTGCTAATACACAATTTTTTATCAAAAAACAATCAATATTCTATAACTTAACTGAACTTTTAACATATGCTACAAATTTTTTGAAAAAGAAACAACTGCATAACGTCACCTTCAAGTTCCCGCCAAAAAATGCAATAAATTAAAAAACAATCCTTCATTTTCTTATTCCTCTGTACAATTTTGGCCTAGCACGTTTCGAGCAGATAATAAACTTGATTTATAAAAAAATATTTCTTGTTACACCGCGTTCACATAGCGGCAAGAAAGAAGTTCTCTGGTTGTCGTTGACTCAATGTGTATGTTCCGTCGAACGATCAAAAGTATTTTAAGCCCCAAATACTATCATATCTTTATCATATAAATATGTCATAACTGTCAAATTCTATGATCATAATTATTGAAATGATGAAGCAGTTCTTCATTTTTACATATTACGCTTACGATGATATAAATGTCATACTTATTAAGATGGATAACGATTTAGCCGTGTTTTCCGTTGATATGAGTGCAATTTTATTGATCGCATTAAAAAAAGATTAAAAAAAACAAGACGTATTTGGGTTAGATCGTGGTTAGCAAGGTGATCAGAGACAGAGGTCCATAACAACTTATTCGAAGAACTTACCATCATAGGTTCATCATTTGAAAATGACTCATACTTCTCTGATCATTATTAGTATGATAGTCTAATAAGGCTCTTATTATAGATTTATTTCATGTTTCTCTGCCTTTCCGGCGAACTCTATTAGTCTTAGTTGGCTCAATGTGTGGATGACACAATGTGTACACGGCATTATTGAATGTGACTTTGCATGTTCTGTGCATTTATCCAATTCTACTTCATAAAAGTCTAACGGAAACTGGGAGTTTTTGGCGGGAACTGAAAGGAGACGTTGTGCTGTGCAGTTTTATTTGCTAAAAATGTGTAAAATTACTCTAAAATGAACAATAGTTGTAGGATATTGATAGTTTTTGAGTAGTAATTATGTGTTTTGTGACAAATGTGAACTGTATAGTCAATTGACTATACAGAGTCAAATGTGGCCTTTTGAGTTGTCACAAGAACTCCGTTGTATGGCACTAGCTGATTCCCTACAGTCCAGCTGTGCTACACATAGGCTTAAGAAAATAAAGAATCTATATTGTAAACTAAGATCTGGCTTAAAATCCTAGCTGCCAAGCCATAAACCTAAATAAATAAAAATGTATACTTACTATACCTATACTCAGGACCCAGGGTTGAATTTCGTACTATAATTATAGTATTTGTACTACAATACGGTACATGACGGTATGAAATATATAGGCTGATTTTAATATATATCGTAGATTACGATCTAAATATGACAAAAATAAATTGTTTTAACTTAAATATTAAATATTAATTTATATTTTTGACAAATAAAATTGTTATATTGCAGCCATTAGCCACGTAACAATAAACGCCGATCAGAGCGCGTGACGTCATAGTGTGCAAAACACAAGAAGTTATCAATGACTTCTCAGATAACACTTTAATGAAACAGATGTTTGTTTTGCACACTGTGACGTCATGCGAGACGCCATGACAGCTTGACGCGTTTTTGTCACGAAATGTCAAAATATTTATAAAATTGCTAAATTAAATATGTTAATGTTGTTTTTTTGCTGAAATATTAATATTTTGGCTAAAATAGACCATAAGGCCCAAAATAAACCTTTTTCTCAATAATTGTCAACTACCGAATTTCATGCTTCGTACTATATACTATCCATATCTAACGATAGTACGAAGAATTACTATAATTTCAATACCTTGCCTATATGACTAATATAAGTAGTATTTAAATACCATTCGGTGCTATCCAAACATTTATAAAAAAGTTCATTGAGATGTAATCACATTGTCTAATCTGTAGTCGAAGAATACAGATTATAAATCGTCATCTAATGAATTATTTACGGGGAGTTCCCGTGAATTATCCTTTTCTTCTGACATTCTGATTGTTCGAACAGTAAGTTTGCATATTGCTCCCTATAAAGTAGGTAATAGAGTTCATAGGCGTCTAATAGTACGTCTAATTATTGAAGAACTGGATAAACTTGGAAGAGGACTAAATTTAATGTAAACTCCTGTTAATTTAATGTTTAGGTATTTTTAATTCAAAATAATAAAGTGTACTATATTTTTTTACAAATACTATCTTTTAAAATTATTTATGCTATCGTTTTCAGCTTACCCAAATCTAGCCCTGCCTATACCTATCATTATCATTCTGCATTCTAGTGTTACCAACTCTACTGTTTTAACAGTAGATTTGCTGTTTTCACATTGATGTCCCTGTTTTCTGTTTCATTCTTAATTTTTACTGTTTTTTCAATTAGCGTTTCAGTGCCACCTATTACACTATGCAAATATATTTTGATAAATACTATGTAATAAAACTGTGCCCAGATTATGTGAATTGGTGAAAAACTTTTGTGCCTACCATATAGCAGCTCTACAGTGGAACTGGTATTTTCAGCTATAAATATTATGAAATCCAAATTACGCTGTTAAAGACAAAACCTTGCATTAAAAGGTTTTTATTAACAAAATTGGCGTTACATATATACGCATTACATACGCAACAGAATATCAACTACAACTATCAAAGGAGTTTTACATACTAAATCTGAAACAACCGATTGCTACTCATTTCAAGCCACAGAAGGGCACATGAAGAAATTTAATAAAAATATGTGATTTAAAAAATAAAATGAGTATCAAAATACTGGCAATTGAGTTAATAAAATAATTAAAGTGAAAAATAATATTACTTTGATTTATGTTTTTTTATTGCATATTATTATGTTGTGAATATTAATATAACAATGTAGGTGAGTTCTAGTAACTAAGAAGGCGGTTATTGTTATTAATATTGGATATTGCTTTAATTATATGACGACAGTATGAAATCTGCCTTCTTTTGCTTTACCTACTGTTTTCTCCTGTTTTTTTTATTGGCGAGCTGTTGTTTTTTAGTTTTTTGGGGTTGGCAACACTCCTGCATTCATTCATTCTGCGAAAACACGTTGGTGGAGTTGGTTGTTTATCGAGTAATTGCAAAAAATTTACTATAAAAACTAGAAAATGTAAATTTAACTAATAACATGAGCGTAAACAATATTATAAAATTAATTATACAATTGTTGGTGTCATGACAACTTAATATTTAGCTCTCGTAGAGATAAAACGTGCAAATGGGTGACGTTCTCAGCTTGTTCTCTGTGATAATAATGAAATTTAAATCAAAGTTCAATGAAAGTAAAATTTATTTTCATTACGATCTTCCCTGGGAGAAACTGAAGGCAGTTAAATGGATGAATGAGAGAGCGTCGTCCAACAAGGCCTACGTACCAACCACGGTTAGTTTCACTGATCTCTATATATATCTGTATAGATAATATATTTTTTATGGAAATATCACTACACAATTGTTTTAAATCTTATAGGAGCCATGCTATCTCCCAATTTTAATACATTTTTTCTGCATGGTCCTGTAAATTAAATTATATGTTTTCATTCATGGCCAGGTTCTATATTGCAAAAACGAGTCGCTTTTCTTACCGAGAGTTAGAATATTAACGACTAGTAACTATACTGATGTTTCTATAAAGAACTGTTCATAACTAATTAAACATGAAAGTTCGGATGAGAGGGATTTTTTAACCGATCGGTAGAGTTTTTGGATGGAAATGATAGATTATAACCACTAGTTATCTATTATTCATAGGTATTTTATTACCACCAATTTTGGCTAGTTGCCAGTTTAAAGATTATTATTAATAATATGTGATGTTAAATTAAATTAAACTCAAGATTTTACTTCATATATAATTTTGACTTGGATTTTTACTTATTTATATTTTTTAAATTTGCTATTTTTGTCTTTAACATATTACATATTTAAAAAATAATTCCAATTCCAGTATTGCTTCACTATTCATCACTATTAATATTATAAATTCAAAAGTTACTTTGTCTGTCTGTCTGTTACACTTTCATGGAACCACTACTGGTCTGGACACTATTTGGCTGAAACTCATGATATATATTTATATTTTTTGATGCCAAGGATGAAAATAGGATACTTATTATCCCAGAAAATGGTATTGTTTCTGGAATAAAATGTTCTGTTTGCCTGTAATGCTTTCACAGAAAAACTATTAGACTGATTTGGCTGAAACTCACTGTATATGTAAGTTCAACATCTAGGATGGAAAAAGGATACTTTCATCCCAGAAAAGGGATAGAGGTTGGGATAGATTTATGTAAAGGTTATTGCAGAAAGTAGGATATGTTTTGTTTTATTGTGAAGTTTTTTCGTAATTTTCTTCTCGATTGTTATCACCACAGATAACTCTTATATGGTTCATGCCACTTTGCTAATAATCAGGTCAAAGGTTCAAAAATCACTAGACTACAGATTTACCATTACTAAATTAAACTTTAATAATACTCATTGACACTTGACATCTTTGTTTTCTGTGACCATGGCTACTGAGAAGTGGCCTAAACTTCGGAGTAATAAAAATCAAATAAATTACTGTGCTTAAAACCTGTTAGAACATAGTTTTTTTTCTGCTTGCACTGGAACCTAAAACAAATTAATTGATGATTGATTAACAATTTTTTTTTTTTGTCTCTCACTCATTTTAATATTATAAAAAATTATTAGGGCTAGGTATGTTACGAAACAGTGATAAATTAAATTAGGCTCCCATAGAGTAAATATATAATAAAAGTTTAAACTAAAGAATTTAAATGAAGGAATTTGCGATAGGCTTAATAAAAACTTAACATTACTCATTGACATTTGACACCTTTGTCTTCCTGATCGCGGCTACTGAAAAGTGACCAAAACTTCCGAATAAAAATCAAATAATACTCATAATACTGTGCTGAAAACCATTAAAATATAGTTTTATTAAGTGTATCTTTGCCGGAACTATGACAAATTCAGTGTATATATGATATATCTAACATTATAATAAATAATAATTGCTTTCTATCTCACACTACAGCTGTGGCTTGTTATTCTCATAGTGCAAAGTTCAAATATCTACAAGGCTCATCTTTTAACTTATACATTCAATTAATGCTGTAAATTGTTTTATTATCTAGAATAAGTGTATTTATTTAATTGAATTAAATTTACACCAATTTTTGGAGTGCAGGTACTTAAATGGCTGACTCATTTTCATTTCATTCAATAACGTTAGGTTCTAATCGTGGTTAGGAACCATGCAGCGTTTAGGCAGTTTTTGTGACCCAATGTGCACATTGTTTTACTTGTCACATGCTGAGAGTGTAGAAAAATGTCGTGATAAAACCTAAACATCAAGATGGCCAATGTGTGATGACTTATCGGCCTTAGACAGATGTAGCGGACATACCGCCCGTTCCCCGAGAAACGGAGACACCAGAGGTGTGGGGTGAGGGAGGACATTTGTGCCTTTACTTTGTTGCAGTATGGAGTAGTATGGACTCACTCCAAACGAACCATCCTATAGGTCGGCCGCTCTGAGAATGCGTTCCTGACTTCGTAAAATATGAACTGATAACATTTAATCACGAGCAATTTACGATAAAAGTTTTTTTTTGTTTCTGTATTTTTTTTACTGATTCAAGGTGTAGTTTTTATTATCCGTGCAGGAACAGAGAAAGAATACAATATTCTGCAACCCAGGCGGCTTGTCGTTAGTTTAATTTTACCAATACCCTTATTTGCCTGGATGGCTACCACCCCGGTCTAGAGTATGCCCCGCCATAACAACCTTGAGTTATGTTCCGGCATTAATGGCCAGTTTTCAGTCTCCCTTGAGAGTCTCCAGAAAGCGGCAGCACATTGGTAGCACCTTATTTATTACGTATTTTGAATTAAAAATAAGTTTAACATTTCTAAAACAGGCGTGTGGGACTCCCAACGGCCGGTCCTCCACTTTTTCTACAAAATATACATTAATATTTTATAAAGAAAGATGATCAATCCTTTTGTATCTAGCAGAACACCTGTTGCCCTATGTCATCAGATGTTTACGTGCCAACATCGCATCGAAGTACAAAAACATCATGTCATGAAGCGACCATTTGGCAATATCTGGGTTTAGGAAAACTGAATGCAAACTAGGAACTATGAATAAATGGTTGTATATCATAATACGTTTACTACGTTTTAAGAGTTTTAAGCGCGATAATTTATTTGATATTTATTATTCCAACGTTTCGGCCATTTTTCAGTGGCTTTGATCACGGAAGACAAAGATGTCAAGTGTATGTAAGTCGGAAAAAAAACTTTTGATTTTAAACACTGGCAAAATAACTGTAATCTACATTACCAGTCAAACGTGGACGAAGTCGCGGGCAAACCCTAGTATGTATATACAAAGACAGACAGACACAGTGGTGGATTTACACTAGGGGCAGTCGGGGCTAGTGCCCAGGGCGGCAAATTTTCTAGGGCGGCAAAATTTGGAAAGTGAGAAAAAAAATTCTATACAATATATAATTAACTAATTCTTTTAAATAAACGTTTTATCTTTCAAGAAATATAATTTAACTATTATGTATCAAATTAATTATTATAATATAGGAAATTTAAGTAAAAACTATTCAAATAGTTTAATTTATTTATTTCCATAAAGGTTTGAAAAAATTAATGTTGATATTTTTATTTTCTGGAATTGATAAATTAATGCAGTTTTTTTGAAGAATTAAAAATATTTTCAAATTATGTATGTCTTTTTGATAACAGAAACTTTTATTGATTAATGAATTTTTCTAAAATTGGAGAATTGTCCAATAATATAGAATATATTATTATAAATATAATATATATTAATAATATATATTTGTTTATTATGTATTATATATAATACATAATAAATTTCCTGCAATCAATTAGTTATTCTAATTCTTAAAAAATAAGATATCAAAACTATTAAAATAAAATTTAAGTCATAGGGTGGCATTTTCTTCAGTGCCCCAGGGCGGCACAAATTTAAATCCCTTCTGTTTTGCTTGAGAGCATTTTCCATTGTATGGACTTATCATTTGTGTTATACAAGGTTTGTTGATGTTGTTGTATTCTTTCTCAAGTTGCATTGAATCTTTTTCGTACGAATCGGACAAAAACGAAAGGCATTTGAGAGTAAAATTTAGTACCGTTTTGCCACAATGGCTAGAGAAGCTTTTCGAGAAATTTTATTTACTGTTCGTCTCATTGTTATACTGCAGGATATAATACTTGTATAATAGGTAGGTACATAAATTCAGGACACAACAACAGGTAATGTCGCGCACACGTTTCCTTTTAAATCTCGTATCTTGATTCCTGATACAACGCGTGTCACCTAACATGACACGTAAACAAAGTTATCGTTATACAAACGCAGCACGTTTTCTCGATGGTGACAAGTGCTATATTTGTTTTTAAATAACGAGGCAATAGCATAGCGTGATAGACTCATATCACACAATTATGTCCGTTTATTGTAATTGTATAATCTGCTTGTCGAGTTGATACCGGCAAATTGACCGGTAGTTAGTGGTTGTTGTACAGTCGAGTTCATATATATATATATATAAGCACTAACTTCTGCTCGCGACTTCGTCCACGTGGAATAGTTAAAAGAAAAAGTAAGTAAAAAAAACCCGTCGATTTTGAAATATTCTTCATTGGTGCGCCGCTCCTATTGGTCTTAGCGTGATGACATGGCCTATAGCCTTCCTCGATAAATGGGCTCTCTAACACTGAAAGATTTTTTCAAATAATACCAGTACTTAGTTCTTGAGATAAGCGCGCTCAAGCAAAAAAACATACAAACTCTTCAACTTCTAAGTATATTAGTATAAAATTGCATAGGATTAAAAATATTATAAGCAATAGATATTACAAAATATCCTTACAGTCAAGCACATCAATAATTTGTGGTTATGTTTTAGATTCATTTACTTATATACGACACATTCCGGTCATTAATATGTATGTGTTACGATCGTAATTATGTGACCAGTTATGGATTCATAAATATTTTGATTACTACAACTTATTTTAAACTGCTTTGTCAAGAATAGTGTATGGAACAGACTGTTTGAATGACATTCCTATATATATAGGATAATTATAAACATGAATATTTGTGCATCGTAGCGTATTGAGTTATAAGCCTACATGGCTGGTCACAAATTATTGAAAAGAGTCCAGGAATATATATTTAATCAGTTGTATGATGATATTTTAATGATCAATTGTAAGGATATTTTGTAACATTCTAATGCTTACAATATTGGAATCTTTTGCAATGTTTATATATTAATGAACTCGACTGTACCACGCGTTGTGATATAACTTCTTTGTAGATAAAAAGGTTTATTCGTAGACTAGACCTTGTCCCGGGGCTGAGCCGCGTGTCGGACCCTGGGCAGTAGCTTTTTACTTACACAAAATCTTAAATCCGTTTTTAATATATGTATATTAAGAACAAAGAAAGTAAGTCCATATATTATAATCTACACAACTACCCATCAAGACATAGAGGCGAGTCGAAGCCAATCTGATTTGAATTAATACAATGAATGATATGTTGTTTATAACAATGTAAAGTGTTCAAGTGTTTGAAGCTGTACCTCGCGCTGGCTTTAGGCTCTTGAAACACGCAACGTGATTAAAAACGAAGAGATCAGGAAGATTAAACAATTTTGCATGCAATCTAAAAATACAAAAGCGATGTTACTTCTTACACTCGCATACGTTACCCTCCATTAATATAGCTTAATATACCCCTTTCCCCTTAATTTTCAATTTGAAATCTACACCATAAACCCCTTTTAATTATCTATGGGAAACCGTTCAACGCCTTCTTCCGCTCGCGATACCTCGCGCGAAAACCTAAACACAATGGATTTCCCAAGCGTTCTTAATGATGTTTGCGTCTGTATACTGTCCTGGTCTCAGTTGACACCAGCTCTTATCATCTGCCAAGTAGATCAGGCATTTTTGAAAGTTCTCTATGGATTTTCAGTCTTAGAACATATGTTAACAGTGCGGGACTTAAATTATTTTCCATTTGCAGTGCAGTGCGAAGTCTAAGGAGAACTGTAGGTAGTTTTTCGGTCCAATGTGTAGTCACGCCTCTTGCCATTAATGCTGCTTTTAGAGTGCGATGCCAGCTTTCGATCTGATCATTTGATTGCTGGTGATAAGCGGTTAGTTCGGTTGCGCGTTAAAATAAATCAATCTAAGCGTCCCAATAGCATAGTATAAAATTTACACTATCAGTGAATATTTATGCCCGTTAAGTCACAGCTGTTTCTACCGCCGAACAACCGAATAAAGATGTATCTAATTGAAAATATTGTTTTATACAGGTCGAGAATGTAGCCAATGTGTGCACGCATGCGCTGTGTGTTGCTCCCGCATCAATAGGTGCGCGGGAGTTGCTTACGCGCTCCGTCAACGCGCCTCAAGCGATAGCAGCTGTCGTCTACGGGCTAGCGTTATGCTTACTCTTCGCAGTTTCTACCACCTTCCATTCCGTTTGTTGCTGCAGGTCTGACACGTAAGTTTACGTATTAGTTATTTCATTATTGTGTAATATAACTATTCTTATTACTTCCCTAATTATAGTTTAAAAGTAATGTCTGGTCGTAACATGCCCCAAAAATAAAAAGTTTACTCATGTATATAATCCGCAAAACAACTTCAAATAACATGACGGCCACCCCTGCATGTTCCTTACGAATCCCATTTCCTCATATCCTTCCCTCCAGATGAACCTTATTTCCTAATCAATACAAATTCAATTTATTTTCCGATAATATCTGTTTCATGAAGTACCTTAACTGTTGACGAAAGCTTATATTTGATATGATTAGAGATGATGAATTTTGTCGTTTATGTATGTTCAGCGTTAAAGAATAAATATTCTTTAACAACTTCAAATTATCAATCAGCAAATATATTAAAAAAGATTCGAGTAACCGTGGAATAGAAAAACGCTGTCATAAGAGACAAATAATTATAAAGATTTAGAATGCATATTAAACTGTCTAGAATATTAGTTTTAGTTTTTATGACTGCTTTTATGGTCCAGTCAGGGATCTTGAAAAGATTCATGGACCTAGCGGTCTAAACCTTGTTCTAAACTGGAACATAGACGTCCCAGTTTCAAGTTCCGTTAGGGTACCTATATTTAGTAAATAAACTTTCCATTTTTTATTAATGTCTCTGTGTTTGGCATTGGTCATAGTTACCCCGTTCTGTATTGCTAATAACACAAGTTTAACTTAATCTGGAAATTCTAGCTAAGCCAGTTCGTCTTGTGTTTCGAGTAATAGTTTAATGTGGTCTATACTATTAGTTTAGTTTAAAGGGCTAGCACAGATTATATAAAATTAAATTTATACTGATACACTATAGTGAGTTTTTATAATTTCACCAAGCATAAGCTATCGATATATGGCAATGATTCGAATGAGTGTGAGTGGTGAGTTCGAGTGAGTGTCGTCTGATGCAATGAATTAGAACAAGGTCACACCTCCCCTCGACAGATATTCCAAGAGTTCGGCGGAATATAAGCACTCTTTCGAATGAATTTATATTCCATACTGGTACGGTATATACGTAAAATTTGAACGTGTATTTATTATAAGTGTTCCTCCTCCATGGAGATAAGACCTTCTTAAGTATTGGAGATCAATTTGGAATGCTTTAGAATAGCTTATGTATATTTTAATATCGTTAATTATTATGTAGTTATAAGTCTAGATTAATAATTTTATTCGGGTTATTTTGGTGTCACAACAAACAACTTTGTAAAGAAAGATTTGTATTGAAAATCAGCGTTGTGTCGCATATAATTTCGACAAAGCAACAAGCTGAGTGCAAAACTTGGTTGCTATAAATGCGATGTACAAATTTACAAATTTGATATTGTTTTACTGCTACTTTTATCATAAAAGATTTAAGTAAGGTAAGTAACTAAGTAAGTAGTAAGGTAACTATTTCTTTAAATAAATTCGTTCTTTCTTTCTTTCTAATGCTGTTACATCGAATAACACTGCAAAGATGCGTGGAATGCTATGCGGTTGAGTTTAGTTGTAACAAAACGTTTCCATCATACTACTATAATGTTTTAATGCTGTTGAAAAGAGGAATACGAGGCGGACATTCGCCACTATGACAGGCACAGGAATTAGTTCCATTAGGCCTAGTCAGGCATACTAAAAGATTATAATTATTATCAGGACAACAGAATTGTCTTCTTTTTCTTTAACAAGCAAGACATTGGACATATATTTTGCAAACTAAACGTAAGTGTTATCATTAGCAAAGTTGATAAAATTATCCATTCAAAAATCGTTTCTGTTTAAATATCAAACGATTATTACCATAAATTATCCGATTCAGGGGTTTAGCAATCAATGGTGGGTTTACTTTACTTACTCAAAATATTGCTCCCCAGACAGCTATGAACTAAGACGTGGGTTGCACAGGTGTGTTCATTGCTTTCACGTAATGAGCCCTGTTCCCCAGAGTGTTATAAAGCTGATAACCGTGCTTAGACGTCTGAATGGTTTAATCCTTAGATGGCGTTTCTTGTGGCGTGTCAAACATGTTTTTATACAATAATTATGTAGTCATAGTTAAAATATACTCAACAAAAGTTGTTTTAAAGAAAATCTGTTGAATAGTTTTCGAGACCTCAGATGTGAGTAGCCAAAGGACAAAAACAGTAGACATAAAGCGCAATACACACCAAATTCGCTGACCCGCCGACCTTATGTCAGCAACTTTTTGTTGGCGGGCTAGTTGGCGACTTCACTCATTGCTAGTGGAAAACTTTGTCGGCGATTCGAGATAAAGAACAAAAAAAAACAGTACAGGTAAATTAGCGTCGAGACGTTTTTGCGTTTGTAGTGGTATCGTATAGTAGTGTCGTACGGTCAGCACAAAAATAAATAAACTAATTCTTTTTATATATTTTATAGGCAGATACTTATTATTAAACTAATAATATGAAACGATATTAAAATAATAAATACTAATATTAAACATAATTTTTAATACTAAATTGTTGGTCCCTGTTGTGAAAAATGACATTTGCTTTCTGATAGCACCTTTACGATGGAAGACAATGATTTCCGGTTGATTTAGCAACTAATTGAACGGGAGTCATAATACAGCTCAGATTGCTATTGCACTCATTTTCGACACATTTGTACAAATTATACAAAACTTCTTTAGTTTAGGAAGTCAAAAGCTTACCTCAACCACGTTTCAACATCGGAACCATTTTTAATATAACAAATTTAATATAAAATAACAACAATTATCATAGTAAATAATTATTATTTACTTTACTTTCACCATTGACTTTTGATTTTAAAGCTCGCTTGCATAACGATCGTCTTTAAATAAAATTAGTTAATTTTATTTTACTCTCTAAACGCGTTTAAAACTAAATGCATTTATGTTGTCTTGCATAAGGCGGTCTCCCATGTCATTTAGTAAAATGTATTTATGCCATCGGTAAAACAGCCAGATGTGTTCCGTTTCACGCGGCGGCACATTTTATCGAACAAACACACGAAATTTAGCTTTAATGTTAGTTATTTCCTGCGTAAAAAGGATTTTAGTTGGCCAATCTCAAATTGACATTTGAAATTTTGTTCGTTTGGTTAAGTTTACTTCGGAATTTTTGGCGGAAACCAGAAGAATGATCTTTGGCTGTGCTGTTTTTATGGGTATTTAGCATTGAGATGAATAATTAAAGCAAATAAAATACGAGTGACAATCTGTAAATGACTTTTTAATAACTTACAATTTCATAAAGAATAATAAATATTAATTTTGAAAAGATTTGTTGAAATGTTCTTTAATGCATAAGATATATGCTTTCCCATCTCACGTTCAGGATCCTTTTTATAATCAAAGAATTGTAGACAAAGATCATAAGTTTGTCTTCGCTGCTTCCATTATATAGGCGTTCTAGCTCATCCCACACTTCTATAGCGCTTAAATATATATCTAATAACTTGTTTTAGAATCTCATCCGCCATGTTTGTCGTCATCAGAGTAAAAACGACACAGTCAATTTACACACGAGTGACAATGTTTAAACGCGTTTAAGGCAGTTAAATACCCATTTTTGAATGATTAACTTTGACAGTTCTGTAAACATATTAACGTTGTGCAAGACGCTAATCGTATTTAAGGGTGTTAAATGCGTTTAGTGTTTCTTAAATAAATTTAAAGAACGTTATGCAAGCGGCCCTAAGTATATTTTCTTCTTCAAAATGTAACAAACCTCTTTTTGCTGATTGTACAAGGAATTTTAAATTTCAAGTTTAGAATCTATATACAAATACGTGAAGTAAAAACTTTGTACCCAGTTTTACGAAAATTGCGCGGACGGAGGAGTATGAAATTTCCCACACTTATAGTTTATATTGAAGAAGATTGGAGGAGGCTACACCGACAAGAGCATAGCTTTTAACAGTTTAGTAGTAGACGGACTGACAGAAAAAAGACAAAACTCTAAAAATTGTATTTTCGGAATCTGCTGGTCTAATTATGGACCCCCTGATTTTTTTCACATTTTTAAATACATTGTACATCTCGAACCTATTCCAGATTTACTATATTATAAACTAGCTGTGCCCGCGACGTCGTCCGCGTGGAATTTATTTTCAAAACCCCCCGATTTTGAAACATTCTTCATTGGTGCTCCGCTCCTATTGGTCTTAGCGTGATGATATATAACTTATAGCCTTCCTCGATAAATTTACTATCCAACACTAAAGAATTTTTCAAATCGGACCAGTGGTTCCTGAGATTAGCGCGTTCAAACAAACAAACAAACTCTTCAGCTTTATAATATTAGTATAGATTATACTTTTTTTGTTGGACTTAAATATTGAGTCCTGAGTAAAGTATGTCCTTATATATTATAATAAAAATAATACGCGAGACAGAGATGGTGAAATAACTAAGTTTATTAATAAATTATTTTCTCAAAACGGCCTCCAAAAACAAACTTAAGGTAGATTTTCAGAGACTCGTACAAACAACCGTCGAGTCGGCAAAGTTAATATTGGACGGGGAAAAGCTAACAGAACTTCGCAAAATTTTGAGGCGTATAAATTACATTTCACAGAAGACATAGGTTTGCTTTTGTAGGACTAAATAAAGTTACAGGTATCTTTAATGTGTTTTGAAAAGGGATACACAGTTGTATATTTGAAACTAAAAGGAATATTCCTAAGTATATATAATTTCAGTATAGTCGCCAACAAGGTGCACAATTGCTATGATACTAAGATATGAATTGAAGTAAGAATAAAATGTTTAGTGTCGCAAATGTGCCTTCACACAAAATTTTAAATAACAAGACTCTGTCATGTAAAACAATGAATACATACATAAATATCAAAAAGACAAAAAAGTTATATCACATTCACGGCAAAGAGGTTAGAACTGAGCATTATGCTGCGATATGGGATGACGCAGCGCTGATTTTCAGTTCAAGGCTTTATCGAAAAAAGAATGAAGTGCAACATTTCTCCTAAACTATGGGAAAATTAGTATAAAACCCTCCGACTGAAGATTCCAAGTAAAATCTAGAGTAAGTAAGTTAGATTCAATGCGCGACGAACTTAAGGCCTGACCAGCAGCGACTATTACTTACAATTTTGCGTGTTCAAGATACAAGCGCGTATTTGTAAATAGGGTGGACAAGTAACCTACGAGCGCATGAACGTCGAACTGCCGCTAACTGAAACGATCGCCATAACTGAAATCGGAGAGGAAGAGAGTTTCAACGGTCAGTCAATGACAATTGTAATAATATTTTTTATTGCAAGACTGACTTATTTCCCAAACTCGCAAGTCACTGGTGGGTCACGAGCTAATTTTAAAAATCTCATTGCGATTAAGAGCAACTAAAATTGAAGTTTATATGCTAAATAGTTGTTTTTTTGTACTTAATTAAGAGTCGATTCCTATATCTTACTATTCACTCACGCGTCCTGCCATCGGTCGAATTTTGACATCGATTTGTCAAATTTTAACCGATAGTAGGGCAAATGATCGGTCGTAAATCGGCTATTACTAAGTAATATTTTTGATCGTAACTAAAGGTTTAAGTTTATTAATAATCTTTGATTCATATAGTTATGGCTCATTTTTCTTCATGGCAGCCCGGAAGTGATTTCCAAATTTGGAAGTTTTTATTATGCGACTTTTTTTTTATCAACTTTGGGAATCAATGATCTAACATTATCAGTCGACACATCCCGAAAAAGTTCTCGCCATATACTGAAACTATGTTATTGCGAGCGAACGTGCGTAGGTTTCCATGGTTATACGATATGAACCAAGGTACTGTAAAGGCCCCAGATACATATACTTGATGTCCTAATATTGTAACAGTTTTCATAGGTTATCCGACCGAAGTTGACGTAAGCAAATTTACCTAGAAAGGTTTTCTTGAAATATTCAAATTTGTTTTGTCAATCAAAAATTTATAACTAATTGGGTGTAGGAAATTCCGCTGTCGAAATTGATATAACAATTCGATGGTAATTAATGCGGTTTATTACATATAAAATATAATTGATACGTCGAATTACTTCAATTAAATTAAATTTATTAATTCTGCTCCTTTCAGTCATTCTATCGTCGTATCTTTGAGTTAAATACTAGTCTCTTAAAGCTTAAATATGAGTTGCATAGTTTATTCCTGTGAGAACTTTATAATTACCTGATGTTGAGTCTAGTAGTAGTGTAGGTAGAGGTTGTGATAATATTCCTGTAATGCATCTCATTGCTCTTAATAGTCATTGCTTAAAGGCTCTGAGTGCGCCCGCTAGGGTATTATATTAATAATTAAACGCTTCCCTCTGGCAGCGATTCGTTACATACTTTATATTATTTTATTTATAATTTAGTTTATTTTTAAGTATGAATGAATGAAAACTCTTTATTGTTCACCATAAACTTAAATCTAGACACTTGATATGGGTACATTTGCATTAGAACAATGGGCGAACTTATCGCTTATAGCGATCTAAGTATTTAGTTTAATATTTTCTTTCTTTCTAAGTTAATTTATATTAGTATTATTTGTCCATAATTAATTATTAAATACGAAACTGTATCAAAATAGAATATTTATATTCTTTGCCTGTAAGAATTCTATTTGAACGCAAATCTTAATGCCGCAATTGGATCGACACACTCCCTGCTTTCAAAGCAATTTCCATTTCTCATTCTCGAAATAGCAACCTATTAACCTAACGTAATTCCAAGCAAAACAATATTTCCTTTCAGAGCCGGTCCTAGAACAGAAATTCTAATATAAGACGTTTTCGGAATTTCATAATATTATTCCTGAGCCTGTTTATTTATACATTTTTTGCAGATTTTCCCAGAATCGAATACATGTTTCTTCATGCCTCGTAATGCATATTAAGTGATATAACACCAAATTGATCAATGGGACCCGCGGTTCGGAGTTATTCTAACATTCATCGTAAAATTTACCCATATGAATTATACAAACAAATAACACAAATATATATTTATTGCGTAATGCATGTAGAAAGATGTTACAGTTTTTACGGTAGCAATGCATTCGGCCCATCATTGGGCGTGCAAAATTAATATTACAGGATTTTATATATCAATGATTACAATATTAAATTATGTACAAAAAAATACAGTCAATGAATGAATACAATTAAAATTATTTATAAATTATTAATAATTTATAAATATGATAAAAGAACTTCGTTTAAAAAAACCGACTTAAAAACTAAAAAGTATAAAATAACTAATTTCTAAAGCTATTTTTAATTATAATGTCATATTTTTAATATATATTATCTTAAACATCTTAGTCGGTGCTTAGTAATTATCAAAATATAGTAATTTTTGTTTTACTTTATAATAAGAATAATAGCTTTAGAAATAAGTTATTTTATACTTTTTAGTTTTTAACTTTTTGAAGTCGGTTTTTTTATTTTATTTGTTACTTTTTAGTGTCTAGCTATGTATGGGTAGACCTACGCAAGGTGCCGCGCTCCTTAAAAAATATAGGTCCTAAGAAACGGGAACAAAAACAGTTCGTAAAATGAATACTACTGGGCCAAACTATGTTAAATTTTTAGGGGACCAAATGGCAACTATTCCGCATCATATTAAAGAAAAATCACGTAAATCGGATCATAAATCTCAGAGTAATCGGTGAACATACATAAAATAAAACAAACAAAAAAAGATTCAGACGAATTGAGAACCTCCTCCTTTTTTGAAGTCGGTTAAAAATGGATATCAAATACAATACCTACTAATACATGTATTCTCTTCTTCCAATGTTAACTAATTATTTATGCCCATTCCATGTCCCATCGATACACCCAAGTTCTCGTCCTTATTAGACGTATAACGAATTGAATTTCGTTTTTCGGAGAAAAGGGTCCAATTTATTTGGAACCAAACGATGAAATCTTTAAACGCAATGAACCTTATTGGTAAAACAAATCGGACTCTTTATATAGGTTAGAAGAGCAACAGGTCGTAAATACCTACCACGATTTAAACACGTACTGAAAGCGATAGTACCGTTTTTTTTATTTCAGCGGAGTAATGCACTTACGCATCCCTTCGGTCCTCGAGGGAACTTAGCCAAACAGTTTGTGCGGCTCCTGGGGACTGGCTCTGCATACACTTTCATTAATGAAGGAGTTGTGAGATGCCGGCTACCAAACTATCCATCAAACCTACCATTGCGTCTCCGCATCTTGGTGTGGCGTCAGGCGCATGCCAGAAGTATTTTGCGTCATGATGGGGTGCCAATGCGACCACCTCCGTTTCTACTACCTCATTGGAAGAACGATGAGTGTAGCGGCGCCTCAGACCCATTATTCGCCATTTGCGACGGGGCGCAGCTCGCTCATCCTCCTCTTTCTGCCCCTCTGAAGGAAGCGGCCTTCTGTGACATGACGTTCTCGCAGAAGGAGGCCATCTGCTCAAAGCGATAGTAGCTATATTAGGTTGGTGCAAGTTTAGTAATACGACGACAAACATTACTAGTGTCTGTCAGCTACTTGATGTGAATCTGGAAAAATCTAGACATACCACAACCGTCAACGACGTCTGCCCGCTTTCAGATCGTGCACCCAGTGATAACGTATTATTCGCCTCGTTTTGCACACCACCCAGACACCATACGGCTAATAACGGCGGTATATCATGACACTTCTCGTTATATTTCTTGCCAATTTAAATTATATTTTTATAAATGATTTGTATCCTATATGTTATTATGATGTATAAGCTAGGTATATTATTGCAGTTTCATTCAAATTTAACTGGTAATTTTTGCGTAAAATAATAATGAATAAACATCAACCCTTACTTAATAGGATATCTACCAAGAGCAAAAAATATAAGCACACCACAGTAATAAGAGAACAGTATAAAAGCTTAATTAAATATTTAAATGAGATAATGTGCTTAATAAACATAAAATGTTATGGTTTACCCTTACCCTTGTTATGGAACCTTGTAGTGGTATTTATTATAGTTAATTGTAGTGTACACGAGTACGGTTGTTAAAGGGTTGTTTATAAATAACAATAACGTGAGTAAATAAGGCAATAACTGAGTAAGTAGGGCTTCTCACACGCACACGGTAAGCTGCAAGACAAGGTCGCTTTCTGTAGGAAGTCGGTAGTTATTGTATCTAAGGTCAATTGCCTGTAAAATGTTGATGCGAAAAGCAGTCAATTGTATTTTTCTTTAAAATTAAATACTAAAGCAATCACTTATTGAACGATAACCTTCCGAACTACCGGAGCTTCAAGCCCAAAACCACTAGTTCTGCTTATAAATTTCAGTATAATAGACATATTATACTAAAACTAATTAAATAATTAAGTCTAGATTTTTTTATTTATTATTTTTATATATTTAATATTTAATCTTATATATTAATTATTAGGTAATCAAATACAGTTACTGAAAAATGTAAGGGGATATGCGATGTACTATTTTATTTACGTCGTTTGCGGGGGACTTGGGACAGCGGCGTGACCTTATTATATTCATATTTTCAGAACCCTGAAAATATGGAAATGATAAAAACATGTTAATCTCTCTATCGACAATAAATCTCTCGGTGGACTGAAATTTGCATTTACAATTAATTTGAAAATGAGAAAGATTTTTTTTAAATTAATTTTTAGTTTTCGCTGGACATTTTTGTAAGTTTATTAATTTCATTTCCCTTAATATACTTTTTGCTGTAAATCTAAGTTTTATGTAATTTTCATTATCGTGTATTATCAAGACTGAACAAGTATGTAAAATTGCATTGTCGTAAATCAGACGAACTAGTTCTAATTCAGCTTGCAAGATTTGACGCAAACAAACTAATTAATATTTTTAATGAAAAACTTGTAAAAACGGCAATTTGGGATTAAGCATCGTATATATACTAGTTTTGGCTTGAATTTTCAGTTTTATTTTGAAATCATAGATAAACACCTTAGTTTTGTTTATTGGTATATTATGTAGTGGTCCGAAAAATATGAAAATGTCTATTTTTAAATTTTATTAACACGCTTTTATTAGCTTCACCTGTATGTATGTATGTATGTTTGTAACCGACGCCTTTGAGCTCGATTTTGTCCTACTTTGAACGATCAGATTTAATTCAAACTTTGCACACCTGTCAAAGGTCGATGACAATGCAATAATATGGTACTATGGAGCTGATTTGATGATGGAGTCGGAAGGTGGCCATAGGAACTCCTGTACTAAACAAGATAGACCCGTCGTGTTTGGGCTCGTATGTTTATATCGCGTGACAGTGCAATAATATGGTACTATGGAGCTGATTTGATGATGGAGTCGGAAGGTGGCCATAGGAACTCCTGTACTAAACAAGATAGACCCGTCGTGTTTGGGCTCGTATGTTTATATCGCGTGACAGTGCAATAATATGGTACTATGGAGCTGATTTGATGATGGAGTCGGAAGGTGGCCATAGGAACTCCTGTACTAAACAAGATAGACCCGTCGTGTTTGGGCTCGTATGTTTATATCGCGTGACAGTGCAATAATATGGTACTATGGAGCTGATTTGATGATGGAGTCGGAAGGTGGCCATAGGAACTCCTGTACTAAACAAGATAGACCCGTCGTGTTTGGGCTCGTATGTTTATATCGCGTGACAGTGCAATAATATGGTACTATGGAGCTGATTTGATGATGGAGTCGGAAGGTGGCCATAGGAACTCCTGTATTAAACAAGATAGACCCGTCGTGTTTGGGCTCGTTTTACTTGTCTTGGCTAGCACTCTGCTGCTACATGATAAGCAGGATCTCAAAAGCTTGTATTTAAAAACATTTAAAAAAAATCAACTAAAAAATGATGTTTAGGCTCGTTTTACTTGTCTTGGCTAGCACTCTGCCGCTACATGATATGCAGGATCTCAAAAGCTTGTATTTAAAAACATTAAAAAAAATCAACTAAAAAATGAAAAATAAATAATAGTTTAAAAAAAAACTTAAAAAAACACGCTTTCATAAAAAAATCCAACTAAAAAACAGAAAATAAAATGTAATAAATTTGTTTTCTGATGAATGGGGTCTTACCGTGGAGTGCAAAAAAGAAATAATTAATCAATTTGAATAAGTACAGCGTAAAAAAAAAAAAAATTACATTATTGTAAAAAAGCGTGGGGTGTATTATAATATCTTAAAAAGCGCTTTGAATACACCCCACGCTTTTTTACAATAATGTACATTCATTTATTCTTTACACTGTACTTAATCAAATGGATTAATTATTTCTTTTTTGCACTCCACGGTAAGACCCCATTCATCAGAAACCAAATTTATTAAATTTTATTATCTGTTTTTTAGTTGGATTTTTTATGGAAGCGTGTTTTATTTAGTTTTTTTTTAACTATTATTTATTATTTAGATACTCGCAGGGCCTTTATATTTAAAACGAGCTTCTGCCCGCCACTTCGTCTGCGTGGAATAGTAAAAAAAAAGTTTTGTCTTAGCGTGATATATAGCCTTCCTCGATAAATGGGCTATCCAATATTGAAAGAATTTTTCAAATCAGACCAGTAGTTCCTGAGATTAGCGCGTTCAAACAAACAAACTCTTCAGCTTTATATATTAGTATATATAAGATTACACTGTTGAACATAGCAAAGTGGACTCAGAGTTATATAACTGACACCAGTATCGTTTATTTAAAGCGCTTAAGGTACAATAAAGTATTCGTGTTCTGAACTTCTCATGCGTTGAGTCTTTATTAACTGATGCGATGTTCCTTTGGCGACTTCCGTTCTTAGTTCGCTGTTGGCCAATCATTTTCTCATTGGGCTCATGGAACCACTCTCAATGGACTAAACGCTGTTACTACTAACCAATTTACATTGGTTATTGAGGTTTAAAATCTAAAGTACACTCAGCGTACTCTATTGAGAACAAAGTTGAGTCTAAGCAGAAAGTAATAAGACCAACATTCGTAATGGTAATCGTCCATTAAAAATGGCTTTACGAAAACGCCTAAATCCTACTTTTTACTGTTGCCCAGAGAAGTCATTCTATTTTCGCTTGTCAATATAGAAAAAAACAAAACCTTCGACCATCAACCAACGTATTTTTTATTAAAAATACATTTTTGAACTAAATCGTTCGAAAATTGAAAAATTTCTCTTCAGTTTTATTTCCCGAAGGTGTTGAATACAATGTAAAATTACAATGATTGTATACATGAATATACAATCATTCTACTAATGAAATCAATCATAATACTAATGAAATAATTTTAAGTCAAATTCCATCAAAGCAAGATATTGAAATACTGGGATCACCAGGCCTGATATCAGTCTGAATTGTTTTTTAAAGCGTTCTTATTCTGTGAATTAGTGACGTCTACAACGCTCAGAATTATTGAAATGAATGAACACGTTTTAGCTTAAGGCTTAATGCATACCTATCACTGAGTATCATGTTATACAGGTTCAATTTGAAATAAAGCCTCACTATTCCAACAGTACGTTTTACCTTTGCAAAATGGGAGCTCTGTGTTCAGCGAACCGTACTGAGATCAAACAACACGTGATTTTCGTTGGGTCTATTTGTGGAGCCTTTGTATATACAGAAAATATTAAAGAACTAAATGAAATTACAGTTAATAAGTGAGGAAATATTTTATCGTGATGAATAATAGAAGGCAACGTGGTGGAAAGAAAATAGAAGCGAAGAGGACATTTAGCTTCGATCAAGTTAATGAAAAGTAGGGGTTTTGGTGTACAGAGAAGTAAACTCTAACTCATATATAGAGAAGATTGAAGAAGGCTCCACCAATGAAAGCAACTTCAATAAAAAAGAAAAACAACAATAAAGTAAGCACGAAAGGAAATTTGTTTATTTGGAATATAAGACGCGTAAAAATATACTGAAATAAAAAGCTTCTATTCAACATAATACTGGTTTCACAGACAACGCAAAAAGATGGGTCATTGTCGAAATAAAATATCTTAGTTACGTAATCAATAGCTTTTGAAATATTGAATAGAAAATTCGAACCAAAGTCATTTAAATGAGAGAAGCACCTGGCCTTATCCACTGGGCATCTAGAATTTGAATCTCTGACGTACCTTTTCGTTTGAAACATCGCCGATGAATTACACCAATTCTAAATTTTTTGTAGTTTTCTTTATTGAATTTGATAGTTGACGTAAATACTATTATTAATGTTAATTATCTTCAGTGGAATGTAGATTTATAATGTCAGATGAAAACTGCGGTACTTCCCATTCTAATACCTTCTGAATAATGAGGGTCTTAAAATGTAGTCCCTATTCATCTTAAGCTCAAGGACTTTGTGTAGCTTTACTAGAATATTAATATTTCATTTCGTTCATGCGTAAAATAGGCTGACTTTAAAAAGATGGAATTGTAAATTCGGTACAGACTACCGAGTCTGAGCTGAGCCCAAAAGATTACCCGGATCTCTGAATATGGTGTTGTGCTAATGCATAATCGAAATCAATCAACAAGAAATCGATACATTAATATTTTTATCTTTAATTAAATTAGTTGTTGATAAATATTATTACTAATCCTATCAACTATCGTTTCCATTTATTCCCGATTCTATATCCTGCAATTCTCTATTTTATCCTATCATTAGCAGAAAATTAAAATTACTTGTATAGGATTTGTGTCAATTGTAAGGCAAGTGAATGGATAGTAAAATAATAATATGTAATTCTGACATTGATCGCTTTTTGAAGTAAATTTCTTGTCTTGGGCTCCTAAAAGAAAATGCGTTCAACGTTGGACAAATTTATTTATTTCGTGCTTATTTTAAAGTAAGTATATAGTTACTGAGCATTTGCCCATGACCTAAATTTAGAAAGTAGAAAGGTCAAAGCGATCTCCGTTTAGATTCAGGTACCGTAATAATATTGCTTGATCCACAGCAAAATAACACGCTCGATTCATCATAATCAACATACCTTATTTTTGGTAATACTATACTTATTTTGGTTAAAATATTACAACAAATTAAAATATGTTTTGTCTATTAAAACTATTCATGTATTTTTTTATTTAAGGACATTAAACTTTATGGTCTGTTTAAACTATATTCCTAAAACTAATAATTAATGTGCGCTTTGAATGGTTCCTTGTGATTCCAAAGTCCCTTAACGCTGGTAATAGTTAAATATTACAACCATTGTTTTGTTCAATTACATTTTAGACAACATTTACGTCTTTTTGCTGTTGGCCATTATTAATATTGTGTTGATTTACTGAAGTAAGGTAATTAGGTGGCATCCGGTGTGATGGATGGTTTATACAGCAATTCTCACGTAAATAATCTTAAATTATCGCGTTAATTACATACACATTCACAAATTCATCAAAATCTCATTGTTGTATTTTGACACCAGTCTGCTTTATTTGTCGATAAACAGATATCTCTCTATTGTAATGCTTTATGGCATAAAGTTAATAAAAGCAAATATTATAAAATGTCTTTCATATGTAAAAGCTTTGTTCACAAATGGCGCTCTCTCCAAATATTAATTAATCCTTACCAAAAATAATACGCTTTAATCTTTCATTCGCAAAACTAAATCCGCACTAATTTCCACAGTAAAATGAAGCACTTTCTGCACCGGTGTGATCGGGCGATGATTTACATATTCATCGCGAGCTCATACTTCCCTTGGCTGACGGTGGGAACACTCTCCTGCTGGATGCTCAGAGAGCTGCGATGGGCGATATGGCTGCTAGCTGTCCTCGGCATCACGTACCAACAGATATTCCATGAAAGATACAAGATGTTGGAGCTACTTCTATACCTTGTTATGGGGCTTGGGCCGGCGGCGATTATTGTCACGTCCAATGTACGTCTTATATTTGTTTGCATGCTTCATGCTTTGAGTGTTTGTGGTTTTGTAGATACTGCATGTTATTATTTCATGTCCTGTCGGTGCCGGCATCAACAATTACTAATTAATGCTTTTCGGAAAGATTCACGCTATTTACCATCTAGCATTTTGTGTTTGGTTTTTCGAGGATTTATAGTTTCCGGTGCTATTATCGGTTCAGTATCAAAGACTCGGTGCAATTATTCATTCGCTCATTGCGGATCGTTACTATAGCATAGGTAGATGGACTAACCTGTGAAATAAATTGATATTATTATAGAGGTCCCTATAGTACAGAGTGGTCGTCGTTTTGATCACAAACAAAATTTGCCTACATTGTCGTGGGAATCTTGTTGAAACAGGTCAAAACAAAAAGAGTAACTTCTAAGGAACGCAAACGGAAAAAAATCAGTTAGACCAAGTAGAAGTGTACATATATTTAAAAATAAGCTTTATCAATTTTTATCTTGCGCTTTCGTAAACAATTTCTATTTTACTAAGTCCTATTTAAATTTTGCTAAAGTTTAAATTAGTATTGCTAGAAAGTTTATTTTATGTAAAGCCGTTTTGTTCTCATATTTTTCTTTTATATTTATTGATGTTAGGTTTTATTCTGCACGTGTCAACATTTCAAATTTAGGGCTATTGAATGTTGTTTCTAGGCATACACGATAGTTTTGGTTTAGTATACAAAAGTCTTTTGCTGGATACTAGAATTCGTTTTTTAATTGATATCTATGCCATAATTAAATAATTACTTATAAATAATTTATAAAGTAGTTTAAGTATGTGTATTTTATTTATAAATTATGTATTTTAAGTATGTTTATTTATGATATTTGATATTTAATGACCACCACCTACATCGCCAGATTAGATTAAATTATTCCTTAAGTTAGATTGCCTGGAAGAGATTGCTTTTAGCGATAGCGATTAGCCTTTTGTTTCTACCATAACAATATTGTAATTGTATATTTTGAAATTGTATATTTGGTGAGCAATAAAGTGTTATCTATCTATCTTATAAATTTTATGATTTACTGGGACTTTCTACCCAGCATAATCTTCGCTTTCTTAACTTAACTTTCTAACTTACATACATTTTTTGAACTAAGACTTGTGCCAAGATATCTATTCGTACCCAATACTGTAAAGAAGGAATAAATAAGGACGTGTTACAAAACATCTGAGTTACTATGACATATTTAAATGACTAAATTCAAGTTGGGAGAAATTCTGGAGTATCGCATTCGCGTCTCATTGAAATGACTTAGGTTTAATTTCAATCTAAATAATGCAAAGCATGCATTGTTTGACAATTTGTCTCGTCAAATTTATATGTTGTTACAACTACGACGACGTTTTCATTTTGGAATTGAATTTTACCGAAACTACAAAATCCGAAGTTTTCAGGAATTTTATGCTTCTTCCAAGCTAATAATAATAAATTATTTATTTCAGACACAAAGATCTATAATAATAACAAATTGTATACAGACAATGTTATTATTAAATTAAACCTTTAAAAATTAAAATTAGTAAATGTCCGTCAGTTATTCAGTCAGTCGGTCAGTTCTTTATTTCAAGCATTTCATTAACATATATTTTATTAATGAATCTATTCAGCAATTTGTAGCTTACTAGTAATGGGCGCAATTATACTGTTTCTACACCTCTCAATCATGGTCAAGACATTTACAAAGCTAGTCTGGAAGACATAAATCACGGTCTAGTCTCTTTTTTAACTGTTTGTTAAACGCTAGTACGTCACTGAATGTAGATCTAGTCAGATATCTCGTTAAATAATCACTCTGGTCAACATGAATAATGCCACATTACATTTCTTCACGTTCTTACCGCCTGACCCAGTAGGTACGTAAATGGATTCATTATGCAATATGTTCTTTTAAATTACTTCGTGTTACTATGTAGTTGCATGTGACCTTTCGATCCTTGTACGACGTAATTGTAGCATAAAAAATTGGTTGTCTTTGTCGGTTTACGCACAATGCAGTTCCGTAGAGGTAGCAACGGTTCACTATTTTTGTCATTTGGCTACGTTACCCTAAATTTATCTCACTCAAATTTACAGACGGTATGATTACACATATTTCACAACTTTAAGTGCAAATAATGTTCACCTAATCATTTAAAAGTTATAGATAGATAACAAACACTTTATTGCTCATCAAATGTACAATTTCAAAAATTAAAATATTGTCATGGTAGAAACAATAGCAACCTAACTTAAAGAATAGCTTAACCTAATCTGGCGATGTAGGTGGTGCAGATGATTAGGTATATCATAAATTAACTACATACAAATATATATAGTAAATAGTAATAGTATATATAAGTATAAGTTATTAGCGAATATAATTCAGATTTTTCAAGACCTGTCTAGTGATACCCTAAAGTACACGCTTATGACATTGAATAAATAAATTTCGTCTCTTAGTCACATGAAGGCCACTTCAAATTTTTAGTATTTTTGCGATCCAATTAGGTATATTTAACTTCATAATTGTGTAATTCCCACAAAATTATTATTTGCCACTTATTATTTTAGATCGACAGACGCACACGATTGAACAAAAGTTACATTTTTATCAAACTGGCTACGGAACTCTAAAAAGTAACTCATTTGATTAGACTATCAATCATTTAACTACATTATCTGACTAAGATATTACACCACCCAAGTTGTCTGTATACTGTATTCTATACAAGTATCAAATTATGTTAATCCGTTTAAATCCGGATCGGTTATGATTTGGTTGATAAGCAAAACCCTCCCAAAATGTTTGAGTTATTCCCGCCATATAATCCCCACTGTATAGATAACCTACTTTTGTATACAGAATTTAAATTAACATTTTTGTTCAGAACATTTCGAATACATTTAATTAAAATAGTATTGTGTTTAAAGAGTCTCGAATAAAATTTTATAAAGTACCTGGGTAGGGTTTCAAGAGTTTTTTTATTTATTTTAAATTTAATGATTTCGGCAGACAGGAAGATTGCCCATCTGCTGGAAAGCGGTTACCATCGACTATGGACATTTATAACCCCAAAGGTACTAGTAATATGCTGCCACTCTCTAAAGGGAGACTGGAACTGGCTCTCTAATGGCGGAACAAAACTCAAGGTTATAATGGCGGCATACTCTAGACCAGGGGGGTGGCCATCCAGATGGACAAGCTGGCTGTGGGTGGTTTTGTCGCCATTCAATAAAACGCGCAAAGTCCGTCACTATTAGATTCCCGATTGTACACACGTCATGCCTTGATCGTAATCGTCGCTCAAATGCCATCTCTCTCCATGAGGCCATCGTTTTATACCTCAAAAATACAAATGTGCCCATCGACGTAATCCGCAACACCTGGCTAATGATTCAGCCGCAAGCGGCTGTAAACGAGTCCTGTAGAACAATAGGCTGTTATCTAGAAACGTATGCCAATAAATAAGTGAACAAAAGAAGACGATAATAAAAGGATTACTAATAGTTCAAATGCCGACAAGTAATAAAATATGCTTCTACAAATCTGTACGTGGAATTTGTCTTTGTCGGCGCCTAGGTTGTAACAATTTATTTTTTTGCTGAAATACAGAAGACAGGCTAATCTTACGACTCGTTTGTGATACTTAAAAAGAAATCTGCACTACGCATGCGACGAGACGACGACGAGACGAGTCTCATCTGATTTCTAATTCTTTTAATCTAATTGGTAATCGATATTTGAATCTCATTCATCTGTCTGGGGCAAACTCGGAGGATTAATTAACTGAAGTAAAACATTTACATCCACAAATGGGCAATCGCAGACCCTTCCCGTGAAACGCAATAGAGCTGTTATTAATTGGGTACTTGATACGCTTCGTCGACTTTTACAAAGCAGAAATGTTGCCTGTCACAAACAGGGTCTGTCCCTTATAATTGAATTGTTTTCTTGGTACTAAAGTTGTTTCTTTTCCAAATTACACTAATCTGACCTTTTCATAGCCACTCATTGTTTGGGATTACAATTAATTACAAAAATTCTGATAACTTAAAAGTTATGAGAATAAAATTTCATAAACATAATACACTGCATGTAGATACATATCACAAGCTTTGTGGTAAATTTCCTCTTCTTTTGTTCTTTGATCTTGCAAAGTGAGGTTAAGGCCCCTTAAACGAAACAACTTTTCGATGGTAATTGTAATTACTGAGAAAAAAAAATATCATAAATCTTCACGATATGAGACATAATGTGGTTTTTCGTTATTTTTATATTTATTTTAAGTTAAGAAAAAGAATCGCCAAATCATTCCAAACCATTTTACTCCTTCATTTTTTGTCAAAACACGATAAAAAATCTGCATCAGTATGAAAGAAAGATAAATAATTAGTTTTTTATATATTTTTATATACTAATTTATTTTATTCACAATAAAATAATAAATATATCTGAAAAAAGAGCGCGTCTATGGAATCTCTGCTATTGCCCGAAAAATACTCAAGGACGTTGGCGTTGCTAGGAGCCTTAAGAAGATCTTTGGCATCCATGACTATGTGACTGTTCATTCTCTTTCTCTATACGCGTCAGATCATATACAGCAACAGGCTCTACGGTTTCAGCTGTGTTCATCTGGCTTTGGAAATCGGTAAACAGTTACACAATTCAAACCTGGTAAACTGAAACAGATTGTGAATCTAATGTGTATTACATAATTACACGTACACTATACATTTGCGATAGACATCTGATACGCGAGTTTCCAGCCGAATAATTACCAATCGCTTTTTCACATAAACCGGTCTACGTCAGAATGACGAGTTGGCCTTGCATAGTTTTAAGTTATACTTTGACATATCGTAGTGAAAGATGTTTAATATTGCTGGCTGGTGCAATATACAATACAGTTTTACTAATCAGCAGAATTAGATCTTGGAATTATTGTGCTATAATGGTTCTTTTGTGTTACGGTTGTTTGGAAGTTAGCTTTTAAAATCAGTCTCATGGATGAATATAACAATATTTGTCTAATAATTAGGCCAGATTAGAACCAGATCGCGTTTAGAATTCCGTAACCATTTTTATAATAAGGAACCCTTCTGAAATCACCATGTTCGTCTGTTCTTCTGTCTGTCTGGTTTGTTTCCAGAGCGTTATTTTGTCTCAAGAAATGCCGGGTTTGTATAGATAAAACTTGGTAGGTAATAATTACTGGTTAATTAAATTGATGCTATAGATACGCAAAGAACTCGTAAAACTTCGCAGTGGCCTCTGCGGGATAGTTCAATATACGTGATCCGACACGCACTTAGCCGATTTAATAATTACTTTACTTTGGACTCGTTGTTTAATTAGTAATAACTTTATTATAGTAACAATAAATTCACCGATCATTGTGAGGTAGTTACATTAGACCAGGGTCGATAATTGTTGAAACCAGAACAAAATAATAGTAGGATGAAACCCATTGGAAAATGAAGAGAATATAACAAAAATGAAAGAAAAACATAATTTACGGGCGATCTGAGGTCGGGAAGTAGAAGAGGATGAGTTCAATAGCAAATTTGGATATAGGTAATAAAAATATCTACAACTTTTATATTTACACTAAATAATATAATAAATAAATTCAAGCAACCAAGATTTAGGTTGTTTATTTTTATCTTCAAAAAAAAAAAACACGAAATTTGGTGGAAAATTACCTTTTTATGTCGCAAACACACTGTAATTTTTTTTATTTAAAATATTTATTTTTCACCTTATTTTGACTTAATAACGAAAAAGCACCCTAGTTTTCAATCGAAAATTCTCCCGTCATAATATCAGCTTTTTTTTAAAGTCTTTTTGTCTAAAAGGCTTTCTTGTTCGTTGAAATGTCTACTTTCTGATGGTGTAAAAAAATTGGTAAATGTTCTCAGAATTACCAAGGGGCTTTGTACCTGGATATCCAGGTTTCTTGATGGGTGCAGCATTCAAGTCGTTGTCGAGGATTGCTACACGAGCATCAAGCCCATCAATGCTGGTGTGCCCCGTAGCCCCTGAGGTTTTCCTACAACGTCATAAAACTTCTTCCAGGCCAGCAGCGCGTTGGTAACATCTCTCTGTGTAGGAAAAATCCATAGACGATAGGAAAAATCCATAGAAGATGGTAACCGCTTACCGTCAGGTAGGCCGTCAGCATGCCTGCTGTACTCCAGCTATAAAAAACCTGTATTTTAAACTATCTTTTAACGAGTTGAGCTTGATAGGTGACTTCAATAATTTAATACCACTCGCCTTGGACCGATACTTGGAGGGAAATTGAAAATTACATTTTCGTTTACGCTCTTGAACGGCAATTTCCTTGAACACCGCTGTTAATATTTTATGATGATGGCCGTTAGTGATGATTGCACATGTTTGTAGTCTTAATAACAGTACATACTCGCTCCCTGCGGTTTCGTCTGAATGTTTTGCAAAAATAATCTACATTTTTCAAAATAAAAGATTCCGAGTTTGCCCCGTCAATCAAATGGGCATCCTGAAGCTTTGTTGCTTTTTCGCAGTTTTACTACACCACTGTATTACGAAAGAATTACTTAGGGCAAAAACAAAACAAAAAATTACGAAACAGTCAAACAATAGGAACAAAAGTCCTATACCTCTGGACTTAGTCTCAGTATCATGCTTTCTAAATAAAACTCGTGCTGTTTTCCCGCCTGGGACAATACACAATACATCTTTCTGACAAGTTTTATCCTTATAAAACCAGTAGAGTCTAACAAATAATATGATATACTAAGACAGACAGACACGATAAACAAACAAAAAGTTGTCGGCTATGAAAACCTTAAAAAGCGTCTCAATTGACTGTCAACTACCCTATATCATTTTGAGGTGGCTTTGAATGAAACTTGAATACGGAATCAGTAATCAATATCAAGCTACCCGATGAACACCTCATGCTTTCTCAAAACCTTCGCGTTCCCACTTTGTCGTGACGACAGATAATCGTGTAGTTTTAAGTTACGTGGCTTATTAAATGGAGGTGTTCACATATAGAACGACACGATTTACTGTCGTCTACGACATTTTTTGCAGTGACGACAGAATGTCATGCCAGTGGGAACGGCTAGCACGACACTCGTAAAACGATAAAAAATCGTTACGATTAAATCGTGACGGTAAATCTATCGTAAAAATATCGTCTCGTCGTTTACACGTTTTTACACCCCCTCGCTAATGATATGTAAACGACAAAGCGTGAAACGATAAAATGTCTTCGCGATCCAATGGGAACAGCTAGATACGATAGTCGCTAAACGATAAATTAATCGTAACGACATAGTGGGAACGCGCCCTTAGTTTTTGCTGAATATTTATCCCGAGGGCCGATTCACAAAGAATAAATTCACGTGTCTCTAAAATCTGATCCTCAAAGGGTGTACAATTTTATATTTATTGAGAATCTTGTTTCTTTTGGTAGTATGACTCCGCTCTTGCTTCCGTTATAGCAATGATAAATACTAAAGCGTTTAAGAAATTCCATTATTGTGTGGGTTGTTTCTTATATTATAGTAATATCATCTCAGTTATTTGGTTTTTATGGTCGTTTTATTGAGAATTGGGGTGTTGACGAGATACTATAGACAACAGTACTATACATTACTACTAAGTAATGACCAACTAACTCTGGAATGTCTTGCAATACAAAGAGTTAAGCTGATTGCTGCCCAATAGGGCGGGTAATACCCCGTTAAAAGTGCTGCCCTTTTTAAGGTTCCGTAAACATTGTAGCACAAATTACCCTTAGATATTTGTCATGTCCCTCTTTCTATACATCTTACACTAATATATAAAGCTGAGAGTTTGATTGTTTGTTTGCTTGAACTACAGGTCGGATTTGAAAAATTCTATCAGTGCAGTAGCCCATTTATCGAAGAAGGCTTTAGGCTATATATCATCACGCTAAGACCAATAGGAGCGGAGCACCGATGAAGAATGTTTCAAAATCGGGGGGTATTTTTAACTCACTTTTTTTACTATTCCACGCGGACGAAGTCGCGGGCAGAAGCTTGTCTAGAAATAAATTGAAATTACTATGTCAAAGCCCAAATCTATAAGTGTGATAGTTTCTCAGTAAAGTGTATTACAAAACTGCTTTTATTGTGAGATACTGTTAGGGCTCACTTCGCTCGCCATGATATCTCCCTATCCCTATTAATATTATAAATGCGAAAGTAACTCTGTCTGTCTGTCTGTTCCGTTTTCACGGAAAAACTACTGGACCGATTTGGCTGAAACTCAGTATATATATATTTTCGATACCGAGGATGAACATAGGATACTTTTTATCCCGAAAAATGGGATAGCTACTGGACCGATTTGTCTGAAAATCGGTATATATGTAATTTTGGCCTTTTTGGTCATTTTGGCCTATTGATCATTTTGACCTTTTTGGTCATTTTGGCCTATTTGGTAATTTTGGCCTATTTGGTCATTTTGGCCTATTTGGTAATTTTGGCCCATTTGGTCATTTTGGCCTTTTTGATCATTTTGACCTTTTTGGTCATTTTGGCCTATTTGGTCATTTTGGCCTATTTGGTCATTTGGCCTATTTGGTCATTTGGCCTATTTGGTCATTTTGGCCTTTTTGGTCCTTTTGCCTATTCGGTCATTTTGGCCTATTTGGTCATTTTGGCCTTTTTGGTAATTTTGGCCTATTTGGTCATTTTGGCCTATTTGGTCATTTTGGCCTTTTTGATTATTTTGACCTTTTTGGTCATTTTGGCCTATTTGGTCATTTTGGCCTATTTGGTCATTTTGGCCTATTTGGTCATTTTGGCCTTTTTGGTAATTTTGGCATCTTTGGTCATTTTGACCATTTTGATTATTTTGGCCTTTTTGGTCGTTTTTGCCTATTCCGCCATTTTAACCATGTCGGTCACTGTGGTCTTTTGGTCATTTAGACCATTTTGGCCTTTTTGGTCAAGTTTTGTAATTTATTTTGTTGACAGATAGACGGGGGATGGTATATATAATTAGCGATATAAAATGAAGTGAATCTTCCGTGGGCAAATACATAAAAATGTAATATAATATAACCTGTAGCACTTGCTCTATAAACAAGAGACACGTACGTGATAAAATAAATGGACGGATTGCCTCGAAATTATGCACATTCGATAACAAATATAGGGATAATTTTATCCCGGAAAATGTTTCCGCGAATATATATTTTAATCCTTGAATTACAAAATAATACGATAGTATATCGTATTATTTTGTAATTTATAGTTAGTAGATATTTTTTTATAAATAAATTTTAGTACTCCAGTAAAATAGACTAATGTTTCACTACTTTAGAGATCGCTTTAAGCGATAAGGCCGCCCTTTGTTCAGCATTTATTGTATCTAGTTTTTAAGAACGTAGTTATAATTTTGGTGAACAATAAAGTGTTTTCATTCATTCATTCATACTTTTGTCTGATTAAAATCTTTGTCGTACGAATTGTACTGAGTTTCGAATACGTATAATGAGTTCATCAATCTACTATTCTTAAGACACTACGACTATTGTTATAGGAATTAATGCAAATTTATTTCGAAATTGTCCTAAATTAAGTCATTGTATATATGGAGTAAATGGATGAATTACATGTAATTGGAATATAAGGTCGTATCACCTGGTACTAATTAAATACCTTTGTTTTGCAATAGTGTACGGAAAATGTAGGACTAGAGGCGGTTATGTTAAGTTCGTCTTTGAAATACTAGGGTCTCATTTAGGTAAAGATAGATTACACTTTGTTGCTCACCAAAATAAAGAGACGCAAAAATATTGATTGAGAATAAGGTAAAATTACTACTTTTTATCATTTTACAGAATGCTAAATCCACCTAAATTTTGTATGAGCGTACCAAGTTATGACATCATATCACATTTTAGAATGTATTGTGAATATATCCCCTACCTAATTGTTAAAATAATAATACTCCATGAAAATCGAAAACTTTTACTGCTTGTGGACTATTTATTAGGTAGAACCGACTGGATCCAATTTATTTGTTGATAATTTAAACAAAAGTTAAAGTCGGTTCTGCCGCTCGCCGGCCGCTGCCGCGGCACGCTCGCGTCGCTCGCTCGGCTCGTGGGCTTTGGTCTAAAGATAACCTAACCTGACCCACTGAACTTCTCATTGGTTGCAACCTTCGACCGCCCCTCACAACCTATTCTTTGTTTTGCTAACATTGATATTGCATGATGTCGTTAACTATAAATACAAACTACAAAAATATAATAATTATCTTATTCACAATAACATGAAAAAACTTAAATTCTGATTTAATATTTGATTTTGAAACTTCAGTTTGATTGAATAATATTGATATTCTATGCTGTATGGATTTAGTTCCTTTGCCCGACACTTTTCTAAGTGAAGTAAAAACTTTGTCCATTAATATTATTAATCTGAGGCTGAGGTTTACTTACAAAATACAAAATTTGGTGGTTTTTGTAGCAATGCCGTTTTAATCGATTTTATAATTATTTTGATCATGTCATATGTGTTATATTTGCAGACTAATCTTAAAGTAATTGTGTTTTTATTATGATTAGTAGGTAAGTCGTCACACTAAAACTGAACATTATTTCTATTAATACGACGCACGTATTTAACGTAATTAATTGTATTGCTTCTTAATTTTTTGTCTAAATGATGGATTTCCGATAATTTTAGTGTTGTTGTTATACCATAGCAAACCATATTTAAAGTCTTTCAATACAAAAAAATGCGAAATTTTCAGGTTCCGACTTTATGCATCTTTACCATAATAATTAGTACCTATATTTAGGCAAAATAATATTTCTCACCTAGGCAGCTATCTTACAAGACGTTTTCAATTCATTTGACAATGTAATGGTGGTACGTAAACTTGATGTTACTGATTTTAAAATTTAGTTTTCGAGTATCAACAACAATGTTATTTTGCTCTACTTTAAAATTTAAAATGTTAACCTTGGTGTTATTTATACACGCACTCGCATGAAGGTTTTATTTATTCAAATAACAATCGACGTGGAGTTATAATATACCAAATTCCCTTTATACTACCTGGTAATTACAGTAATTTGTTTCAAATATTACACTAACGACTGTTACTTGAGTTTACAAAACGAGGACATGTTTGCGTATTTTCGGTTTGTAAATAGCCTTTCTTTTTTTTATGTTTGCTAGTAGGCAAACTGGCAAACGGACCACCTGGTGATAGGTGGCTACCGTTGCCCAAACCTAAGGGAGCCGATGCGTTGCCTAAAATTTTCAAAATGGACTTAAAAAAAATATTGACAGTTTAAACCTCATTAGTTTATTTCAAATGGCTATTGATCAAAATTTGCCTTTGCAAAATAAACTTAGGTCAATTATTTTTTCTTTCATTTAATTTTTGTAACTAACGGAACTATATGTCGTATAAGGTAAATTTCTAGGCAATTTTTGTAGATGAATTTTGAATCTGATTTTTTTTTGATAAATCAACTCAGTCAAAAGTTTTTGAAGGTTAAACTTGAAATTTATGATTAACTTTAACTCGAATAATTTTTGACTGAGTTCACTTATAGTACAAAATAACTTCAAGCCATTTAAACAACTTTTAAATCTTCTCTCTTTCGGTATAAAAATAAATAGAAGCGACAATAATTGTTTCTTTTTTTATTCTTACAGGAAATCGAAAATTGCGAAGAACCTTTTATTTATATATTTATTTTTTTAGTTACCCTAATAGACATCTATGAATCTTAAGTTAACTTCAACTATTTTTTTGCATGAGCTCATCATACATGCATACAGCCCACCTGATGGAGAGTAGTTACCATCTCCTATGGATATTAGCAACACAAAAGGTGCTACAAATACGCTGCTGCTCTCTTAAGGGATACCGGAACACAATTCAAGGTTGTTATGGCGGCATACTCTAGACCAGAGGTGGTAGCCATCCAGACGGGCAAATACCCTACCACCTGGTTTTGGTTGTTTTGTCGTCTCTTACGACAGGCCGCCCGGCAACTGGATGCGCTATGGCCTTCAATATACATTCCCTTGCTTCATCAGGTTTAAATTTTAAGTTTAATTTAGTTTTTGTAGTTAAAAACCTCCCATAATCGATATTCTTGTTTGTTTTACAGCACTACTTCCCGGCGATGTATGATCTCAAACTTGGTGGCATATTATATCTAATGGGAGTGTTCTTCTTCAAGTCCGATGGGCGCATTCCGTTCGCACACGCGATATGGCACATCTTCGTGGCCCTGGCGGCGACGGTACATTACCTTGCTATCCTAAGACACCTCTTCCCAGAACTAAAATCTCAATGAAGACTGCATGTAAACTATCGAATCTCCTTAGAGCTCTCTATAGCTATTTTTGTACGACATGGTCGCAGTTTCAAGGGTACAGCAAACGGAATACTTTTTGTGCGACGAAAATTCTTATCCCTCGGAGATAAAATAATATTTATACAGTTTTTTAATCTTCTAGCTGCCTGATGTCTTGTCTAAGTTTATAACTTGGTTTTAAATGTTACTATTATATTTAAGTGAATGAATTAATTAATTTAAAGTACAATGGGCAGTCTTCTCGCCATAGACAATTTTCGTCATACTACCCATTGAATTATTATAAATAGCAAGTTTACGATATTTACTAATTTTACAATTTTCAAATGGAGGATACAATATTCATATATTGTTTAATTCGTCATATATGTATATAATAATTTAATAATTAATATTAGCCCACAAATGTCTCAATGGTGGGAATGCCCACTTCTCGCTTTAGGGGTACGTAAGATATACCTGCCACGCTATTCCAAAGCAGATTTTAACATCGGAAACTTTGATATGCGGTCCTAAGAATCTTGCTCGATTCTCACCGCTAGGTAATTGAAAAAATTGGCACAACAAACTCGCACAGCGAAAAGACAAATGCGAAATTTGCCATTTCGTCTTGAATAAACGTGGAAGGTATATTCACCATTTCTCAAATAACGGAGAGGCTAGAGTCCAATAGCGACGCGTTTAAGTGCGTTTGTAAATAGGGATTTTTGCGACACTGATTTCCGGCATTTATTGTATGCCGTCTGCTGAGCCCTTAAACGGTTAGGTACGTCGGACGTTCATCCGAGGAATGTCAGACATCAATCAAGTTACTATAACGTGCAGCTGTATCTGTGGCTTTTGTCAAATCTCTGTGTGTAGCTATGTATGTGTGAATACGTAAGAATTTGTGTAGTGAGTGAGTGTTTAATGTCGGAAAATAACGTAACTGTGCTTCAGCTGAAGAGATTTACTGCCAGTGTTTGAAATAATCAAACTTACTGACTGCTTTGAATACTACATAATTATATATCGTCGGTGTCAGTGCAGGACCGTATAACTACCTTCATTTTTGGTGATATTATTTTTTTCCTCAAATGTATTAGGTCCTGCACTACGACGACGATATGTAAAATATGTTGTTACAATATTTTGTTAATTTTATTTATTATTTACATAAGTAGAAATTGGTTTTACCGCCTTAACTTGCTGGAACAGAAGCGCCAGGTTCGATTATTGTCATAGTAAATTTCTTAAATTGATTTATTTTACTTTAGTCTAGGATTAGCCTAGGAATTTTTAGTTTTACACTACAAATGACACAATCGTAATTGGCTTAACTTAAAGATGTACAATGGGTATGTTTATCAACAGATTTTATTATTATGCAATTGTTTATAAAACTATGAGTGTCCATGGTTTAACAATGTGCATGTCGAAGATCGTGTAAAGCGGCCCTAACGAGCTCGAGCAGGTTGAAAATTATTCTCCATATTCATAATAGTTATACAAGATTTATAAGCTCATTAAAATGAAGTTAAACAAAGGTGAAATGAAATTAAATGAAATTTATTAGCATGTAAGTAAGTAGTACATGGTACATATAAAATGACTAAATTACAGAGAACAGTACAAATGGCGTCCCAAAGGAAACTGTTTCCCGCGTTAGGTCTCCTTAGAGCCTGTGTGGCGGGCAACAGTAGGATTCGCTTCGGTCATATAATTCTCATCATTGCTCTAATGCAATGTCTTTGTGTGGTCAAAAATTATATGTATAAATAGCACTCTATTATTAAATTAAAAAGGTATTTCTTATAATCGCATTCTGATTGACTAGAAACCAGCACGACCAGCCCATAAACCTCGTGTAACTATTATAAATAAGAGAGTCAGTTTTCAGTTTTAATCTCTATTGTACGAGCAGGTACTCTTTATTGCTTTTGGACAGTACGTGTATTGATATTGAATACGATGAGCATAATTGTCTACTGTTAGTCAGTCATACAGTTACGTTATATTCGACTTTTTAAATTGTGCGCCATTCTGCATCCCAGTTTCCCAACGATAAGTATATACTTTGCCTAAACGCACACGCTGCGTCAATTACTTTTATTTTCATTTCATTAGAAAAATTGTGAAATACTGCGGTGTATTGTATTATACTAATAATAAAAAATAGCTGTTATTGATATACATGTGAATTATTCAAGTGGGCCTGCAAATGTTAAACTGTACTAAAAAGCTTATAATACACAAAGGAGGAGTTTCGGGGCTGATTTTGACGAAAAGAAAAGTGGTTAGATTAGATATTTGAAAATTAATTATCATTATCAGGAAACGGCTCATTTTGAAAAAATAAACACCCTTTTCTATGTACGCCTCTACAGATCATGGGCCATAAAAATGGCCAGAACTTTTAGAGGGTTTGCGTGGGGCCATTGGAAGGCCAAAACGTAGAGGCCCCTTAGACAAATTTAAAAAAAAATGTGTCGTGACGCTGACCGGCGATTATCCCTGTCTACACCATATAATAATGCACCCAAGGACAAGCCCCGGCCAGTGCAGGACTATTGTGGGAAATGAGAACAAAAAGTACCGGGCTATTAGGGTGAACTGCTAGTAGTACTAGGGGCCTGGGAATATGGGGACTGTGGCGTCTGACCGTCGCAATGTTCGGGGAACAAAAACAAAAAACACTATTTATTATCATACCAAATCTTAGTGTAGTTTGTAAGGATCAATTTCTGTGAAGGAATGTCAAATTTTAGTGTGCATCAAAATCGGCTCCGAGACTCGGGTTTTCGCTATTTCGTGTAGTTTATAGGTTTTGGTCTTGAAGGCTCATTTTGAAAAATTCACTCTGTATATTATGTTTTTTTGAATTAAAACCATATTTGCAGAATGGCGTCGAATGTAATTAGAATTATTATTAGGATGACATTGTAGGGTAGCGAGCGTCGCGTGACCCACGTACGGCCAAATAACTACAAAATGTTCGAAATGTGTGCATATTTTGTAATATATTGTTGAGATACATTGTTGTAGAATTATATAAGTAGTTATAATCTCAAGAATTTCGAGACCAATTCAATCCCTTTTTAGACTATTTAACGTATATTGGGGTTTTTAGAAACGTTTATATACCTATTTAAACTATTATACTTATATGAAATCCAGTTTTTTCATCGAGATCTTTTTATACAAATCAAAGTGATCTTTCCCTAGATTAGTTAGTTATACATTTTAGCGTGTAGCTAGTTGAATGTGGACATTTCGTAATTAGTATTTTAGTCAAGTAAGATATTTATAGTAGTCATATTTATTATGTATGTCCCAATATACTTTTAAAGGTTGCTCAATCGTTTGTGTGTATTGCGGATATTATATCAGACTTCCATATACCTTATTGATATAATGTGAAATAGAGATTGTAGTTGTTTTGAAAACCAGGTAAATAGCGGTTATTCATATACCACGGCTAAGTTATCCATCAATAAGACAGCTGGCTGTTTGGATAATGGTTTTCAAATAAAACCGACAACTGACAGGTTTACAGCTTAGCGGGTAGCCGCAGTTGCGAAACTATGTTTCTATGTTCCCTCATCGAGCTATTTATACAGTCAAATTCTATGTACGATACACGCAAAACTTAATTGCGCCTCGAAAGCTGTTAGCTTTGTGAATTTGTGCAATCCAGTCAAGTGTTGATGTGTGTTAAACCTGACTGTTGACCGGTTCCTATATCTAACTATTTATAGACTATTTGCCTTACAATCGGTTTAATTTTGACGTTATTTGTATGGGGCTTATGTCAAATTTTAATATTTTTTAATGAGGGGATATCCTATTGAGGACCATCAGCCGCGCGAGAGTGAAAATCGGGGCCAATGTGTGGTATTCCCCAGGTTGTAGTGGCATTAGCACTTCACGTATTAATTGTTATCATTGCCACACCACGGTCAGGAATACTTACTAAAACCCCTCGGTAGTCTATCCTTCACCCTTACGCGGGCCCTGGTAGGCGTTGGCCCAACAGCCTCGTTGACTGCCGCCGTCTGCAACACGCCCCACGGGAGAAGAAGTGAGCGTTTGCGGAACGGCGGGTGAGAACCCTTTCCCCAGGGACCCTAAGTCCTAAGTCGTGAAAAATATAGACGCAAAATTAAGTTCAGAAATTGTTGCGGACGAATCCGCCGTAAATACAATAATAACTCTTAACGCCTGTGTAGACAGCACTGCTGACACACCGCCATAACGCAGTCACCGCACTATTAGTCTATGAATTTTATGTACATGCGAATCATGTTCGTCGTCGTCGAAAGTGTAGCGGCAGTCGCACCTTGTCTGCGCAGTTTGGCGATGCGGCAACAGTGCGATGGTGGTGTCGTGTACGCACGCCCTTAACCTCAAATTAATATGCATGCGATTATTTATTGATAATTATATATAATGTATGATCCGGTTTATAATTGCTATAGTCAAATAAAGAATCCTACAAAAATTTACTACGCAGTAAATGTCTTTTCTAAATCAAAACGGTTACTGCGTAGCGTTTTTATTACATATAACTATTATTTCTACCGGTCATTAAGAAGAAACCTATAAAATAAATGTTGTAATTATATCATGGTTAAAACTACTGAATAGTAAGTAGCCTTCTCAACAAACGTGTAAGTGGAATCTCGCAGCGAATATTGCGGCCTAGCCGGACAGCGACGAGCGAAGTGTGTTCGCTCACAGCTACAAGTTCGTGGCCAACCCGTTAATTCGACTTCATAAAAATGTTTCAACAAATCAATAAACACAATATAATCAATCGATTTGTTACATTCTTGTATAATAGTAGAGTTAACAAAATAGTTTATACCGAAAGAAAGTCTTAAAATTTAGTGTTAAAAATACCGTGTCTTTATAAATTGAATCTCAAAAATATAGTAGTATAGTTGGCTCACTGTCACTGTATTGATAGATTTGAAAGAACCCTATTTAATTAAGAAATTACGTACATTATATGCATACCTACTTGTATGCAAGTATCGCATATATGGTAACACGCGATAATCCGGTCTTGATGCAAAAAAAGTTTCGCAAATTGTGTCTATTTCTATCTCTTTTATTCACGAGTATATTTCTGTTTCGCTATTATACGAGCATTATATTTACACGTGAAGTAAAAATACCAGTCATTTCCAATACAATCTTAGTTACTGTTCACGGAGAGGTGTAAACAATTGAGGCTTTAATTTTAATATTTTACATATTATTCTTTGAATACTCGTAAGATTCGTTTGATGGGTTATTGCTCGAAACTCTTCTTGCATCATGACTAATATATCAAGATTAAAAAATACCACAGTCCGTCAATGTATAAAGAATCTCTGCTAAACGTTCTATATTTGAATCATGAACGACAATCGCCTAGTATGACTTCGTTCTTGGCTCACAACGACTACGCTCACGACCGTAATTTTTCTCATGCCAATTGTTTGCGGGCGCTACAATCATAATTTCCATTGGAATTGATTTGGAGTTGAGGTCATTAACGACGAAATAAGTAATATCACTGATTGCTGTACGGTTGATTTGAAAATCGCGCTTTTATAAACGTATCGATAGAGAGAATGAATGCTCTTTGGTCAACACCCACCTTTTAACATGGGTCGTTGTGAGCGCTGCGTGAATGAAAATTAGGACATCATTAGTGATGTTTTCGCGGTGACCATAACGACTATTTCCACATAGCGACGGAAAGGCTGAAGGAGCCTTTTGAGCTTCCAAAGAAACTCGCCCTAAAACGAAACTGAAAATCCTTTACATTCTAATAAGGCGGGAAGTCACTGACATTCTTTATATATGGCCGGTTCCCGTATTTTACCCACAGTTAATTTACCTTACCTATCGGTTAAAAATTAACTAAAGCGCTACACATTTTATGTCAAAGCTCAACCAATGGTAGAGCAAGTGAATGAATAGTAAAATATAGAAACCGGCCGTTAAACTATATTTTTAGACCAACCAAAAATTTTAAGTCTTATTAAGATTCGTTTAAACATATTCAAATATAATTAAACAAATAAGTTTACACAGATGTTGAGTACGTAGTATTACAATGAATCGATACTAGTGACTGACACCGAATACAGTCGATCTTTAAGGTAATACATTAAATTATTATGATTGCCATTCCTAGTACACTTCTAGCATGATTCGAAGACCAGTTGAAATTCTAGTCATTGTTATTGATACAAAGAGTTGTATCAAATCATTAGTCTATGGTCAAAAAAATTACTTCCTATTGTGATTTTCTTTTTTGATGAAAAATATTGCGATTTTGAAACAATGTGTATTGTTGCTTGAAGAGTTAATATCATCATTGTAACCGGTTATTCAAGGTCATCGTTATAACAGGGTAATACGGAAATAACGAGAATGCACAAAAATTAATACGATCTAATTATTACCTATTTGTAAAGTAATTTATCGGTCTGGTGTAATTCTTGTTTATTTATGGTGTTAGGCATTGGAAATTGTTTTTTGTTTAGTAGAATTGATAGATTGTAACATAAATGATGATGATTTTATTTAAATTTTAAGATATATCCACACGCAGTTATGACACACATATGTTTCGAGTTTTGCTGAGAAATTAATATAAAAATATACAAAGGATTATTGGCAGCAATTGCACATTTCTTGAATTTTGGTTTTGATTATATACAAAATTTAAATAGAATTCAATTACATGACGGTACTTGTCAGAAAGTTTTATACATGTATGTTATTGTAAAAGCACACTACATTCTACCATATATTTATGGTGTGCAAAATACATGATATATTAAACAAATACTAACATTAAAAAATACAATAACATACTACTTTAAGAACAATGCCAATTAAGATCAATACAATGAATTAAAATATATTGTGGGGTCGAAGGACCTCCTTCAGGAACGAAGTTCTTTACGTTATAAGTCGCCTAAATCTCCCTAGTCGCTGTCGCTATGCCCCCCATTACGCTTTTTCCTTCGTGTCAATTTCTGCCAGTTCTATCTACTTAAGCCGCATAAAAGAACTTGTCCCAATTATAAATGTGACTGTAATATACAAATGTACCCCTATTGGAGCTAGCTCCGTTAGTTTCGTAGGTCCTGTCAACTTTTAACGTTTATGTCAGTTGTAATAAACGTTAAAAGTTGACAGGACCAGTGTAAAGCGCGAAAAAGATGCTATACAAGTTTTGATAGCGGACGAACGAGAGAACAAGTCTCTCTCTACGAACCACCGCGTGAACCTTATAATCGTGTTCTGCGCATGACTTGTACAAATTTTAAAAACGCATTTAAGTTTCGCGCGTCCTATGCATAGTCGTTAAAAACTCGATCTATGTAAGTCAGCGATGCGTGTGGATATTGCTCTTTGTGTGTAATCGAGACAACTGTAAAGTGCAAAGTATAATTAATCTAAGTAGGAAATGGTGGAAGGAAAGGTTTTAAATTACGTAATGTTCCAAAAATTATTAGGGTCCCTATAGATTGTCCTTGTTTTATTAAAAAACATTTTTTATTAAGTATATAGTTATAGGGGTAATTTTAAAGATATTTCTATATTAAATAAATCTTGCAGTTAATTAATCAAATTAACTTTGAAACATCTATTAAATATAAGCGTAATTTCATTCCGCTGTTTGTAAAGATGTAATCAATATTTTATTATTTATATACAGTATCTAATAAAATATATTATAGTTAAATAAAAGTAATTCAGCTTTGTTTATGGAAAACGAACCGCGTGTCTCAAGTCTTCCAAAGAGATGCCACTGTAATACATAAACATTCCATATTTAAATAATAGAATGAGTTTTTAATTTCCAGTTTTATATATGTAATGCCTCGTTTATTTTATGCCCACGGCGCGCGGCGGCTAGCAGTTTGGCGAGGGAAATGAACTGTGTGAGTATGTAAACGAGACCTATTGATAATTTGATACTCTCGCTGCCCATTTCCCTGCTTGCTACCGTGGAAGTGGGCGTAATGTAAACGAAAAGTTGGACGTTGCTGCATAGAACAGCTTTGTAACAGTATACATATAAATATAGTTTAACATCAGAATTTATATTTATGTTATAAACTGTGACGCCCGTTGTTGCATTTCAGAGCAAATTAATATGTAAAAGCTTATATTCGAACATAAGTGTATCTTCTTTTTGTGAACTAAATATTATGTAAATAGAATATCCCCTGAATTCCTAACACACAGTGTTCTAATTTCCAAAGATAAAATTTAAGAGTTAAATGTGAAAACTACCGTCACTGTTTGATTAAAGCAGCAGCATTTATGACCCTGACTGTGGGAGTTTGTTTATAGATTTGATTATATAAAAATAAATTCAAATTATTTATAGAATAATCAGGCTAAACTATACCATTTTTGAGCCCCAATGATTGGCATCCAGTCAATATATTCAAGATATTAAAAATATAAGTATTTTATAGCTATACAATAATATGTACGTCTCTCAAGACCACGGACCATACAAAATGGCCCGGACTTTTGAAGGTCTTGCCTGGGGTCATGGGAAGTTCAGCACGTAGGACAGCGTGGGCGTAACTACGTTCTAAGTCTCACGCTCTTCCTGCCATAAGCGCGGGGCACATGGGAGGAGGGTGGTTTTAGTGGAGTGTTGAGTTTTCGAGTCTCCACACAAGCCGGCGATTTGACTCTGGTGCCCATTCGTGGTGTCACCTCTCGTGGCTTTGGTCTAATCTGTAGTAAAGGAACCGGTAGTGTGTGAAATGCATTTTACCCGCCTCAAAAAAAAAGGTCGGCGCGAAGCCCCTTGACTTTAATGTAAATGTGGGGTGACTGATCGACGATTATCCCTGATTTTTTAATATTTTGAATAAAATAGTAGGATAAAACTAAAATGTACTGGGGTCTCCCAACAATGGTATAGTTTCCATTATATAGTACTAATACTTAATATGATAGCTACAAAAAAATCTGCTATATAACACAATTTAATCAATGCAATCTGTTAAACTCCACTGAAATATCGTGTCAAGGTCAACTAGAATTCCATTTGCCTTGTTTTAACCATTTGCGTTGTTGTAGTTTAAAGAGAACGAATCAGTTTGTCCCAGTGTTTATTCTAAGCATGTAAATTCTTTTAATAGAGCATTATTTCGTAAACGTTACCTTTCATAACGGACCCTGATATAGTTTTGTAGAGGTTTTTGGGAACTCAATAAATAATGTTTTTACAAATATACAAGTTTTATTTAGAACAACCAGATTTCACGTAAAAAAGTACGTCAACAGTTATACCCTGTAGAATCGATCCCATAATATATAATAATAGTATCCCGTCATGTATATAGGACCAAATTTTATGATAATCGGTTCATTCCTAAAGCTAGTAAGAGGAATAAAAATAGATAGTTTGTTTCAACTATTTCAGTAGATAAATAGAACTACCCCAGTAGAAAGTTAACTTTAAAAGATCCTAACCTATAATAGGCATAGGTTATTATTACCTCTTTGTGAAATAGATCTTTGAAAGAATTTTCAACAAAATAGCTACGAAACCCTGACAATTCGGAGGTTATACATTTTTGGCTGATTTCGTCTAAAAATATGTTATGTAAAAATTAAAATGTCGAAAAGTGAAAGAGAAACCTGACGCGCCACCTAATTGTGTAGAATTTGGAGCTTAGCAATAGGCAACTATTACTAAAATATAACGCAATCCATGCGTGGCTGCCGATTGCAGGGATTTAGCTTTTCTACCTACCTACAATTACTTTGTGTAGGTATATTGATAAGTACTTTTTCAAACAATCAATACAACTATAAAAATATCGGCACCAATTTTCTCGACACATTACTGAATTGCGATGTGCGAGACAAAGTTATATTTTATTACTACCACAATTAATTCGTTATTTCAACAAACAGATGTGGATTGTTTTTTATAGATTAGTAAAGTAAGGGTCACGGACTGATTTTCGCGCCCCCCATCCTTATATGGTTAACGCCGGCCCTGTATTTTTGCATGGTAGAGGTGTAAAATTGATTACTATCGCCATCTGGACTCTGGTTGGACACTCATATTAAGATAATTAAATCCTTTAAATTCATTTGTATTCAACAGATAAATGACAAATTAATAGACTACAATGAAAACTCAATTTATTTTATTGCCAATAATACAAAGACAGGTAATAAATATTAGACAGATTTGCTTAAAATTAACATTCATAAATTCTACTTGGGCATAATTACATTTTAGATACTGTTTTAATACCCAATATTTCCAAGGCTTTCTCCATAACTCTAGCAGTTACTTCACAAAGCATCAACCTTTCATAAATTATATTCACAATCTTTCCTTCTTTGTCTTTTTCAACACAGTAACATTTGTCATAGAACTCAGTAAATGCTGATGATACCTCATACAAATATTCACACAAACTGTGCAAATATAAATCTTTAGATACTTTAAGAATAATTTCTGGGAACCTGAGTAAAACTTTAGCAAGCTTCCATTCTGACTCGTGATTGAATTTCAAGCCTGTTTTTTTGGCTTCTGCTAACAATTGTTCTAGAGTAACTTGTGCTGTTCTGGCTATTGATCGTATGCGAGTCAGAGCATACAATAGATATACTGCTGTATTACCTTTGTCATCTAACATTTTATCAAATGAAAATATATAGTCATTCACCCTGTTGTGTGATAAATCTGCATACTTTATGCATCCATATGCAACAGCTTCTTGAGCTTGTTTCAATTCCTCAGGTGTAAGTACCTTGTCCCTTCCTTTCTCTACCAACTTATCTAAAGACCTTTTCAGCCCTTCATCAAGCAAATCTATAAGCTTAATTGTATCACCAGACCTGGTTTTAAACTTTTTCTTGTCTTCTCCTAAAACAACACCAAACCCAACAAATTCTACTTTCTGATCATCTTTTAGAATACCAGCCCTCCTAGCACACGCATCAATTAACACAAAATGAGTTTGCTGTCCTGCATCTGTCACATAAATAAACCTGTCTCCCTTTTCTTCCTCAACTCTTTGCCTAATGGCAGCCATGTCTGATGTATCATAAGTATAACCCCCATCTGATTTCACAACAGTTAGAGGAATTCCCTCCCTCTTCTCATCTGCCCACATAATTAATCTTCCTTCATCCTCTTCCAAGAATCCTTTTTCCTTCAACAACTTAACAACAGCATGCATTCTGTCATGGTAGAAAGATTCTCCCCTATCTATGATTTTGATGTCTAAGCGATCATATATTTTTTGGAATTCCTGCCTTGACACTTCACATATTAATTTCCATGCTGTAATATAGTCTGACTCATGTGACTGCAGTTTCACCACACAGGCATAAGCTTTTTTTTTAAATTCCTCATCTTCGTCAAACCTTTTCTTTGATTCTTTATAAAATGCTTGTAAATCTGAGATAGGAGGTGAATGAGTCCTGAAATTTGGAAATTTATCTTGCAAATGTGCAATTAACATACCAAATTGGGTGCCCCAGTCACCCAAGTGATTAATTCGCAATACATCATAATCTAAAAATTCTAACACTCTGCAAATACTATCTCCAATGATTGTAGAGCGTAAATGACCAACATGCATCTCTTTAGCAATATTAGGTGATGAGAAATCTACAATAACTCTCTCTTTCTTAGCTGGTGGAGGTTTAACACCAAAGCGGAGAATGCTGTTCAGAACATGTTCAGTAAAGGCTTTGTTCACAAAAATATTTAAAAAGCCTGCACCAGCCACTTCGATTCTTTCAATAAGTGGTGATGTTGGGGCTTTATTTAAAATATTATTAGCTACTTCTCGAGGATTACTTTTGATATTTTTAGCTTTGAGCAGCTGTGAGATTCCCATAGCAGAGTTACACTGATAATCACCGAATTTTGGATTGTTACCAGAAAGAGTTATGGCGACTGGGGGTTTTTCCAAATAGGGATAAGCTGATGCAATAGCCACTTCAAATACGTTTTTTAGTTCATCAATTACACAAATATTTCCTTCCACCGATTTGAAGTCTGTTATGAGATTAGGCCTCTTAAGGTTTGTTTTTTTCGATGTTCCAGATGAACCAGATGTTTCGACTTTGATGGCGTTTTCTAAAATCGCTAAACGATGTTTCAATTTTTCATTTTCTGTTAATAGTTTATCCAGCTGACTGTCACCAATGTAATTTAAGTCGCCTTTCTCTAATTTGGAAAGCTCTTCTTCAATGGCTTTCGCTTCTTTTTCCGCCCGGCTAGTTCGTTCTTCCAATTTCTTTTGTTCCGAATCAGACATTTTTCTTCACTTATCTAATGACACAGTATCTGTTGTGATGTAATAGGTAAAAAATTTAGTTAAAATTTTATAAATATTGTAAAAATCTTATATTTTAGGAACGACTAACTTTAAAAGAGGTTATGTGGCCATCACACATTATAAAAAATGTAAATGTGTCAAACAAATGTCATTCCAGAGTTTTTGGCGGGAACTGAAAGGGGACGTTGCGCTGTGCAGTTTTATTTTCTGAGAATGTGTAAACATACTTTAAAACGAACAATAGTTGTAGGATGTTGATAGTTTTTGAGTAATAATTATGTGTTTTTGTGAGAAATGTGAACTGTATAGTCAAATGTGGCCTTTCGAGTTTTCACAAGAACTCCGTTGAATGTCGTGGGTTGTAGCCTACAATACAACTGCGCTACTATACGAAGATTTACACATCAGACTTGGCTGTATGGACTAAGATTCCTTTGCCTGCCTTAGTGGCGAATTCTACAAAAAAAAAAAAAAAAAAAAATGTCATTCCATTTTATCAATTATAAAGGTTCCCACACATTATATGACGTATTGATTAGCCGCGGTTTACGCATGCACCCGAACAATGTGCGTACCAGAACCGTAACACACTCTCCATATTGCTTAGGACGTCCAAACGCTTAAAGTCACGTCCGCGGCTTACGACATACTATGTGCACGCTTCAATGAACTTATCCGGATACGTTATGAACTTATGAGCCACGTCTACGTCTCTCAGGCGCATCCAACTGCCCGATTTATAATGTGTATACACCTTAACAACCAACCGTAAAAATCAATGCATAACAACATCGCTACGTGTTGTCGATTTTGATCGGTTCACTCGATTTATATCAGAATCGTTTATGTAAAATTAGATATGACCAAATTTATCTTTTGTATGTTTAAATTACTATAACATTGATAAAATCAAGTTACATTTGCAAATATGATAGAAATCCACATTTTTAGTGGTAATATTTAATATACCCGTAGTTTCGTCTTGTAGTACAATAATTATGACTGCTACATAAAATACGCTTACAAAAAATATATAACACTAGCCCGATGTGTCACGGTATAACATATTTACGTGATATCACCAAATTAGATAAATCATAGGAAGAACATATACTGTTTTGTTCATATCAAGTTAAAATATGTTTATGGGCTAGTTTAAAGTTTTTAAAGAAGCCTCTAAACTTACTTTAAATTAATATGATTATGAACTTTAAACTTTGACCTTTTAAAAGTCTTATACAATACGAAAGGAATTAATTTCTTAAAAATATAAAACAACTGCTTGTAATAAAAATACAAATGCGTAGCGCTAGCATGCACCCATAAAAACGGTAATTTGTGGTAGGTACGTGAAACTTAAACATTTACGCGTTACATGATATTATATATAACAAGGTTACAGGAAGTTAAAATGTAGTATTAATGAATCATAAAACTTCTCTAATAATTTTCAAACGTGGACTCGATTAAATTAAATAAATGACGTTTTCTCTTACATTATTACTCGATGTTGAACAGCACTGAGTTTTCAATTTCGTCTAGAAATTATTCTTGGGTCTTATAAAAAATCAAATCTATTCAAATTATTTTTTAGCGTTACAAATGTGTAAAAATTTTGACCGATTACTTAATAAGTAGGTAATTTTTTGTTTTTCCAAAAACATTGGAAGGCTTCATTGGGGTGAAAGACAATCCATAGAAAAAGCTTATAAAAAACTTACATAAATAAAAAGGTAATCTAATGTTATTGACTGAATGTCGGTAACCATGGCGACCAAGGTCAAACAAACAGCGGCAAAAATATGTTTCAAAAGTGGCAAGTGGGATTAAATTATTTTATTTAAAATATTTTAAATATTTAATAACAACTCATTATATATGAACTATTACGAAAAGGATTTTGCAATAAATTATATTTGGTTGTATTAAGATTGCTATTCCTCATAACATGTTTGTTTTATGTTTAAAATTTTGGTGTTGATTGAAAAGTCAAAGTTATTCCCATGGCTCAAGGATGGCACAGAAGCAAAACGGGTATAAATATTCTGATACAGAGGGGGAGGATCCATTCTGGATCAAAAACCTTACCAAGTGAGTATATACTTTTCGTGAAAAATGAATGATTAATGGTTTCGCCTATTTGCCTACATATCGGCAAGACATCAATATCAGCCTTTATGGACACAAAAGCTGGTGTCAAGGCTGTGTCAGGTTAAGAGTATTTTATGGCGCGGCTTTATCTGCGATAATTTTAAAGGCCGTTTCACGCGGATGTGGCGATGGGTGTAGTACTTCGTAATTTGAAATGCGACATTGTTAATGAGGTTAAATATTGACAGATAGCTTATATACAATATAAATAATATATATAGCGTTAAAAATAACACATTAGTATATACTACTAATGCGTTATTAGACGCTAGACGCATTTGATTACAGGCTAAATCTTTATCATAATCGCAGATGAAGCCGCACAGTTATTAGATTTATTGTTGGATTTAATTATTCTTAGATGGCAACTGGCTGCTTATCTGTTTTAACTTCTATTTTAGGGAGATGAAAGAGACTTACATAAAAAGTAGTGATGATTCTTCTCCTTCGTTGGATGAAACAAACTTAAAAGTCGTTAATTCAAAATTCGAAAGTCACAAGTAAGTAAAAGAATCGCTAAAATGGCGGATAGTATTGGATTTCATTGTTCTAATTTATATGTCGTAATTCGTAGATTAACCCGTAGAACATCGCTTGATACAACAATGGATTTGTTGACGAAACCTCAGATGCAACCGGTGGCTCATTCGGCGGGTACAATACGTAATAATAAAGGTAAAGTTACCTAGCTTCCAATGTATTACACATATTCAATTTCTCCTTTTCAGTTTAAGAGCCCAAATTGACCATATACAAGTACATACCTAGTTTAATTTAGTATTATTTGCCTTCAGCTAATATTACGTGTGATGGTACAAATATAGTAGTAGATATATTTCTTGATTTTTTAAAATTAATTAACATACCTCACACACTGTGTATTCCCAGTACAAGTAAGTTATACTTGTAGTAATAGTAACATACAACGAAGAACAGTGTTGGACCACAGACACTGAGGTCAGAATAGATGACTTTTCTGTACATTTAAAACATAAAAAAAGCTTATGAAAAACAGTCAAAATTTTCTTACAAAAGAACGTCCAGAACATTCCATCATGACATTTGCTGTTCCAAGCAAATTACGATAAAACTACCCATATTATATCCAATAGCTGGGCTCAGCTCTCCTTGTTAGTCTCAGTATACCTACTCACCACTGTTATCAAAACAGGAAGTAGTAGTAATTCCCAGCACCAAAAATACGCAAATGTTGCTGTTTAGAATGTCTGATTAGTTAGGTATTTTACATACAGGTAATATTTATTATTTCCGTTCGAGTCCAACTTTAAAAGGCTGTGTTATACTAGTAATACCTAACTTTATTCTAATAAAAGTTTATTACAGCATGGTCGTAAAATTTGTCAAAAAATATCATTATTTATTCAACCTATAGTAGAATTATTTTCTCCGTTGCAATTTGGGTCATAAATAATCGGAGCAGTGAAGCGAGTATTTCGCTCTCTCTTCCACTCACGGGCTTTATGGGCAGGCATAGTGATACGCATTATTGTTGTCGATAAGCATTATCGATAGTGTATTTAGTTTTGTCATTTTGTGGGTTAGTGATATAAATGAAAGAAAAAATAGATAAAACAAAGTATTTATTAAAATAAAAATAATAATGATTTAAAATAAATTATTAATTAGGTATCTATGTATTAAAAAACTATAAGTACAAAAGTTTAGAATGTAATAAGTTATATTAAAAATAAATATAGATACTTATGTCCAAGTTTAAAATTAACAGCAAAAAAGATAATAATGATTTTTATAAGAATGATAATCTTTCTTTGATAAGAACGAGTTTCAGCGTTATTGGCGTTGCGCCCGCGCAACATGCTCACCGCCCTAGCCGGGCTGAGGCCGAGTTTGATTTATGACCCAAACTGCACGGAGAAAATAATTCTACTATAGTATTTAGTTTTTTCAGAAACAAGTTTTTAAGAGTAATAGCTGTTTCAGGTTACGCTCAGAATGGTCGACGGAAGTACGCGCAAAGCAGTAAACTCGAATGGGGAGATTCTCCTAATGCTTCAAACGACTTTCTTTCGGATCTACTACCTCATTACGTCACTCCAAGACACAGGAGAATGAATAACTTGGTTGATGACGATTTCCACGATGTTATTTTGGGATCTAGTGAGTATGACTAGCAAGAAATAATAATCTCTATAAACAACATAAAAAACGCAAATTATATGTCCGCAAGCTAAGCAAGGTACCTTTGTGTTATGAGTGACATAAAAATTTAAAAACTTCGTTTAAAAAAACCGACTTCAAAAACTAAAAAACTAAAATGTATAAAATAACTTATTTCTTAAGCTATTATTATTAATATATATTATCTAAAACATCTTAAAGTCGGTGCTTAGTAATTTTCAAAATATAGTAATTTTTATGTTTTACTTTGCACCGACTTCAAGATGTTTTAGATAATATATATTAATAATAATAGCTTAAGAAATAAGTTATTTTATACGTTTTAGTTTTTTAGTTTTTGAAGTCGGTTTTTTTAAACGAAGTTTTTAAATTTTATTTGTTACTTTTTCGTGTCTAGCTATGTATGGGTGGACCCACGAATGGTGCCGCGCTTCTTAAAAAATATAGGTCCCAAGAACCGGGAACAAAAAAATGTTCGTAAAATGAAAACTACTGGGCCAAACTATGTCAAATTTTTAGGGGACCACATGGCAGCTATTCCGCGTCGAACAAAAAAAGAATCACGTAAATCGGATCATAAATCACGGAGTTATCGGCGAACATATGGAACGGAGTGAAAATTATTTCCATGAAAAATGTTCATAAAATGAAAACTACTGGGCCAAACTATGTAAAATTTTTAGGGGACCAATTGGAAGCTATTCCGCGTCGAACAAAAAAGAATCACGTAAATCGGATCATAAATCACGGAGTTATCGGCGAACATACATAAAAAATAAAAAAAAAGATCCCGACGTATTGAGAACCTCCTCCTTTATTCGAAGTCGGTTAAAAATGGAATACACTGGTGCCGATCAAATATCCAGACCAGTAAATAAAGAAAGTTTGTTTATGAAGTTTCCCATATCTAGAATCAAAACATTTTTGTTCCAGTGAAGAAGGCAGGCAAAGCGATAGACCTCATCATAGAGGTCGTACTCGACATGTGACCAATATTTTAGAAACAACGTTATTTTTCTGTCATTTTTGGTTTTTCGACCACGAAGTAGTACCCGCGACACTTATACATACATACATACATAACTTCACGCCAGGTCCCATGCGGGGTAGGCACGAACAACAGAGCGCCATTTAGGCTTATTATTACACACCTCACTTGCTTCTTTGACATTCAGAGCTCCTGTCATGCACGCTCGTCTGTTCTTAAGGCTCCTGACATCACCTTCTGCTAGTACTTATACAGTACATCAGTTATCTGCTTATGCAAGATTCATCATGATGTTTAACTTTACTCTCGGCACATGTTAATTATATCAATTGTCAGAAAACTGTCTAAATGTCTTCCGGACGGGATAGGAACTTACGTCTTCTTTGGAACGCGAAGTTGAGACTTGAGACTCTGAAGTCACTCAGCTACTAAGGGTTTTAGTAAACATTAGTAGGCATATTGTAGGCATCCTCTATCTATACAAAACTGTTTATAAACTTATCTACTTGATGGAATCTACATTATTTTCTGTGACTTAGTTGATATGTTATGAAACGGATATAAAAACCTTTTTAAAAAACATTAGGCGTCAATCTAATAGCCGTACCGATTCTACGTTTTAAGTGAAAACTGAAGATTATAACTTGTTTCAGGATCGCAAGAAAGTAAAAATCATAAAAAAATATTACCAAAAGATAACGTAGTCCATAAGCATCATAGCACGAATAAATCATATTCTATTCAAAACCAACCCAAAAAACCAGCATCATTGTGTTCAGTTCCAAATAAAAGTACCCAAAAAGAAAAATCGAGTGAGTTTATTATTCCAGAGCTGCCAGAAGGGAGGCTTTTGGAAATTAAAATCTACACCAATTGGGGTGATAAATATTTGGTAGGTCTCAACGGTATAGAGTTGTTCGACAGCAACGGTGAAAAAGTACTAATTGAAAAGGTGAGTGAAATAATTTAGATTTTACATCAGAAATAATAATTTAAAACAATTATAGTACCTATGAGAAATTGTTTGTAGATGTCTACAAGTAATGTCGTCTTATTTATCGCACAATTCAAATTACGTAAAATCTATGTTTTACTGATTTAACATTTGATGTAAAGATAAAATTATCAAATACAATTTTCATAAATCTTCGACTGACTTTGCCGACAGTCGACAACATTTCTTCACAGAAATTCATTCTTTAACTACTCTATCTACTAGTGTAATAATAGAGGTGTTATTTGTTTTTCAAAATCAGCCAATTCAATTAGTTTAAAAAAATCTAATGATACCACTTTAGTTTCCATCAAAATCGGCCTCGAGACTCCTTTGAGTATTTTTCGCTATTGCGTGTAGTTTAGAATCTGGCCTTGAAGGCTCGTAAGAAAATTTCACCTTGTATATTTTTGAATTTAAATGTCTTCATTTGACCTCTAAGGTATGGACAGATTCAGACACTGGTGATCATTCTAAGTATGGACGAGCGGATAATGTAACCGATGGTGTGGTACGGACGCGGGACGAAAGGCACGCGTGGAGTGCTCCCGTACCGCATCAAGCGCCTATCGCCCTTACTATTTTGCTTACCAGTTGTACTACTTTGGCGTTGTTAAGGTTATGGGTAAGGATATTTTATTTTATTCTATTCGGAAATCAAACAGTTTATAACTCAAAACGTACTACTAAAAAGCTATAACCATTTAATTGTTTCCACATTTAACAATTAAATTAAAAAGGGGAAATTAAAAAGAAAAAAATTAAAACTGACCTAATAAATGCAACCCGTTAATATTCAGACCAAAGCTAAACCAGGACCGTCTTAAGATAGTAATAGATAGATCTACATCATGAGTAACAACTAAAAGATTATAGTTAATTGACACACGATTAAAATAAGAATATAATATAGAGATTTATCATCTTGGATGTGAACAGTTTTGTGTCTTTTTGAAATGGAAATTCCAATCTCATGGGCTTCAACATCAAGGGCCGAGGCTAAGGAAAATTGAAATGGGACACTCAAGTCGCCGAACATTTAGAGGCGACCAGCTATTAGTATCGCCAATCCGATCGTTAAATATAAGATCCGGGGCTTTTAAAGACATTTTTAAAAGTGCTACATGGGATGAATTTCAAAGAAACTACACGTTACTGTGACGTCGCTTTCAATTTAGCGAGTAATCAAACAAGATTTTTCCAATTTTGACTATTAAGTGTAATTCCAGAACTACAATAAATCAAGAATATATTCCACGCGAGGGGTGCGTTTAGTTCAAATTAAACTAGACGATCAAATAATATTTAGTGGGGAAATAGCGAGAGCTAGCGGTGAATTGAAGGGATCTTTGTCATCTTTTGGTGATGTAAGTATGGGTTTATGGGTCTTAGAGAAAATAACTCAATTAGCGAATTAGCCAAAAATATGGCATCAAAAAATCAGCAAAACTTTAAATTACTCTTTTTACTTAATTTTTACTATCCACTCATCTATTTCGAAGGAATAGAATATAGCACCTACGTGATATCACCCGATGACAATCAACCGAAGCTGTTGTTAGAGAACTGACAATATTGTAAAATACCAACATAAAGTAAAGTACACTTTTCAAAGACAATAATGATAATTGCAGACCATACTCTTTACAAAAGATTCAGCGATACTCGAAGCAATAATGAGCAACGACAAGAACTTTCAAGAGTTGTTAAGAGATAATGAACCAATGACAGAGTCCCTATTGGAGAAACGACCACCTACTGCCAATGATAGCAATCATAATATGAGTCCGACGGCTTTATTGGACGCTTTGGACTTTGAGGAGAAAGAAGTGAAGTATTTAGCGAGGAAGGTTAAGCTGACGCTCATGTCTAATTGGGGGCAACGGCCATTGATTGGGCTAACAGGTAAGACATAGTGCTTAGTGTTCTGAGCTGGTTAAAAGTCGTGTTGAATTCGTTGACTCTTTATTCTTGCAATGACGATTTAGACTGACACATTGTGCAGAGAGGTATCTGTAACGACTACGTGCACCGCCAACAATTGAATGAAATGGCTTCAAATAAATCAATCGATAGCAGTACTTATAATTATTAAACCAAACAAAAAGTAGATCGCGTAGAATTTAAGACTATGAATGTGGTTATACCGCTAATAATTTACAAGGCCAAGGTTTTTAAAATGTTAGATATGGAATTTTCAAAATACCTTTAATCAATTATTTTTATGCGGAGCATTTTTACCAATTTTCTATCATATTCATATAAGTTCTTATTTCTATTGGAAAAACATTTCAGGAGTGGATTGGAATTAGTCATTTACCGGGTTCGATTCCCGATATTAAATGTAAATCGTGGAAATAACTTTTCTATATTTTCTCTCCAGTTTGATGTTATTGGGGTGGATCCCAAAATTGTGTTTGGCTTTTAGGGAACGTACTCGTATTATGTGCCCCGTTCAGGCAGGGAGGAAGTTCTTCAAAATATCACGCTTGGTCACAGGGGAGGGCGGGCGTGGCTTAGGGTTTCGTCACGTAGTCAATATTCTAGAGGGAAATGTCGCGCTTTTTCGAGCTTTCTGTGTGCAAAAAATGATTTAAATCCATATTTATGAATTACTACGTCAAAACTACAGAGGAGGAGGAGAGGGGGGTAAGAGTTGCAAACAAGGTTACGTAGTATGGGTACGTATCTATAACACGTGTTCAATAATTAAATACATACTTTTAGGTATTGAACTATTTTGTAACAATGACAAATTACAAATCCAGCACGCATATGCATATACGTGTTTTATAAGCGAGAACGAAACTCCGGAGCACACGGCCTTGCTCGACTGCTCGACTCTGTTCAACGGCAGAAATATCACTATGGACTACGAGGACATGTGGTGTGCGAATTTCATGAGCGGCGACAAGTTTTGTCATATTGTCATGGAGCTACAACAGATTTCTGAAATTACTAGTAAGTTAATAAATGTAAATACGTACTTTTCTCAGAAATTGTAACATTTTAATTATTGGTCCCCAAGCTTTTTTTATACTTATCATAGATAACGTGCCCCATATTTCTTCGATTTAGGGTAGACCTAATAATCAATTAACGCGAGCAAAGCTAAATGAACCTACCAACCTAAAGATATGGAATACGTTTCATCGCACAAACTAGGAATATGGTATCGCAATAAAATCAATCAAAACGCGCGAAAGATTATTTTATATATATTATGTTGCAAAAAGTTTACTTCATGGGTAGGTTTATAATTTATTTTTACATAGGTTATCATGTTCATTATATCACAGGTCCCTCGCATATAATTATTCGCTTTGTATAAGGTTAATTTTGTATTCATGGAAGCCAAAATGATAGTTCCAACCTGATTAAATGAGATTTTTTATCCTTTATCCTAGACCCATATTTACATCTCATGGATCTCCAGTTTTTTTAGAAAGTGCTTCGATTTTAAACTCTCTTTCTTCAGACTATCTAATTAAATTACATTATACCAAAAATAATAACTAAAAAGTTGTAGAGCATATTTCTGCAAAATCCAAAAATATCCATCCACCTGCTTGAACAATTATTACAGTCAAATTTTGGTCCAGCTTCAACGACATACAATACTTTAGTTCGAATGTTCGCATTGTTCGGGCGCTTTACACATCTTACTTACATTTTTTACCTTTGATCTGAGGATCGTCTTTACTTCCTAAATGTGATTTTAATTTCAATGCAGGCATACGCATATGGAATTACAACGCAAATATGGAGTTATCTTATATCGGAGCGAAACACGCCAGAATTTTCTTAGATGGATTAGAATTGCACTACAGGCCGTTGTTATTGCGAAGGGCCCCAGGAGACACTTGTTACGATTACGTACATCAGATCGAGCTAGCTGCCATTGATGATAGGTAATAAACTCTATTTATTACTTACGTAAAAAAAATGTGTGTAGTATCTGTGACCTAATGCTAAAAGGGCCACATCAAGGCAGCAAAATCTCTCTTACTAAAACGTACTTTACGTTTTAACAAGAGAGATTTTACTGCTAGATTATTCAAAATGTTAGATAAGTATTCATTTTAAACAGTGTGAAAGTGCACACATTGGCCTTTTAGCACAAACTAGCTGATGCCCGCGACTTCGGCCGCGTCATGTTCGCGATTTAGAATACTATAAGAGCCATCTACTTTGTTTAATATGATGATAGATGTATAATAAGCTGTTTAAGTAATTAAAGTTTTTTTAACTATCCCACGGGAACTCTTTAGTTTTTCGGGATCAAAAGTATCCTATATGTTGACCAGGGATATAAGCTACCACCATTCGAAATTTCATTTAAATCGGTCCAATCGTTTCGGAGATTAGCCCGTACAAACAGAGAAACAAAAAAAAATTGAAAAAATCTAAATTAGTTCTATTTCACTTCTTACATCCCCCTGACTCTGTTTTTTGCATTTTCATTGTACAGAAATTCGACCTCTACAGTTTTATTATATGTATAGATACTCGTAAAAATTGAATCTTTTGAATAATTTCCTATATATTATGAAAACGTTTTACGTTACGTTTAAGCACCATGTCACTGAAAGATTCTTTGTAAAATGTTCGATTTGGTTGGTAAAAAAAAACAATGGCTCAGTTTCACCAATGTATCACAAGTTTGTGTTAAACTGATTTGAATGTAAAGTATTGAAGGTAGGTTATTACATTACTTTTAGATTAGAAGACGCAAAAGATTCTGACAGTTTTCGCATGGATTGTCTCGTATACGGAACCAATGTAGACATGGGTGCACCGACGGGGTTCGTGTTGCAGATCAACATATTCTCCACTTGGGGAGATCCCTACTACGTGGGGCTTACGGGACTCGAGTTATACGACTTACATGGGAATTTAATACAGCTCACCGAGACAAGTATGATTCGGTTTTATAAATCTATTCCATAAGCTGTATTTTATATCAGGGCCGAGAGTTTACAGCTCGGCGAAGCAGTTTTGATCCTGGTTTATTTACAGAGCAAGCATTCAGACAGGTTACATTGCATTAAATTTTTATCTAGGCGCTATTCGTCCCCGAAAATTCTATTTAATATAATTCCAGAAACTATCCCATTGTCGAGGATAAGAAGTATCCTATGTCCATTCTCGCTATTGAGGCTAGCCATAGCTATACCATTTCCGACAGAGTTACTTACGCATATTTATAATATGAAACTCGTTTTGCACAAGTGGAATAGACATATATCGACTGATTACTTAATTAATGTGAACATAGCAGTGGACTTAGAACCTTTATGGCAGTGGGATAGATGCAGATTAATACATTTGGGATAAACCAGTCTTTAGTACCATTCTAAGAGAACTTATAGTGCAATTAAAATCCATTATTCATTAATTGTGTAAGTCTATAGACATTAACAATTACGTAACTCTTTTTCCAATGATGAATTATTAATAATTGTCATGATTATTTTATTGCTATTTATTATTATAAATATGATACAAACTTAGATAAAATTGTAAAATAAAACTTCAATAATCACGGCTTTGGTTTAGAGATTTAGGAATTCATTCACAATTAACGAATTGGGAATGCTTTAGATGTTTGTGCTCATCCTGCAAGCGTCAATGTACTGGACCCTCGTGCACAAGACGTAAGGACTCCGGACAAGTTGATTGATGGTGTAAACTCGAGAGTTGGTGACGGAAGTCATTCTTGGTTGGCGCCAGTGTTACCCAATACGCTTAACAGGTCAGCGTCATAAAATTATTTCAAGGTCATTATACTTCCATCAGTCGTTTAACTATTTTTTTTCCTACATAAGCACACAATGATTGTATTGATGATACAGAGTAAGTATTATGGAGTAGGATGATTAGTGTTGTCATGTGTCATTTTGACGCATGGACGTATTATATTGTTCTTTTTTTAATATACAGTTATATAAAGTTTTGATGTCAGTGGTGTTGCCAATGACTGTAACCATTTTCCATCAGGTGGGCCGCCTACCTGTATAAGGCAATATAAGAAATATATAAAAGCGACTTAGCGACATACGAGCAAACAACCAGCTCGACAACAGAAACTAATGTTTAGAGTACACAGCGGTTGCCGTAACCGAATAGATTGAACAAAATTTATATATCTCTAATCTATGTATTGCAGGGTATTCTTTGTGTTCGATATACCAGTGTCGGTATACAGTATTAAAATATGGAACTATGGGAAAACACCGACGAGAGGCGTTAAAGAATTTGGCGTAAGCAATTTTTCACATAATTATAACTTTATTTTTAAGATTCCATAGCCAGTTTGATAAAATGGACATGTGACAAAAATTGTAAGCTTTAAAATTATCATGTCCATCTGTTTGACCCTATGTATGTCATATTCATTTTTATCAAGAACTAGTGAGTCAGCTTGCATGAAATTTTTTGTAGAAGGGTTTGCCAAGAAAGAATAAATAATATTTACTATACCCTAATTGCTTCAACTCTATTAATTTTTCGACAAGTAGTTGTATAACATAGTATTTTTATGTTTTGAAAGGTATTAATGGACGATTTGTTGATATACAATGGGACCTTGGACTGTGCCAAAAATGACGAGAATTTAATCCCTCAATGGATTTGTTTGCAAAATGTTGATACGGACACATTGACTCCCAGGTATAAAACACATTTTTAAACAAGTTTACATGCATTTGTGGTCTCTGTTTCATACTTGCGACAAAGAAAATGTTAAAGTTTTACTCAATAGAAATTCAAGCTCCACACTATATTTTCGGTACAAAGTTGAACTTAAAGCTTTTAAAATTAGACTTTATGCGTCTACTCATTTCCAATATACCCTTAAATACCGCCTGGAAACTTTTTTTGAGAAATACATATATACATTTTTTTTGTAGGAAAGTTGGCGCTTTACTGTTTTCTTTGTTTTATGGCTTGGTTTCTAGACCTTTAAGCCAGCACTGTTTTGGATGTTCGGCACTACTCTTTATTGTAAACTAGACAATAGAGAAGAATCACTGACCTCTTTAATACGATAGTGGTTACCCTAGCATTTTTCGCCATGGCGGGTTATAATTTTCAAAATTTTCAATGTTTTAAAGATATAAGTAAGCGTTTTAACTGTAGTTTATTTTGGGAGCAAGCAAGTGGACAGATTACATTGCATTAAATTTTTATCGAGCCGCTATTCACCCCCGGAAAATTTTAACACCTCTTGCGAAAAAAGTATCCCATTTTCTAGGATAGAAAATAACCAACCTCCATTTTTGGTATTGAGTGTACGTATACCAAATTCAATCCTTATCGTGGTTTTTACGTGAAAGCATAACAGATCGACATAATTACTTTTGCGTTTATAGTATAAATTTATAAATATTATAAAATTCTAAACATGCCGTGTCTGTATATTGGAGCTATTTGAAAAACAAAACAACTAGAATAGAATATATAAACTAATTTTTTAGATTTCTTGTGTTTGTTTGTGATTCACGTAAAAACTACTGGGCCGATTTCGATGCGGTTATCGCTGATCGACAGCCAAATTCTTAGACTTAAAATCTGCGCTTCTTTTTAACCTGGGAAACCCGCGAGAATTTCAAGTCGTGTGGACGAAGTCGCGGGCATATCCTAGTTTGTTATAATATACAGACAATAGCATTAATTCTTCCATTATTATAATTTTCCAGTCCATCAGACATAAGTCAACGTACAACGACTAGCGGTTCAAGCGAATGCGCCGACCAAACGGCAAGACCGCATACGAGCGTTAACAACATTCGCTCCTTTCGCAAGCACAGACACTGATGTCAGAATGACCATTCTGCTTTGCAAGCTGATGATGGATGACAATCCATAGACATTACATAAAAGTCTTGAAATCATAGGTTTGGGGAATTTGAACCTCGGAGTTATTGGAAGTATGTAAAAGTGAGAAAAATAAAGTTACGTGCGAGTTTTTAATTTTTAAAACGTTGCGAGCGTTTGAGTGATTATTTTTAGGACCTAGTTTAAGTTTACGAATGCGATAAGAAATTGTGGCTTTGTATGAAAAATAGTCTTACTTAAACTTAAAAAGACCATACATTCATATAAAATCTAGTTTAATATATGTAAATTATGCCCCATTAAACGAAACATTGAATGTTAATTGAAATACTATGATAAATAATTAAAAACAGTCATGATATCTACTTTCTTGATACGCATAGTTTTCAACTGTGACGTGTCTGGTATATTATTATTTCTATGATTTGTTAAGATAAAAAGCGATCAAAAGTACAAGTTAGTATTAGAATATAGAATTTTTAGAAAAATGTAGACTGCACTCGCCAAAAATATTATTTTAACATAACAAAATACCTCCAATAATAGAGTCAAATTCATAATATTTGATCACATATTAATTTATGAAATATGTATTATTTCGATGTCTAAATTTACCTTTAGCCGTGTTGTTTATAAATAACGCTGTTTGTACTAAAATGTGTAATGTCCATGTTTCTTTTGTACCAAATAAAATGTAAATTTTAAATTTTGTTTTTTTTTTATAATTTCATATAATTGTATAAACATGTAGGGACCTACATTTTTGTTTTAAATTTTTTTTACTCCTTTATAGAATGCACATGACATGATGACAGTGCGTTCCGGACGAATGCACTCAGATAAGTCACTCGTAATATAGCAATTCAGCGCATTCCGTAATGTTCTCCAATTCGAGTAAACTCGGACCGTATTGCATATTTAGAAGTCTAGGATAACCAATAAAAAAAGGTTCAATTTCAACTTATATTTATTGTTAAACAACTAGCAAATCACAGCTTGTTTTGTTCACAATAATTATGAATACAATACTAATTTTGGTCTACATTCCCAAACTAGTTATACCGGTCCTATTGCACACAACAAAAATATTAAAAATTTTGCTCTATAGATGTTCTATTCCACGAAGTACGTTCGGCCTTAGTTCTGGTAGTGACGTCTCTCAATGAGAGTATTTGTGTGTGAAAGTAAGTAGCGTTAACAACAAAAATCTATTATTAGAAATTATAAATGATTAAAAACAACATTACTGCGAACAATTATAACTGTACATAGTAAGAAGATTTAATTTGCAACCTATAACATCAAAAAAATCAAAACTACCTGCAATTTAAGTATTTGTGTTTGATATCTCGTTACAAATTACAACTTAATTTTCAATAAATTATAAATGTTGTCATAGTTTAAGTGAATTGTATAATTCTTTTATGAGAAATAAAGTTCTTTAACCAGGAAAATGTTCTACACTTAAAGATTTAACAAAAAAAATGAATTTCTGAAATATTCTGCACTTTGTTTCTATGCTGATGTTACTGTTTGTAGATCTATTATAGTAATCCGGACTGGCAAACTAAACCAATATTGCATGTGATTGCACAACAACATACAAGGGCAAACACAAATGTGTGAAATAGAACATCCATCTGGGATAATGTTAGTGTTACTGACTGTGGGCTGATGCTGTGGGTATCTGTCAAGGGTTAACGTCGTTAACAATTAATAGCAATATCGCATCACAAATAACGCATTAAACCCTTAGATCATTTGCGTGACACAGTCATTAACACAAACCCAGATGGAGCCAAGACAATAAGACTAATAAACTTTTACATAACACTAAAAAGTAATGAACATCGTCAAACTCATTTATTCATCGTGAAAACCTTAAATAATACCGACAAAACATACTACATTAGTTAAAATTCGTACTCTACAAGAGTAAACTATTGAAACAAATATAATAATTTGTACATCTTTGCAAAACCCAGCAATTATATAACCATTCAGTTTTTTCAATTTTAAAATTTTATTTTATGACCTAGTAATAAAGACCCTTAAACCAAGTTTTGTTTGAAATTCATATCTTCACTTGTTTAAGAGGCAATTTTGGTCAACTTAAGCAAACAATAGTCTTGTGGGAACTCGAAAAGTCATATTCCACAAAAGAATTGCAGTTTTTTATAAATACAACTTTTGCTTGAATATTTAAAGCAAACATTATTTATCTAAATACCTCTGAAATGGCTCCACTTTTCAAACACATCGGAAATAATAACGCCTATAAATAGTGCCAAACTTTGTTTCGCCAGATTATTAGCAAAGGGCTGCGCAATATCTAAGCTTGTATGGAAAAAAAATCTGGTATTAAGAGTGGTTATAAAATAAGGTGCGGATTATCCAATGAGACAATTACAAATAATAATACACAAAACACTTTTCATTCTTCAAATTACATAAATTACTGTAATTATGCAATTCCCTCAGTCTATAAATCTATATTGTGTGTCTGTCTTTCATACTGGTTGAAATACCCAGCAATTGATATTTATACATGAGTTATACATGAGATACTAACTGATTACCGAGTTGAGGGCCATTACCCTCAACTCGGTAATCAGTTAGTTGCAGTAGAAAAAGTCCAAATTAAAATGTATCCAAATAAATAATTCTTTTTTCGATATGAGAAGTAATTATAGGGCCGAAATACTTCTTGCTTTCGATGGATTATTGGATGGCTGGATATTATTTATGTGAAACCAGCTAACTACAGAACATAGAACTTCGACATTTACATAAATATAAATGTAAAAAGTTAAGTCCCATTGACCACAAAATAATTTACTAATTCGACATAACTGTGGTTGAAGTCAACCATAATTTATTTTGACTCATGTTTATGTTGGTCATTAAAAAAAATCATTTCTGCAACAGACACACAATTTCATTCTCTTTCCAAAAAGGAACTTATAGTTAACACATTAAAGCACATATTTGTCTAACTGAAAAAGTAGACTGATCTCAGTACACTTTGTATATCGAAGTTGCCTTTACCGGGAACCTTTTTGAGAATATTGTTCACACGTTTCTTATTCGCTGAAGCCAATGTTGTATCATCAAGTTCACTATAATAAAAAAATATTAAAATCATTAAATTTCAAAAAACAATAATCATTAAATAATGATCTATAGAACAAACGAAACTTAAATTCGTCCTTGAAGTTCGTACACTTCATTACGCAAAACAATTGGGTAGATGTCACATGTTACGATAAATTCTGACATTATTTACGTACTTATTAATTGTAATGAAAGTATATATAGTACGGTCAAATAGAGTAGACAGGGGCGCCACTTTTGTAAATTTGTCTAAAATCCATCAACTCCAACATTACGTCATGAGTAATTTTGATATTTATTAGTAATTTGTGGTATTACGTAAAACATCGTGCAAGTATCAAGTTGATTTATTCACCACATACCATTTTGTCAACATAACCTATCATGTTTACTTTAATAATAATAATTATAATTTTGTAAGCAAGAGCTTTAACACCATGTCATAATTAACAGAAAAATTACTTACTTAAAAAATACTAAACGAACCATTACAAATCTGTCATGTCAGTAGTATTTGGTAAATATTGTCAAATTATGTCGAAAATATAATAGTAATTTTAAAAATTACTGCTCCTGTGAAATTGTAGTATTGTAACATTCGCATTTAGTTATTTTAGTGTATTACTTAGATCAACGTTAATATTAAAATAACATGAATAATTTAGTTTTGTTTATAATTTACTGACATTGAGTACAGACAAGAAAGAATATTACCAGAAAGCAAAAAAAAATATAGTTTGCGTTCTGGACTTTATAGCTAAGTTATAATTACAAATATGTATAATACCTGTCATCGTAGCTATATCTCTTGACTAGGAAATCCGACAAATCTTCCAAAATCGGTTGTGAATGGAGGGAGACGAATTGTTCTCGACAGATCTGAAATATATCGACAATGAGTCTAAATCTCTCCAACATCATGGGTATTTAAATATTACAATGGTGGAAGAATGATTTTAAATTACCATCTCAGAACCTTAAAAGTAAACTATTTGTTAGTTTTACACAACTTATAGTTCCGCTTGGAATGCGCAGAATTAAAAATGCAGACCGATTTTCGACATGATAATAATCCATATTGAACTCTATTCACAGGTGGCAATGGCAATGTTGCATGCTATGCATTTTTAGCTCTGTTCCGCTTACACGATTCGTACATTGTAACGCGCTACAAAAATTTGTTTTTCGCGCAGGTACATCGGGAGGAATTATTGGTTGTATAAAATTGTAACGCCATATGAATTGTTTATATAAATTAAAACTCAACATTCCAAATATGTGAAAATTATGAACGATTTCAATGAAAGAGCCAGTGACTGCTGCTTCTTCAGCAACGGAAGAATTCGAGGAATCAAGAGGTTTATTCGTGCAGGTACAGAGAAATCTTGGCGTTGCCAAGATATTCAATGTACTATTACGATAGTTTCAAAAATTCGTATTCTACTAACACAATACGTTTTCGATATCGCGTGGCAGAACAGTAGTAGAAATCAAATCAAAAAAGAAAATCGTTATTACTAATATCGAAAAGCTATCAACTATTTCGCGAGTTTTCGCTTATAAAATGGCGTGCCACGGGAACGCCACGTGGGAATTGACACAATACCGAAATCAGGCAAAACGACATAACATCATGCGATAAAAAAGTTCTTGCTACGAAATTCATTTTGCAATTTTCTTTTCATCTGGGATAAGGCCATTGTTTGTATCGGCTCTTTAGCCGCGTTTTCACAATAAGAGTTGGATCGGACCGAGTGCACTCGGATGTCTACTCGGACGATACTCGTATTATGTAAACATCTAATACGAGCGTACTCGGACGCCGGCATCTAATCCGAGTAGACTCGGACTGGCGACAACTAAAAATTACGCGTTGTTTAATCTCTAATGATTTTTAAACGTGTTTCTATCTTCCTCTTCGACTTCACGAAGAAAATTATTTGATGCACCCATTTGGTCACGTCTTAAAATCCATTTCCGTGCCAAAAAAATTTTCTCTCTTCGTTTTTTTCCCCTTTCGTGATTTTGAACTTCCGCTATTAACATACAGATGCTACAACTTCTATACCTCGCAGCAGTAGATCAGTCGACGACATCTTGATTGTGCAAAGAGACAAATGACCACAATACGAATGTAATACTATCGTGTGGAAACCACTATCCGTGTACACTCGTATGAAGCCGACTCGTACGAGTGCACTCGGTCCGAGCCAACTCTTATTGTGAAAACGCGGCTTTTGCAGAGGTACCTTGTTCATGAGGTCGACCGTGTTGGGGTGCGTCCAGAAGCAGTCGTGCACCGAGACGAAGGCGACCCCTGTGGCGGCGCAGTGCAGCCCCGTCAGCATCATGTGCGACGAGTCCAGCGAGTGGATGAAGTTGGGCGGGAACGCGTTGCGCTGCTTCATCGTGCACGGACGCCTGCGCACACAGACAGCGATCTAAAGCCGCGTTTTTAACCGACTTCGACAAAAGGAGGAGGTTCTCAATTCGTCGGGATCTTTTTTTTATGTATGTTCGCCGATTACTCCGTGATTTATGATCCGATTTACGTGATTCTTCGATTTTTTGTTCGACGCGGAATAGCTGCCATGTGGTCCCCTAAAAATTTTACATAGTTTGGCCCAGTAGTTTTCATTTTACGATCATTTTTTGTTCTCGTTTCTTGGGACCTATATTTTTTAAGAAGCACGGCACCATTCGTAAATCTACCCATACATAGCTAGACACTAAAAAGTAACAAATAAAAAATAAAAACTTTGTTTAAAAAACCGACTTCAAAAAACTAAAAATCTAAAATGTATAAAATAACTTATTTTTAAAGCTATTATTATTAATATATATTTGGTCTTACTTATAAAAATCTCGTTAAGAAAGGTTTAGCCGTCCTTTAAATAAGAGATTCTTAAGCCCCTAATCAACGAATATCTTTTTTTCACTTATAAACGTATATTACCTGTTGCTTACCGCAGAGGAGCACAGAGAAACGAAATTTGAATGATTGACGTAGCGTTGTACCCAAAATATTCGACTAAAGAACGGAAAAGAGCGAAATTCTTGTCAGTACTACGTTTTTTAGTCTGTATCCAGTGACTTTGTTGACATTGACACTAACAACTGGCAGCTGAGTTGTTTATGTTTGTCGTGTGTAAATAGAAAATAATAGAAATTGATAAAATAATCTTTAAATACATCACAGCGGAACGCCATGTGAAAAGAATACAAAAAGACTTGAGTGAACAACAAGTGTAAGCGTTAAAGGGCATAGCATACGTAGCATCCATAGTTGTTTGTAACAGGGCGCACAATATGTAAAATAACTATATTAATCCTTATTTTTCTTTGAATACTCTTCTAACAAGAGCCTAATGCACGCTAACATAATATTTTATGGTTTTTTAGCTAATTCTCGAAATGCTGGTACATGAGTGTGCTGATATTATTGAAAAAGAAACGAGCACAAACGCGTATGTCGCCAAAAAGCTCGCTTGGCTAATATGAAAAACAAGGCTAACAATCTGAGTTGGCATTTAAAAGAGCGAGAAAAATGACTGGTGGAGGAGATTTTCCGCCTAGGTAACCGGCCTGTTGAAGATCAGATTTTGATGGAGACCATATCCCATGAGTTTACTGTGGATTCCAACAATTTTGACAGTGATATTATTCATATTAAATAGGTAACTACAAGTTTTTATTTAGTACATTCAAAAACAAAGAGTCACTGTCTCTATGATATATATTTTCGTATTGATTTCGTTTTTATTGCTACACATAGCCATAGTAGATTAATGGACAGTACATAGGATATATGGCCATATGGGCCATTTAAATAAAAAGGTTAGTACATGTGTCCTAAACGCAAAGTGCTCAGGTTCGAATCCTGATTGGAAAACATACATCACTCAGGTGATTAACAATGGAGGAAAACATTGAGATGAATCCTGCAGGTCGGTATAACCAATGTGTTAAACCTGCCAATCGGCCTTGGAAAAGCATATTGCATATACTGTCAGTCCCTTCCCTTTCTGAATGGGACATTAAAGCCCAATATTGGTATGTTTATAGGTTGTTATTATTATGGCTTTTGTTTTTTGTTTTTTGTTTGTCACAGACATACGAGAGACTACTGAAGGGAAGCCATGAACAAGCATTGTTTGTGTTGGCCAAAGCAGCACAGGAAAAAGGAATGAAGTGTAAAAGAGAAGCCCTTGAGTGCAAGATGAGGTGTGATAAGAGTTGCATTAAAAGTGATTGAAAATAATGTCTCTGGAAGAAGATTACTGGCTATCAAAAATAATAAAAAATACATAATTGTGTATAATTTTTTATTAAAATTGAGCATTTAAATTTTTTGAGGTGTTTTAATTGTTTAAAAATGTTCCTTTTTATTTGTTCTACATGGTCATCAATAATATTAATAACCTGAGCTGCAAGTAATGGCAGTCCTCAGATATTGGGGCCGCCATGAGGTTGGTAATTTGCTTAGGTTTAGTGGTTTCTGTAGAATTAATATTGTAATAGACTGCACTCAATAAAATTAAGGAAGTTCAGTGATATTGTTGATCAGTATCATGTCATAGAAAGGGGTATTCTTTATCTTCTCCATTATACCCAAATAAGAATGATAAAATTAAATCATTAAAATCTTCATACAGGCACTTCAGGTTGAAGATTTTCTCTATCTGAAAACAAACAAAAAATCAGTAATAAAGCAAATATTAGTAAGATATAGATAGGACTAGAAGTAACTACTAGTCAGATATAGGAAGTGGCCAAAGGTCATATTTTATTATTATATGAAAAAATATTATTAAGTTAATATGAATATGCACCTTGTTCTTCATTCAGCTCAATCACTAAATTGTGCAATACTGTACAAGCAATAATAGTTGCCTGTATTGAGGTGTAAGAGCCTATCATGGCTTCTAATAATATTCGGAACCATTGTTTCCATACACCAAAACATCTTTGAATAACATTACAAGTTTGGATATGACAGTGATTGTAACGCTGCTCTTCTGCAGTGTGGGGCCCCAGCAGTGGTGTTACAAGGTGAGAAGTCCTTGGATAACTACTATAACCAATTAGCCGTTCAACAAACTCATTTCCTTCAAATTTCTTTTTGACTGAGCTTTCTCATTATATCCTTACATCATGTGTGCTGCCTCTACAATGACCACAATGTCACAATTTTCGCAAAAATCCGCGTTTCAAACGACCTGTGTGTTTTGAATAAGATTGCATTGACTTCTTCTGTTAAATTTGATGGCATTTTTATGTACCGCCAACTTTTCGAAGCGAACGCGATTGCTACCTTACTCCGTATGTCCACCTCGGGTATCCACTTGCAGATCAGCTCTTATTATTTCTATTACTTTGCCCATATTCGTCTTACTGAATCTGTATCATAGCCTGAACTCATCATCTGTTAAATTATGAAACAGATCGAAACGAGCTCTGTATGTCTTTCTCCGTCTTCTTGTCGCAGCAAAAGTATGCAGCTTCTCGATATCATGTATAAAATCGTAGAGATTGTCGAATTCCATGTTTTATACCAAGAAAATGAAAACAACAACACACACCAGTATTAACTGTAGTACATACTAAACACAGCCTGTCGGGTAGAGCTGACTGAGAGAGCTGTAATAGTCCAAGAAATAGCCACAAAAGACAATAGCGCTAGTGTCGGTAAAGGGTACAATAATGAAGTTATTGAATGGGGATTGTTCATAAAAAATTACCCTCTGATTTTATATTTTTATTACGTAAAATAGGGTATTTTAAGATACTAATTTGAATATTTTTGTATTTTAAGCGTTAGTTTTTTTATAATTCGATTTTAAAGTTATTTCTCTGATGACGTCATAAGGCACAAGTTTATATTGATTTCTTTGCCTAGAAAACAAAAATAATCAAAGTAAGTTTTATCTATATCTAATCATAGTAATCTGTGCTACTTATTTAACTATCACTGTCATTACTCATTACGTATCGTGATCATTTTAGTGTATTTTGTCGCTAGGCTTATAATTTTTCGTGTTCAACCATTATTATTTCCTATAGTTATCGTTAATTTTTTAAAAGTGGTCTTTAGGGAAAATCCATGTTACATAACTTAAATCAAATAATGTACAGCTAGATTTTTTTTACACCTGAAGCAGGCAAACAGACAGGCGGCCCACCTGATTGGATTTAGTAAGGTCAAATAAAGGTCATACGCATTTCTTACAAAATACAAGAAGATCGTACGTTTTTTGGAGTTTTAACTAGACAGAAATGATTAGGGACACTATTCCTCGAAATGGTTTTTCAAATAGCCAGATTGAAAAAAAGTGAACAATCCCCATTATGTGCCGAGTGAAAATATTTAATATTGTGGCGTCCGATGGTAGAACTTTCTGGCAGCATAAGCCCTTCTCATGACTTTTAGAAAAAGGTAGAAGATTGTGGTAGGAAAACACAACATTTTAAACGGAATAGATGATGAGCGAAAGTTGTAGAATAGAAGGTTTGGGAAGGAAAAGACAGGGACAGGGATAGGAAGTTAAAGATAGTTTAGAAAGGGATAGATAGTAAATAAAAAAATAATGAAAAGAAAATTTAATTTTCAAAATAAGCTCTGTGGATAACAATATATAAAAATGTAATTTTGTCGCTATTTTTGCAAATAAAGTTTTTTCTTTCTTCTTTCTTTCTAACATTGAAAGTATGGGTTCTAGAAGATTCTTACGGATATATAAGGCGCGCCTACCGGTAGTTAAAAGAGTTCAATTGAAGACAGTGAAGCGACAAATGCGATATGAAAGAGTTGGAAGAGAAGTTTAATAGAAGACAGTGACGAGTTTAGTGGTGAATTTTGTGAAAAGTTAAGTGGACAGTTCAGTGAAGGAGGAGTGTAGCGTAGTTTAAGAGAAGATCCAGAAGCGGGCTACATGGGGTAAATTAGAATGTGGGCACTGCAGCAGCAGAAAGTGGTCTACGCAATATCGGCGACGGTATTGTGAGTAAGACATATTTGTCGGGACAGAGGAGTTGTTAGTTGTGCATGTGGGGCCAACTCTGCGGAGAGGAATCATGGCTGTGTAAGTCAATAAAAGCGTTTAGTTAAAAACTGGTGTTTCCTTCCAATCCTACGTACTCCCACTCGCACGTAACAATATTTTTTTAGTTATTTTAATTGTTATTCTTTTTTAATACATAATACCCTAGTGATTTTACATTGTTTGCTTTTATAAAACTTTTTAGCAATTTCTTTTAATAAATATCCCTTTAGCTACGGTAGGTAGCGACACTAATTCAATTCTTTTTTTATATTTTTATACACAGATTCGATCCCCTTATTTCCGTACTCAGTGAGAATCAGCTGTTTCAAAGGTGAATAGCCATTTTGTCTTTTAGCAGTCATTTAAACTACCTCTCGAGGTTGGTTAAATTTGACAGTTATTTATGAGTTGCTTTACCACCATTTATCCTTAAAAGGAGTTTATGGGTAAAATTTTCACTAATCAGCTGCTAAACAGTTGCTTAAAATTTAACCAACGTTTATAAGTAAGGCCAATTATCTAAAACATCTTGAAGTCGATGCTTAGTAATTTTCAAAATATAGTAATTTTTATGTTTTACTTTGCATCGACTTCAAGATGTTTTAGATAATATATATTAATAATAATAGCTTTAAAAATAAGTTATTTTATACATTTTAGTTTTTGAAGTCGGTTTTTTTAAACGAAGTTTTTATTTTTTATCACAATAAGAGTTGGCTCGGACCGAGTGCACTCGGATGTCTACTCGGACGACACTCGGTATTATGTAAACACCTAATCCGAGCGTACCGATGTCCGAGTACGGTGTTTATACAGTACGAGTATCGTTCGAGTAGACATCCGAGTGCACTCGGTCCGAGCCAACTCTTATTGTGAAAACGCGGGCTTAAGATTCGACCCACTTTACTGCACCAAATGTCCAGCTTTAAGAGTAACTATTTCCTGCACCAAGCGAAATTTTACAGCACGGACGCAATGAGTCGACAGTGGTTAAACAAAACAACAAACAAAACAAAAAATAAATAACATAAAACAAAATTGTAAATAAAGTGACTTCCTCTCTTACTTTATTTATAAATAAATGTAACTTGTAAATCAAGTAACTAAGTTTCGACAAACTTCCCAATTCAATGAATCTATGAGACCATGTCAGTGACATAAAGTATGTGTATGTTCAGAGATAAAATATGTTATTTGTGTTGCACATTCTCTCTCTTTCACTCACATTCTCTCTCTTTCACTCACACCCTTCTCTCTCTAGCCCCTGTGTGTGTGTACGTGCGCTGTGTGCAAGTGTGTGTGTGTTTGAGGAGAAAGCGGATTGTGACGTGCTGTGAGATTTGTAGATGCATGCATGTGCGAAGTTAATTTATTACAAGTAGAAATTTTTTAGTACATGATCTATATATTTTTTTATCGCAGGAGGTCAGCAGACGGCCCACTTGATGGAAAGCGGTTATCATCGCTTATGGACATTTGCAACACCAAAGGTGCTACAAATGCGCTGCTGCTCTCTTAAGGGAGACTGGAACCTGGTCACTAATGCCGAAACACAACTCAAAGTTGTTATGGCGACATACTCTAGACCAGGGGTGGTCGCCATCCAGTCGGGCAAATGCCCTACCACCTGGCTGTGGGTTGTTTAGTCGCCTCTTACGACAGGCCGCCCGGCCGCAGGAAATTGTATTCTTTCTCCGTTCCTGCACGGATAATTATATATAAATAGATAATCTATGAGACTGATCATTATGAAACCCTGTTTTTTTTCCATAATAGAACTCACTGATTTTGGTCGATAGCAGCTCGGTATTGCGCCGAAGAGACACCCATTCGCCTGTAATAAGGCTGCACAACCGGAAGGCCTAAAGGCGTCACCCATTCGACGCTCTCGCCGCACACGCCCGATATAAGCCTGTGAACATTTCAGAATGTTTGTTTATCAAACATTAGTATAATATTTTACACACACACACAACTTCACGCTAGGTCCCTTGCGGGGTAGGCACCAACAACAGCGCCTTAGAGGCTTATTCTTACACACCACTTATAATATTTTAGTAGTAAAAAAACCATAGCTTGGTTCGCAAACTGCCCAGAAACAATATTTACAATTGCTACGTGCCGATGGTGAAAAGGAAATATCGCGACGAAACTTGCACATTGTGATAACAGATATGTCAAATCAGCCAAGTCATTCTGGACAAGTGTGGTGTATATTTTTTCCCATTAATTTTTTTTTTGGGACATAAGCTATTTATCAATTAGTAATTCTTATACTACTGAAATTTCATTACTAAATGCTTTTATTGATTAATAAATTCATTGACTTTCACTGAACATCAAACGATGGCCGCAACACTTTTCAATGTGACATACCACTCAATGTTGCATGATCTACATTTATTTTATGCCTCCTGTTTATATAATTATAGCTGAGTCAACAAGTTATTGAACTAAACACAAAATAAAATTATGTATTTTATTTGGAAACTATGTGCTCGTCCTGAATATACACTCGTTTAATGATATTTTGATTGATTAGCCTTAGAGCATAGGTTATAAAGACAGTCCAGTAAAAATGAAAGATTAGTAAATAATACTCACTTAGCACACTCGGTGAACCAGTCCTGAATCTGCTTTGTTGAAGTGAACATCTCTTGTAAACTGTCAAAAGTCTTGGTTGTCAAATATTGCGAACAAGACCACACGTGCTCCTTCGGGAAATCCTCGATATCTGCCAAATTATAACGATATTAAAACTATTTTTGGACTTCTTTTACATAATTCTTGGAATTGTATTTCATTTATTTTTATGTGTTGCCTAAATGGATAGTTAGGGAACATGCCTATACTACGTGACCCATCCAAGGGGGGAGGGAGGTCTTCAAAATACCATGCTTTGTCACGGCGGTTAGGTTAGGTTAGGTTATACGGTTCGCGTTGAGGAGCCTCACGAGGGAGGCGGAGAGCATAAAGGAGTCTGTCTTGGTGGTATCTTTAGATATCCAAAATGCCTTCAACAGTCTTCCTTTCGAAACGATTTTAGAGGCACTCCGGTTTCAGGGAGTGCCTCTATACCTTGTCAGACTGTTGAAGGCGTACCTCCAAGACAGATATATCCTCTGGGAGGGTGGTTTTGGTCAGATTTCTGGTAGGCGACGTGTCGTGTGCGGTGCTGGGTCCGATCCTGTGGAATATTGGTTACGACTGGCTCCTCAGCGAGCCAGTCTTGCCCGGGATGGGGGTGATATGTTATGCCGACAACACCCTCTTCACGGCCCGGGGCGGAACCTACGAGGAGTCCGTGGAACTAGCCAACGCCTCGACGGCGTTGGTCGTAGAAAGAGTGAGTCGATTAGGCTTGAGGGTCTCCGCGGAGAAGACGGAGGCCCTCATGTTCTACGGACGACGTAGACAACCGCCCCGGGGCACGCACGTTGCCGTCCAGGGAGTGGCGGTAGCGGTAAAGGCCCAGATGAAGTACCTGGGCCTTGTCCTAGACGGAAAGTGGAATTTCGGGGCCCACTTCACCCAGCTGGCCCCGAGATTGCTAGGTGCCGCTGCCGCCCTGGCCAGACTCTTACCCAATGTGGGAGGGCCGGGCACGGTCTGTAGAAAGTTGTACATGGTTGTCCTACGGAGCATGGCACTGTACGGTGCCCCCGTGTGGGTCGATTCGCTTCACCGCAAGAACAGGACCGTTCTGAGACGTTCTCAGAGGGTCCTGGCGGTGCGAGCCATCCGGGGGTACCGGACAGTGTCGTGGACAGCGGCGACACTGCTCGCGAGTGATCCGCCCTGGGTGCTCCAGGCGGAGGTGCTCGCGGCAGTGCACCGCTACCGGCAAGACACCAGAGCTAGAGGAGAGAGGCCGTGTCCGGAAGTTGTAAGGAGGATCAGGGTCTTGGCGACCGAGGCCCTGATCCAAGAATGGGCTGATGTCCTGAGGTCCCCAGAAGCAGGAAGAGAGACGGTGGAGGCGGTCCGCCCCCACCTGTCCCGTTGGGTCTCGAGGAAGTACGGGACCCTAACGTACAGGCTGACGCAGATACTTACCGGGCATGGGTGCTTCGGTAAGTATCTGCATCAGATAGCGGGGCGTGAACCGACGCCAGAATGTGTGGAGTGCGGCGCACCCAGCGATACGGCGTATCATACGCTGGTCGAGTGCGCCGCCTGGGGACCTCAGCGTCATCAGTTAGAAAGTATCACGGGTCCTGTGTCCTCGATCCAGCAGTTGGTCGAAGCCATGCTGTCGAGCGAGGACGGATGGAGAGCGGTTTCCTCCTTCAGCGAGACGGTAATGTCCCTGAAGGAGGCCGCGGAGAGGACCAGGGAGGTGGATGCGTACGCAGCCCCCATCCGACGACGGCGGACTGGCGGTCGGAGGCGTCGCTACGCACACCACCTCCCTTAGTGCCGTCACAGGGGGCCGCGGGGGCCGGGGGAACCCGCGGACTTCCTCCCCTGTTGATGAAGCAGGGCACCTTGCCTTCGGGGTGTCCTGAAGATTGCCAGACGTTGGGGCGTCACGAATGTAGTAGCACCGCTCTAGTTCTCGTGGCGCCCCGTAAAAGCGTGGGAAAGAGGCGCAGGTAGGTTTAGTGGGTAGTCTGGCGGACGGGATCTCGCGACTACTACCGCCGACAGCGGTAGTTATGCGTGGAGATCCTTGCCGCTGGGTGTCCCGCACTCCCCTCGGGACCCCCCCCCCCCGGGCCCGAGGGGGGTGTCGCAAGAAAAGACATTCCCCCTGCGTTACCAAAAAAAAAAAAGGTTATACGGTTACGTGACTTCGTCATGTAGTCAATATCCCTGCTTTTCGAGGTAAAATATAAAATACTTATATTGGGATGCTATGAAAGGCCAACTAAGTAATAAGTTGTGATATATTTAATAAGACCTATGTACCATTTATGTAACACTTAGTTCGCAATAAAAATGATTTGATTTACTTTTAGACAGTTAATTTACATACATACATAACTTCACGCCAGGTCCCTTGCGGGGTAGGCACGAACAACAGAGCGCCATTTAGGCTTATTCTTGCACACCTCACTTGCTTCTTCGACAGACAGTTAATATGAACCAAATAAATTATGTTTTAACTTTCTGTTAGCAAAAAATGACTTAAAACCATTTTTATGAAATACTACGAGAAACTAGTTGGGTGGTAGTGGGGAGCGGTCTTGGTATATACTAGAACACAATGACAATTGTGTTCGCAAGATATCACTCATGTCTATTAATTTTCAAATGTAGTATATAATTTATAACTTTTGCGTTTTTAATTAATACATAATATATATCATACTTAAATAAAATCATAAAATTAAATCTAAGCTTATAAATTATTTGCCAGATCACTGCCAGCGGGAAGAGTGCCCAGGAATCTGGCTGCATTGCCACGCTGTATAGCAACGCTAGTTCTCCGAGCAAAATATGAGCCAGCCTTCTGATCGCAGGTAGAGTCAAAGAGTTTCTTACAAATTTCTTTAAAGAAACTCTGCCGACAAACCCCACGGGCCTAATGTTTCAACCCCAAACGGCACAAATGTGTAATCTTTTCTTAAGGTTCCAGATTTGCGCTGTTTGACGTCTTCAGCCAGAGCGGCATTCTTTGCTGGGATTTTTTTTCTTACAGTATTATTTTCATAAAATAAGCTTAAATCCAGTATTTTGCGACTAATTACAGTTTTCTCTGAAAAAAAAACACGAAAAAACAACATGACATAACAAAACAGTGGGACATCCATACATTCTATAAAGACCATTGCCAGGCACTTGTCCGATGTTTCCTGCACTGAACATATTTGGTGTCATCGCGAGATATATTGTTTTGTATCTTCTCTACTTAATGTGTTACCTTTTTTTTGTAATCATTTTTCAACATCTCATAACTTATCACTAAAATAATATATTTTCTTTCTCTTTTTCTTGTATTACCTTTGAGTTGTTTAGCGATTTGCAATCGGGCACCGAACCTGGTGACCCCGTACACGGTGGTCATGACCGTCTGCTTGATCACTTTGCGACGGACGAAGTTCTCTAGGATTTGCGCCTGCTTCACGCCCGCAGCCGCATCGCGAATACGCATTTGTTCTACCTACATACAAACAAGTGTTTTTAAATTCAACCATATGTTAAAGCGATATTTATTTAGTTTATTAACTTAAGTCTTACATATTTTTGAAGTGAAACTTCTATATAAACGGGGGTCTTAGGATTTTTCTGTCACGAGGAGCGGCATGGAGTTAGACTAGACGTGGTGAGAGGTGGCATGTTTTAGAGTATAATACTATGGATGTGTATTTCGGTTCCAGATCGAATTCAGTTTTCAAAAAAAAAATGTTTAAATAAAAAATGCATTAATTAAAATGTACCTAATTATAATTATCAGAAAACCAGCGAAAAATCGGAATGTATATTGGGAGACATAGTAGAAGTCAAACTTCAACTGACCAGTGGAAAAACTAATCGCAACGGACAAGTGAGAAAACCAATGGCAACGGATAAGTGGCAAAACGAATTGCAACAAAATTTGAACTTTTACAGATAGGTTTTCAAATTTCATTCATGATTCTCCATTGCCATTTGTTTTCCACTGGTCCGTTTTTTATATATGCTTTAATGATTAAGCAGTGTTTTGTAATCGGAGTCGGACGCACCAGCGCGGCGACGGCGCTGTACACGTCCCGGGGCGCGGGCAGCGGCGCCAGGTTGACGGCGGCGGCGCCGGCCGCGTCGCCGCCCAGCGCCGCGTAGTGCTGCAGCCCGTTGCACGAGCCGTCCTGGTGCACCGGGAACCCGCACATGTACTCTGCCACGTCATATTCTCATCAATCATATTCATATTGTAGAAGAGTGGCCTGTCTAGCAGACACACTGATGGTTCAGATAGTTAAATGACTGCGGACTGTATACAAGATAGATGCTGGTTTATTCGAAGTAATGTTATATACAATTTATGGCCGTCCATTGCACTAGGCGTCGTGCGGGCGAGTGTTCGTGCCGTGGACGTGGACCGGCCCTTCCTTTCAAGTTTTCGCAACTTGTATACATAATAAAACTACGTTTTACCAATTTTAAGCGCGTTATTCATTTGATTACGGTTATTCCGACTGTTCCGTAATGTTACGTATAAAGACGTCATCGATCACAACCCAGATTTTTACAGGGCACGGAGGGTTTTCTGGACACTTGGCTCGGTTCAAGTTGAAGGAGGACCCATCGTGTCCCTGTGAACCAGGAACACCGGAAACCCCCCTACATGCACTCTTCGAATGCCCCCTTCACGTGAGGGAGCGATACAACTTGGCCAGCACCCTAGATATAAACGTAACATAAAAAGAAAACATTGCGGAATTAATGCGGAAAGGTAAAATTGAAAACTTTATACAGTACGCGATCAAAATCATAGAAAAGGTAGTCAAAAGAAACAGAAACCAATAAAATGTTGCCAATATATTACTACAAAGATATATTTGTCAACATAGAATAGTAAGACAAACTGTATAATAAATAGGACTAGATTTAATAAATAAATATAATAATAATAATAATATAGACATATAAGATTCTTTAGAAAGGAAAAGACAAAAAGAAAAACATAAGAAAAATAAATAAAAAAGACTCCCCACATATTTCCCTTATATAGCTTTAAAGATAGGTTACAAGAGACAAGAAAAATAATATCTCTGTCTTGGAAAATGACAGAGGAAAAGGCGATACTATAAAAAAAAAATTAGCATAATCAATTTTACCGCGTATTTCATAACTTCCAATTTTGGTATATATAAAACAAATGCATCGCCACCCCGTGTGAGCTATCGAAGCCGATGCTGCCCTCACGCGGATAGTCAGTGCTACTTCCTAAACCGCACGCGCCGCATCGACCTTCCTGTTTTTTCGTTAATTTTCAAGTGATTTTCAATTATTACAATTAGCTTAATCGTCTAGCCAATCAAGAAATCGTGCCAGTGAATCTGAGTTACAATCTCTTCACAACATGACAACATGTTATGGCTTGAACTTGAAGAGAAGAAGCGACGCAAGAAACTCTTCAGCAAACATGCAAAACTATAATAATGATCGAAATAGTATTGCGCTGTAATATTATAAGTTGATACAGCATTATGACGTTGGTAAAGTGTACTGACCAAATATTATTAGGAATAACATCCACAGCCTACCGAAAAGAATGTCAAAGACCGCATGAAGTGAAGAAAACGTAGTAAGTTGGACCCCAGACATCGAAGTGGACGCTCCGAATATAACCGGGAATTAACGCTAGGATGGTAATTTGCATAGACTATGGCTAACTTTTTTTTTATGTTTGCTTAAAGGCAGACTGACAGACGAGTCCACTTGATGGCAAGTGGCTATTGCCAATGGACAACTGCAACACTAAGGGAGCCGATGCGTTGCTTACCTCATTGTGACTTTTAAATATCTGTTAACGCCCTTTTTGAAAAGCCCCATATTGTTGCGCTCTAGGAATATATATATATATATATATATATATATATATATATATATATATATATCGAGGGCTTCATAACATATAGGCGTATACGTAAAAATGCAATTTTTTGTTGTTTATTAAAATCTATGCATATATGGCCTTACTTATAATCGTTTGTTAAATTTTAAGAAACTGCTCAGCAATTGATTAAAGAAAATCTTACCCATAAACTCCTCTTAAGGACAAGAGGTGGTGATAAAGTAACTCATAAATAACTATCAAAAATAACCAACATCGAGAGGTAGTTTAAGTGACTGCTAAGAGGCAAGATAACAGGTTTTATTTGAAACGGCCATTCATTAGGGGCTTAAGAGTCTCTTATTTAAGAGATGGCTAATCTTTTCTTAACGAGATTATTATAAGTAATGCCCATTATAATTTAGAATGTCTTACCAGTATGCAAGTTGTACCTAAAAATAAGGGTATTCAAAATTTCAGCCTTATACAATGAACTAGTTTTGTTTTAATCACAATTTTGTTCCTTTTGTAAAACTGCACTTTTGTCTGTACACCCATTTGTTATGAAGCCATCGATATATAACAACTAAGCTGCTACTATCATATCAAAGCAATCTCATTTTTTTAATGATTGTCTGCCAATCGTTGTTCACTGCTGACAAAAGGGGCATTCCTACATGTGGGTCATATATTCCGCTCCTTTGCTCACACAGCGTCCAACAGCATCCTTATGCAGGCCATAATTTTTTTTTAATTTCGTTAGTAAGGTTTATTATTAAAGGTGCGACAATTACGTATTTTGTATGAAATATTTGAAAAGTGTATGTATCTTACCCTCATGGTTAGGCGACCTATGGGCGTTGGCAATTTCCATGCAGCAGGCCAGGGTCTGCCAGGGCTCCTCCGAGTTCATCCACCACCCTTTGCCGTTTAGCGGACGGTCAGCAGAGTCTAGGATTAGATCCATTATACTCTCCGCATATGCTAATCTGTATCGAGTATTAATTAAACACCTTTATGCTGATTTTCAATCAAAATAGTGTCAAGTATGTAATGTAACCTCTACCATTATAAATATATTTCTGGTATATTCATAGAAAATAAGGAGGGGACGGAGGTAAGCTTGGTTTCACATTAAATTCTTCTACATTTGTACACTAGTTTCTGCCCGCGAATTCATCCGCGTGGAATAGTTTAAAAAAAGAAGTTAAAATACCCCGATTTTGAAACATTTTTCTTCTTCCGCTCCTATTGGTCTTAGCGTGATGATATATAGCCTTCGTCAATAAATGGGCTATATATAAAGCTGAAGAGTTTGTTTGTTGCTCGAACGCGCTAATCTCAGGAAAATCAGACCAGTAGGTCTGATTTGAAACATTCTTTCAGTGTTAGATAGCCAATTTATCGAGGAAGACTATAGGCCAGTGGTTTTCAATCTTGTTGGATACGTGACCCCTTCACAGGTTGAAAAATTTTGGCGACCCCCTTGGGCAATAGACAGACAAAAAATTAGTCATTTAAATAACTACGTTTGTGTCTCTCCCTATTTTGTTACCTATATTTATTATTACGGTCTATACTCTGCAAAAAGCTGTTGAGCTTAGGAAGTACCTAAGGATGAGGTATAAACTTAAATTGCCTTTTCTCTTTTGCCGGTGACCCCCTGAGTAAGGCTCTGCTATGACCCCCCTATGGGTCGCGACTCACAGGTTGAAAAACACTACTATAAAATAATTATATAAAAAAGAGATAGATTTTCTTCTATTTTGATTCGCATGCGCCTTGGACATCTCTGTATTCCGGTGCATTTACATAGACTTAGAATTGTCTCGAGTCCAGCCTGCGAATGCGGTGACTTATTGTGACATGAACCATGTTTTCTTGTCCTGTCGTATGTATGATCACACTTCTCTTTACGACTCTTTAATTTCTCTTTCCGTTCCTCTTCCAACTTCTATGTCTTTATTACTTATGGATTGTAAATTTGATGTATATAGTATATTAAATTCATTTATTGTAAACAATCAAATTAAACTTTAATTTTAGTAGTTTGTACATATTTAGTAATTATTTTTACACTATTTTCCAAATTTTCGGTAAAAATTTCTATTTTGTCGCGTTACGTTAAATTGAAAAGCCATTAACACATGACTCTGGCTGAATGCACAAATCGTGCCAAGCCATTATTGAACAAAGAAGAAGAAGAGATAGATATATTATTCATTACTTTTTAACACTCTAAAGAGCATTAGAACAAAATCAGAGTTTTTGGCGGGAACTGAAAGGAGATGTTGTGCTGTGCAGTTTTATTTTCTAAAAATGTGCAAAATTACTCTAAAATGAACAATAGTTGTAGGATATTGATAGTTTTTGAGTAGTGATCATGTGTTTTGTGAGAAATGTGAACTGTATAGTCAAATGTGACCTTTTGAGTTGTCACAAGAACTCCGTTGAATGGCACTAGCTGATTACCTACAGTTCAGCTGTGCTACATATAGGCATAAACTAAGATCTGGCTTAAAGGCCTAGCTGCCAAGCCATAAACCTAAATAAATAATAAATAAGAACACAATCACTGATACTAAAGCTGTCAACTGACCAGTGTTGCCAGATGGGGGGGATTCCCTGCAAATTCGGGGATTTTTTTGACGTCTGGGGGGAGATTCGGGCGTAAAGATTCTTTGGGGGGTCTTTCGGGGGGAAATATTTTGTTGTGAGAAATTTTGGAGAGATATTTTAAGTATCAATAATTCTTCTACAAACACAATTCTCATCACTACAATTATTATATCTAAGTCACAATACGGTATTATTACTTTATCTTAGAATTATACTCTACTAGTGAATCATACTTCAATTCAATAGTTCATTTTAATACTCCAATTCATTCGTTCGTTCATTTACGTATTTATTATGCCGTCTCTACTCGTATGCGTCGTATCCAATAAGCTACTTTCCGTTAGAGACTGACAATGATCACGTTCACAACTGCGGTTTTTCCCGTTTCACTTATTCGGTGGCGTCACAATCGTAAACTCAAGTGGAATGGTTATTTAACGCACCTATTGACACGGGTCGTCGTGAGCGCCCCGTGAGAGAAAATGATGACGTCATTAGTGACGTTTTCGCTACGACGGTGGTTTTGCTTTTTTCTTTCTCCTTTAAAATAAGTAAAAACTATTTTGGGAATTTTTTTTCTCAAAAAGCTTATTTTTGGGGATTTTTGAAAAAAAATTGGGGGTTAATTGTCATGGTCATCTGGCAACGCTGCAACTGACCTCTCTTCGACAGTACTCTTCTTATGGTTGCCGGTGAGGTTGATCGCGTGCAGCTTCAGCCAGCGCAGCCCGCTCGGGCCGAGCGGCTCCCTCTTCGCGAAGACGAGCATCGCGCGCTGCGCGTCCGCGCCCAGCACCGACACGTGCGGCGGGCACGCGTACACCCGCCCGCGGAAGTCCATGTTGTGCGGCAACCAGAAGATCGAGTCTCTGAATCGATATCAAGGGCTTCATAATAAGGTGACCAACTGCACTCATTTCAAATCCCGTACTCTGAAAGTACTCATTTGTATATTAATTAAATATTTAAAATTATTAATAGAAATTTCCTTATGTTGTCCAGGCACTAATGCTGCTGTTGAAAGGGTATTTTCACTAGGGAATGATTATTGGAGCAGTGAGAAGTCGCAACTATCTGTAAAAACATTATCTGCCGTCTTAACAGTCAAATTTATTATGCAAAATGAAAGTTTTTCGGATGTGGCTACATTATTAGACGAACATCCTCATTTACCAAAAACATCCACTCCAAGAAAAGTATATTTTTAAAAGAAAATAAAGTTTTTATCGTTTTTTCTTCTTTTTTTTTCACACTCACCTTATTCGTAACAAATGGGCTTATACGCAAAAATACCATTTTTTTTGTTGTTTACTAAAATCTATGCATGTTGCAATTTAGAAAATCTTACCGGTATACAAGTGTACCTAAATAGAAGGGTATTCCACAGCCTTATACAATTAACTTATTTTATTTTATTCACAATTTTGCCCCTTTTGTAAAACTGCACTTTTGTCTGTACGCCCATTTGTTATGAAACCCTCGCTATTTTATTTATCTTGGCAAAATGTAAAGAATTTATGGAGATACTAGCTGCGCCCCGCGGTCTCACCCGCGTGGTGATGTAAGCCTATGTGTTATTCTGATGTGTAAGTTATATTATTGTAGTTTCATCAAAATCCACTCAGTAGTTTTTGCGTGAAAGAGTTACAAACATACATACATTCTTGCAAATTTTCGCGTTTATAATATTAATAGGAAGTAGGATAGGATGTTGCAGTATAAATTTTTAGCATGTCATGGCATTATTGTAACTATAATGATGTTTTTATTTCTTTTCAACTACATTAATTCTTCGAAAAGTAATTATGTAACATATTTCTGTATAAAAATTATTAAAAAAAAGTTTAAGCTAGATATATAAGAAAATCATTTTTTAGCTAGACGTGATGCTGGGGAGCTTTTTACCGCTTCTGCTCTTCATCAGCAATAAGACGTCGCGAGGTGGCATATATAGACTACGAAGTAAAATAAAATTTAAACTTATTAACCTTCAAAAAGTATTCTCAAGGTGAGCTTATTTTGAATAAAAACATTTGAATTTGATATTGAAAGGCTGTGGATTTGTTTTGCCTCGATTATCTTGGATTTTAGAAAATAAAATAGAAACGTTTTACTGAGCGTTGTTTGTTATGTACTCTAGCTATGCTACGGCGTCATCTGCGATAAACTAAACGTTGTTGACAAAAAGCAAATAAAGAATACTTTTATTGGAATAGTTAAAAATTATGATTTAATTAGATGTACACAGTCATATTTATTTATAAAAGTAAAAAAAAGACAAAATAATCTGAAGTTAAATCTTAGTCATTTATTTAAATAATGACAAATGAATAAAATTGAATCTCTTTAACTTGCAAAAAGAACTTACCTAAAATGATTGGCGAGAGACAATTTATAGAGCATGTCGCACCATAGAGAATGCATCTCGGCACGCGAGCGGTTTATGGCTAGACGCCGTTTGAATGTGCTCGCCGCGTCCTCTCCAAGCGGGAATTGTGAAGTGTCGAGTGCAGACGCGGGCGGAGCTATATCTAGCTTCTTATTGCCACCAGATCTTTAAGAAATTAAAATGAAATAAAGAATCTTGGAAATCATGGCATTCAAGAGCTTAATATTGAAATTATACAAGTACATATTAGTTTTAAATTATATAATACGCGCAATACTAATAAGCCTTGATAGGAGTCAGGAGTTTACGCAGGACCAGCAAAGTATTAAGGTTTAATACACCCATTGGTGTGTACTGCGAGAGAGATGCCATGCGAGTGTGGATAGCAGCTAAGCACGAATGCATTGCGAATTATAATTGGGTAGGACACTTTATAATAAATTCCGGGACAATCTTCATACAAAAGAACAAGCGGAAAATACCTTGCTTTCATCTTTTAAAATATTATGATAAAAATAATTTAAATTACTTTGTTAACAATAGTTTTGTACTAGTTTATTCGTTTATGTTACAATGTCGTAACTTACTATACTTATATAAAATCTATGTGGCTTCATCGTTTTATAAGATGCTAGAATGTAGACGACTTTTATTTCGCCGTTTTGCCCACTTTTCAGTAATTAATAAACTTAGCAAAAATTTTATATTAAATAATTAAAATAAACAAGTTGGGGGTAGGCTAAATATATTAATGTAAGACAAAGATGTCAAGTGTCAACGAGTAATGTTATACTCACTGACACTTGATATCTTTGCCTTCCGTGGCTACTGAGAAGTGGCCGAAATATCGAAATAAAAATCAAGTAAAATGCCGCTCTTAAATCCGTTAAAAACTAGTTTTAATTATGCGTATTAGTTGCGAAAACTTAAGAAAATACTATGTCCCAATTGATTTGACTCTCAACTGTCTTATTACGCTCTATGTAATGACATGTACGAACTTCATGGACGTATTAATTTTTTGCGAGTACTTTTGATTTAAGAAATATTTTGCAACCCAGAACTTACCGAAACAATTTCAACTGCAGATCCAATATAGGTTTATTAATAACCCATGGTACTTCACCCAACTGATTTAGACTGTCCAGCACTGGATAGATATTAGCAGGTGGCGCCTCCTCAAGCCTTTTCCACTGGCTCATTACATATAACGGCATTCTGTTACAAATTACAAATTAAAAATATGTATATGATTTTGAAAGTGAATATAGTTTATACATTATTTATACTACTAATATGTGCACATGGTGTCCCACAAATCCTATACTAATTTACTAATTCCAAAAACATCAATCAAGTGATTATTATTAATAATTAGTGATCGATTTTATGACATACAAAAACACTATTATGGTAAATCTATTTATGTATTATGTTTAGTAAATTAAGTACCTGTTATATGTATTTTTTCGCGTAAAAAATATTATTTATGTGCCAGGCGAAACATGTACTATGTATGATCTAATTTTAACATCTAGACATCATCATTCCATTTTCATTCATTTATCATTTTCATCTTTAACCATGTATTAATTCGACTAATTTTTATTTCATTTCAGATCCATCTATTTGTGAGATAACCTTGAAACTGTGTTAGTACTAATAGGAATTTTATCTTCCATAAGAGTGACTACATCAGTATTTGCTGCTTCAACACACTGCACTAGTTTTAGATTTGCACTAGAGCTCCTGCTTAATGTCTACCAAACCATGTATTGGGATTAAATTATATGGATGCACATGTAAAGAAACAAGCAGAAATGACATACCTGATAAGAGGCGTAGGTGTGACGAGATACGCCCCAGCGTCTACCTTAGTCCAAGGTGTTGGGGGTCCTTGTGTGGGGGTGAGAGAAGCGCGCATGCGCAAGTGGGGCCGCACCGCTCCGGCCCAGACCCTGGCTAGCACTGGGTGCGGCTTCAGCTCCAGCCGGACCATGTGGCCCCAGGGTCGGTGCACCTTATATACCGCTGGCAATTTCTTTCTGAAATTTTCAAAACAATAATAATAATCACATAATTCTTGTAAATCTTATATATATAAAAATCTTGTGTCACGATGATGTTGCCGATTAACTCCAAAACTACTGAACCGATTTTAATCAAATTTGCACACCGTGTGCAGCTTGATCCAACTTAAAAGATAGGGTACTTTTTATCCCGTTGGAACCGGTAGGTGGCGCTGAGATCGGGTTCTAGAATCCTCCTAATCACCGGGAGCGATTTTGTTTTTGTGTGTTTGAGTGGGTTCCCGGATGGTTTAGATTCGCAATTAGAACCGGCAGGTGGCGCTGAGATTGGGTTCTAGAATCCTCCTAATCACTGGGAGCGATTTTGGTGATTTTGTTTTTGTGTGTTTGAGTAGGTTCCCGAATGGTTTAGATTCGCAATTAGAACCGGTAGGTGGCATTGACATCGGGTTCTAGAATCCTCCTAATCACCTGGACCGATTATGGTGATTTTGTATTTGTCATGAAACAAAATCTTTTAGGAATTCAAAAAATATGGCGTTACGAAGTTCGCCGGGTCAGCTAGTTTAATATAAAAACATTGAACTTTAATTGCGTCAAAGAAGCCGAAGACTCGCCTGCTATTGTCATTTCAATGTTATTAATGAGTTTTTCATATCTGATTGTAGCATCTCAGGTTTAAAATAGCAGCAATTTTAATGAAAAAACCATTCATGAATAGATAATTCGACTTATGAACGGATCCGATATCTTACCAACTGTTCAGTTAAAATTTGCCATACGCTCCATACAAGTAATGTCAAAATTCCACTGATGATAGGACAAGGGAATGAATAGTAAGATATGGGAACCGGCTCATGTTGCACAAAAAAATATCCATTACATGAATTCTTTTAACTGAGAATCAGTTGAGAACTTACACATCACTTCACTGAGAATTTACGCAACCATTGATGCGATTGTCAATTTTAAATTTTCATTAGGTTTTATATATTGTGTTATAAATAACATATATAGTATTCGAAATTTCCCACCAGGAATGGACCTACAGATTTCAGGATACTAGTGAACCCAGCGCATCAATGCTTAAATCAGGATGGGCAGCTCAGTCATAAAGAAACATATCAGAATGTAAATTACAAATGCCAATAACATTGACAATTGCATGTGATCATCTGTCTTCATACATATAAATAGTATTTTTATTGAATGTTTAATACGATGATAATTTTACTCAATATTAAACTTAAATATCTCCAAGGCAATGTAAAAGTGAAATACTTACTCCTTGCCTTTAGTTTTGAACATGTTGACATCAATCTTCACATCATTAATGATGATATTGTACAAAAACTTCCCAACATTTTGCCTCATCTCCATTGGCCAAGGCTCCTCCTCTATGTCCTATCATACCAACAATAAATAATTCATCCCATTAAAAATGTTTCGGACAGATTTTCAATTTAAAAAAACTCAATATAATATCTGTATCTCAAAAGCACAATATAGTAAAAAAATATCAAGATAGGAGATACAGATACCGAGATGCAGGTAAATAATTATGATTTGCTGTTCTACAACTAAAAGAAATATAGACATCGTGGAAATGTTATTGTATCACTTATAATATTATATTTTATTTGGTATGTTAAAAATTACAATATCATAAAATACATACATACATACATAACTTCACGCCAGGTCCCTTGCGGGGTAGGCACGAACAACAGAGCGCCATTAACTTAATTAATTAAGTTAAAAATATATACAATTAACTATCCGATTTATAACCCGGAGCGGACGGGTTTTAGTCAGCGCGGCGCAGATCACAACTAATTTTTTATAATGTAGTTATTATTTATCGAAATAATGTTTACATATTATTTCTATTTGATACATATAAGTAAGTATGTATACATATTAAAGATATATTTGCATAATTCCGTGCAGGAATGGAAAAAGAATACAATTTCTGCGGGCAGGCGGCCTGTCGTAAGAGGCGACAAAACAACCCACGGCCTGGTGGTAGGTGGTTGCCCGACTGGATGGCTACCACCCCTGGTCTAAAGTATGTCGCCATAACAACCTTGAGTTATTATTCGGCATTAGTGACCAGGTTCCAGTCTCCCTTAAGAGAGCAGTAGCGCATTTGTACCACCTTTGGTGTCCATAGGCGATGGTAGCCGCATTCCATCAAGTGGGCCGTCTGCATGCCTGCTGAACTCCTACAATAAAAAAAAATACGAATCTATTTGAACCATTTTATATATTATATATATTGATCGTATGTGTATACACACATACGACCAATTTAAATAACTAATAACATTATCAATATTGAATATGTCATACTACATATTAATTAGACAATTTATAAACGTTCATAGACGGCTGTGACCATTTTCCATCAGGTGGGACTGTCATCCGGTTCACTTGTCTTTGGAAAAAAGGTAAGGTAAGGTACACCAAAGTATAAACAAACAGAAGTAAAATAAGTTATTCTTATTCTCACCAAATCAGCGCCATCTCTGTTTTTGTGGAGTAATGCTTGCCATACTTGTCGTCCGTTGTACGGCAACGCAGTGCCGTCCACGGAATGCCTGTTCACGTACCATTCACTGTATTGGGCGTAGATTCTCTTTATTTTGTCTAATATGCCATTGCGACGGAATTGTTCCACTTGATATCTAAATATAAATTAGGTCAATTAGTAAGATATAATATATATATTTTTTATGTAAACATAACGAAAACTATGTTTTAACGGTTTTAAACATGCAATTTTAATTTTGACGTGTCAGCCACTATTCAGTAGCCGTGATCATGAAAGCATAAAATGTCAAGTGTAAATGAGTAATGTTTAAGTTATTATTTAGCCTACCCCCAACTTGTTCATTTCAACTGTTTATGTTTAATTTTTGTTTGGTTTCTATTTTCTCTATGGGAGCGTAATTTCAAGTAAATATGTATGTTATAATGAGATCACATGCTGATGACAGTGTAGGAAAATATTGTGAGGAAAACCACACATTCAGATAACTCGTGCGTAACCCGCCAATTCACCCTATCTTTGGCTGGTATACTGTCTGCTCTCGTAAAATCCAGTAATGGAGCAATTGATGGAATAATTGATATAACACTTACTTATGATAAACTTGCGTTCCCAAATCCCTTTGCAATAGTTTCAGAGTGGGACTGTACGATTCACTGCCATCCACCAATTTACTGATTTCCCCCATTATCAAATCAACAAACTGATCAACCTGTTAATACAACAAGTAAGAAACCAAAATTAACATCATATAATAAGTAAATTCTTTTGTGTCTTCATTGTTTCTGCTTTGTGTGTCTAACTAGAGTCGAGTAAATATGAATATTTAAGTTTTTAATCCCAACAATTTTATGCAAGCGAATGCTAGATCTATGTAACAAAAGCTCCAGCCAAATTGCAAGTCTGTGATTGACACCAAATGGAGGAGTTCTTGGGATGGCAACAAAATGCATATATCCCAGAGGAGCCGTCCTTGAAGTACTTTTGCATACAGTAAGGGAGGGATATCTCTTGATATGAAAAAATGGGATAGCAGGTCAGGGGGTCTAAAAAAGCATGTCTTAGACCCTATTTCCCTTGATTGTAGGGTCTAGAAAGGTAAAATTAAATCTTTTGTACTTTATGGAAATCCCCTAAAGATTTGAGCCTTTTAATACAAACACACAATACTTACTTTTATCTAAAACACAATTTACATAAGCATAGTATCACAAAGTACCTTAGTAAAATAAAAGTATTAAAATTTTGCTTACCTCTAGTACATTCAGATATGGGTACAAAGTTATGGCGGAATGTGATGCAGCACATTGCGATTTGAGTGTACCAACATTTCGTATGAAGGCTTCCTTGATTACGCTTCGCCATTCATCTTCAGTTTCCTTTAATTTTTCTCTCTAAAATGAACATGTTTCATTATAAACAGTCAATTTTTATTATATTGCAAAATAGTAAGACCCACTTTCTATATCTTCACCAACTGTTAATTTGTCTTACTATCAGATCAAATTTGACATAAGCTCCATACAAGTAAAGTTTTATAATGGGATGCGATATAGGAGGAATGCGACAGGAGAATGGAGTAGAGGATGGGACTGGGAAGACAGAATAGGAGGAGGGAGAAGTGGACAGACTTTCAATGGTCATCATTTGTCGACTCATCATATACAGCATGATTATACTGGTATAAACATGTAACAAAAATTTAATAACTTTTTTAAAGGCAAGTTGATTTGACTATAGTCGCAAGGGTACTATTACCAACATGTGTTGAACAGAAATAAGATACAGTCCATAAATAAACTGCATTCAGATCATTTACACATTTGATTTTGATCATAAATCGCATTACAGATTCTTATTTTTGAATGATTGTAGTAAGTCAAAACACATCTGACTTACTACAGATTTATTTATTAAACTAGCTTCTGCCTGCGACTTCATCCGCGTGGAATATTGAAAGAAAAACCGATTTTGAAACATTTTTCATTGGTGCTCCGTTCCCATTGTTCTTAGCGTGATGATATATAGCCTATAACCCTTCTTCAATAAATGAGTTATCTAACACTGAAAGAATTTTTCAAATCAGCCCAGTAGTTCCTGAGATTAGCAGGCTTCAACTTTATATATTATTATAAGATTATTTTTCAAACCAAAATACAAATATGATATGTTAAATAATATTTAACATTTTATCCTATAACTATGAAATACCTTTGAATAATAGAATACTACTTACACAAAATTTTACAGTTTCCGAATCTTCATTTTTAACATCAATATTCTTTACTTTTATTTCTCCTTTAATCTCAATCTCCAACTGCTCTTTTCCTTTTTGCAAAATTTCCTCTACACTTAGCAAACCTTCAGCAGGCGAATGTCTCAATCCGCTCCTATCTTGAACTGCATCTAACTTCAGTTGGCTTAAAAGCGTGCAGTCGTAGTCCAAAGTGGGCGGGGTATAGGACGGCGTGAAGTTAGCCTCAAGCCGCCTTATTGCTTTTAGTACAACTTCACGTTGGTCAAATAGGAACTTTGTTTTATCTAATAGATCATTTAATGATACACCCTAGAAATATACAGAATTACTGATAAAAATAACGGACACACCTCACTGTCAGCTTGTAAAATTTAATATCCAGTACTCCACGCTTTTTTACAATAAAGTTAATTATCTATAATATAATAAATCTCTAGAGATAAATTTAAAAAAATAGATAAAATATCAGAGGCTTATCAGGACCAGCAGATTCCAAAAATACAATTTAGTATTTTTGTCTGTCAGTGCATAATGAGAAAACTAAAAACCGAAGCTCTACACAGAGCTAGCTTATAATCCAGATCAAGACTCAGGATACTTTTTATCCCGATAAATTACTTAGGCTGGTGTGCACCGACTTTTAACCGATGGTTAAAATAAAATAATCGCCAAAAATGTATGGAAAAACAGTGATTATTTTTGGTTAACCGTCGGTTAAATTTCGGTACACACCAGCCTTAGTTTTCGTGGGAGAGATGAATATAGTAAAAAATGTAGCGCTGCGGTTGCGTTTTTTGGTGTGGCCGTTGCAATTCACTAACAGATATATTGTTGTCATGACAACGCTAACAAAGTTTTATTTTTACTTACACTTTAAAATCAATATATATTTATAATTCTGACATCTGTTCTCTGACCCACCACAAATTAAGTTTGTTATTATTTTAAATATTTATTATTATGTCAAATGTTTTAATTCTAATGAACTATTATTATTAACTACTGTTTAACTTCGTTTTCTATTAACACATGTTTATTTAATATTGGAATAGATAAGCTTACCTTTTCAGCCATCATATTATTGAAATATTTGAGTAAAGATTCCTTGTCTGCCATATTACTTCGTTCTATGCATTCAAAGATTGCTGCAAAACTTTGTGCATTGGGCTCAACTCGATCTTCAGACATCATTTTGAGTATTCCTTTTGCGTTTTCTAATGAACCCTTAAAAATATAAATACCAGCGTGAAAAAAGAGCCACTGTCTTCAAGATTTTCATACTTAAGAAATTGATGACTAAGACAAAATGAAACTTTATACAAATAATAGATTTTCAACAACAAGCTTTTTGATATGAAGCTCTAAAGCCTAATATGAAGCAAAGAAAACTTATTATGATCTAAAAGAACTCTTCACATGGTTTCAATCAAATTCAGATTTGTATGCCAGGAAAATCAGCAATTTTCCAGCATAAAAAATATCCTATTACCTCCATTATTAAAAATACATTATATGACGAATTACATAGTCATCACCTAATTTCTAACAGTCTGAAGGAAAACAAACTCATTTTAATATTCATGGATGTTAGCAGTCGTAGGTAGAAATCTCATAGTACATAAGTAATTGAATGGTATTAAATTACCGTATTTGCGTAACCATGTAGTAGTGTGTTATATACTTTAACATCGTCGATTTTTGTCTGATCCACTTTTAAGCTCTTCTGTCTGTAGTACTGCAATACTTGGCGACCCTGAAAATTTATTTTAATAATTGGCACACCTTCACACACATTTTATATTCTCAAATTAAACAAGTTATGCTCATGTTATGGGTAATATACAATCAACTATTTTGGGGCCATTATGAAACTAACCTAACCTAACCCAAACCATAGCAAATAACGGAGAAAATTTGTTTGCGAAATTCACCATCCTTGCAATGGAACCTGCATTGCAGTGAGGTAAGCCGGCAAAGGCCTAGCCCACTTAAGCACAGAGGCCATCTTTACTTTGAAAACTTACAACTACTTCATGTTTTGGTCGAGGCATTTTTAGAAAATATGTTCATTAGGCCTGTATTATTCATTACATCTAATGCAAGGTAACAGGTTTAAAGATTATGGTTATTATATTATTATTCTGAATGTTTTTTTTTTTTTTAATATTAATGTAATATTAGTAGTGACAGAATCGATGAGAATTGTTAATTATAATATGGACAACATTTTGCACACCCTAGAGGCAAAAACATGTGAAGCTATGAAACAATCCTACCATCTTTTTATGTACCATGTTTTATGCAATGAATGATGATCTGATTTGATATGAACAATTTACATTAAAATAACTACCAAAACGATGTTGTAGAGTATGTAGAGGCCGTGCCACAATTAGAAAATGTGTAAGAATACAACTAGTGAAATGAGGTAATTAATATTTGTACATTCAACACAGGAATATTTAATTGTACTTTTTCTTACAGAATCAAATATGGCAGGGCAAATGTTAATAGATTTAAGTTTAACTATTTCAATGTATTCAGACATAATAAGGTACAATGGGACTGACATATATTTATAAAAAGTTCTCTTTAAATAAAGAGATAAAACAATTACAGAAATTAGGTCACACAGAGCACTAGACTACTACAAAGGTTGATAAATTATTTACTGAATGTCTGAAGTCTAAATATATTGACCTAGTTCACACAAGATAGAATGATTTATCATTAGAGCAATGACACCATACATGATAAAGTATGAGATAGTTGAATGTTAAAATTCAATAATTCCTCATTCCTACTTAGACTAGGTCATGTTATTCTAGAAAAATAATACAAAAGTAAATTTTAAATCTATACTAGGGCCAAAGAGACCAGATACAAAAGGTCATTCACCTAAAAACTACTGTGGAGATGACAATCTATTATCTATCTCTTTCCATCTCGTGTATTTGTCGTAATTTGTCTGTCTTTGTCGTAAGGTCAAGACGGGTTCGCCAACATTCGGGCGCCATTTTATAGTAAGAGTTACTGTTTTTAGTTCATTCCGTTTCGGAACGCGCTCGTGGTGATTCTTGTTATTTGTAGAAGTTTTGTTATTTTTCGTTGTTTATTTAATTATTGTTAGATTGTTGTTGTTGAATATTGTTTGTTGTTATTAAGAGTGGTTAATGATGGAGCCACAACCAAGTACTTCGAGAGATAAATCAACAGATTTTAGTTCTCCAGAAAAGAAACGCCCAAAGGTATGTACAGGAAATATTTTACCATTGCATTGATATTTGGATTTTAGCTGATAGATATTAAATACAGTATACTTTAAAGTTATTTAAAAAACAACAACTGTAATAATAAAACTTTTTTAATTTATTAAAAATGCACGTGAATAAAGTATATAATTTTAATTTAATTTTCAATTTCAGGTAACTAGTTTTACGGTAAATGAAAAAAATATGGTTATTAACACCTATAAATATGTTAAAGAAACTGGGCCTAAGGATAAATACCCCTACAAAAGATGGCGCAGAAAACAGCTAGTATTTTAGGTATCGGCGTTGCATCAGTATATAGAATCCTCAAGGACAGTAAAGAACACGGCGAAATTTCTCCTCCTGTCACCACCAAACTTAGACCAACGTTTAGTGACAAAATCGATGATTTTACTAAATCAGCCATACGCAAAAAAGTACATGCTTTCTTCATTAAAGGCGAACTACCTACAGTGGAAAAAGTACTTTCAGATATTAATGAAGACGATACACTACCAAATTTCAAAAGGACTACTTTCCAAAAAATATTAAAACATTTAAAGTTTAAGTATATCAAGAGGCAAAGAAATAATGCACTGATTGATAGAGATGATATTGTATTGTGGCGACGAAAATATTTACATAAAATAAAGAAGTACAGAGAGGAGAATCGGCGTATTTTTTATATGGATGAAACATGGGTGAACGCAGGTTAGTAATTTTAAGTTTAAAAAAAAAATACACTTGAGCGCACAGAGTTTCTATCTTCAGTAGGGGAGGGGGGGGGGGGGTTATTATCCTTTAACGCATAATCAAAACTAAGTATTTCTGCCTGAAAGATTGTGTAAGATTATTATTTGTAGTATTGCCTATGTTTTATTGTATCCTGTATGTTATTTTCAGGTCACACTGTTAATAAAACCTGGGTTGACACCGAAATAAAATCAAAACGGCGAGCGTTTTTAGAAGGTCTTAGTACAGGTGCGAAGAATCCTACCTCAAAGGGCCGGCGACTAATCGTAGTGCACATTGGAAACGAGGATGGTTTTGTGGAAGACGGTAGCTGGGTGTTTGAATCCAAAGGCACCGGTGATTATCACGAATCAATGGATGCTGCTCATTTTGAAAACTGGTTTGAGAAGATATTGCCCAAGTTAGGCGAGAATGCAGTTGTCGTCATGGATAACGCGCCTTACCACTCTAGGCGACAGGAAAAAACACCCAGCTCAACATGGTTGAAGGCTAACATTCAGCAGTGGCTTCGTAACAAAAATATCAGTTTCGATGAAAAGGAACTAAAAATACAATTATTAAATAGAGTAAAAATGGTGAAGAACCAATATCAATTATATGTCGTAGACGAATTGGCAAAGAAATATGGCGTCGAAGTACTAAGACTCCCTCCCTATCATTGTGAATTAAACCCAATTGAGTTGATTTGGGCTGATTTAAAGAGGCACGTAGCTAGAAACAATACTACGTTTCAATTTGCAAAAGTAAAGGCACTATTAAGTGAGGGTATGGCGAAAGTCACGCCTGATCGGTGGAAGAAATGCGTGGAGCACGTTCATAAAGAAGAAGAGAATTTTTTCAAACTTGATTTTATTGTAGATGACGTGATGGATAAATTTATTATACATGTTACATATTCTGATTCTACAGACTCAGAACAATCGGCGTCAGACTGAATAAACAATGATTTCTTTAAAAAAATGTTTCACTTTTATCCTCATTTCCATAAACATTATTATTATTCTCATTTCAACTCAATTTCTTTATATTAATTGTTACCTTTTTAGAATAACATATTAATAAATAAATTGTCTACTAAAATATATAATACAACTTTCAAAAAGTTACGCACCCCTGTATTTTCTAATGACCTTGCATTGGTTTTGTTTACATTTGGTATCGCTTCTCGTTGGCCCTACTATAGATTTGATTACTATCATCACAATTTTCTGGAGTTGATACCAAAGTTGTCCATTGTATATTAACCATAACACAAGCATAACTTGATCAGCTTAAGGACATATGAAATGTTAGTTTGTTTGCTGATTTATTACTTACATACTAAATAAAGAGGCTTATACAGAGTGTGAGCCATTTTTGGGAAAAGGTCTACAAATACTTCAGTTTAGTCCTCTTATCATATGTTGTTCTTAATCATATCTTGGTTGCCTGTAGCCATTTTTTAATATTACCTACCTCATGTATCATATTCAGTGAGCAAAGCAAATGCAGATGTGAGTGTAGTAATCTGTGCAAGGCATCCTGTCTTCCCTTGCGGGACACCTCTTTGATATCCTGCTTCATGCTCAGTTCCTGTATCGCGCGACGCTTGTCCCGGTTCTCTTTCTTCTTTTTTCTCATTGCCTCTTTGCTGAACGAAAATAAGGGAATATATTTAATTGCGCATATCTAAAATTTTTGTTGCATATATATATTATTTTATTGGTACAATAAACGGTCTATTGTATGCTGGTCACAATTAGAAAGCTTCCGATTATGAAAAATAAAATGTAGACTGGAAATGTGGACATATTATGTTTCAATATATATTAATATTACTTACATATAAAAGAACACACATTAGTATAGATAAGAGACTTTTCTGTTAGTAGAATATACTTACACTTTCTTAACCTTCAAGGTTTTGATTTTAGTAGGAGTAACTTGTCCCAGTTCTAAGCCTTTTGTATCCCCAATATCAGAGTGTAAGGCCCCTTCATCATAAATATCGTCCATTGCTGGATGGGTAATACCTTGTGTTCTGAAATTAGTTTTGATATCATTAACATACAGTAATATGCTATGACTTAACTCAATCATCTTTTTCAAATAAATAATGCTAACACCTATTATAATTATTCTAATTAAGTTATAACTGACAACATGAACTACTATAGTAGTATAGTTCTTAACTGGCAAGTCTGAGGAACAGCATCCAAGTAAGCCAAGACATACATCTTTGGGTTTTGATTGTGTAAGGTAGCCTAAGCGTTTAACGGAAATAACATATTTACAAATTATTAATACATGATTCATCTTCCCAGAACTGAGTCTGCTATGGATAATTTGCAGAACGTGCTAAGCCTTCGTGGATAACACAGGCAAAAGTTACAGGTGTACAGACCATATATAATGGAACTAAAAGAATAATCAATCACCAATAACTATTAATTCAAACAATTAAACCTCGCAGCAAAAAACTGTAAAATTTCAGTGCAATATATATTATTGTTAAGAGAATACATTTTAAAATGTACTTTTATTTAAATTTAATTATTTGGCTAAAATGAGATGCAGCTCATTTAGCTATGGAACCATAACTTAGATATGCTTGAAATCATATAAATATTAAAATAATAAAATTAAAATTAATATATACAAAACATATAACCTACAACTTTAAAAAATATGCTAAAATATCACATAGATAGATAGATTGTTCTAAAACTTACTGTAAATTAGATATGTGTTGCATGAACTCCTGATCATAACTGTCCAATTCATTGTCTACAAATAGCTGTTTGAATACTGCATGTGGGCTTCTAGGAAGATCTAGGTCACTATCTAGGTTTTTGTCTACATTTGCCCCAATACCTAAATCAAATTCTTGTGAAACACCTTCATTGATTGCATACTGTAAATCTTGCAACCTTTGTTCATACAATGTTGCTTTTCTGAAGTTATAGTAACTTTCTTTAATCATATCTATGTACTTTTTAGTTTTAATTATGTCTTCTAAATTCGCAATTTGATGAGTTGTGTACACTAATGCACATTTATCATCTTCCAAAGCCATTTTTGTAGTATCTATGGTTGAATTTTTCAAAATTTTTTCTTTAACTGATTGGAGTAACTCAGGGTCTACTTCTACATTTTTTGCCGATACTTGTGTGGTTAATTGATGTAGTTGTCCCAATGAGACTGGACTAGATGCCAATTTTGATAAATGTATGGCCCGTAGTTTGCTTATGGAAACTTTTGTTTCCGTCATCTCTTTGTCACCAACTGTAAAAATTAAATGTATGTACAGGCAAATCAGCTTCAATAGGATTTTGCATTTTGAGTAGAAATTGTATATTTAATATTAATATTGTTTAATACTATTAGTCTCATATTAAGTATCTGCCTATAAAAATATATAAAGAGTATTAGTTTATTTATTTATGTGCTGACAATACTAGTGTATTACTTACTACAAACTCAAAACCTCTTGAAAGTAATTTATCTATATCTAAATACAAGAATATTAAATACAAAATACATAATAAAGAATTAATTGATTAACACAACCATAGGCAAGTTTGAATAATATCTTTGTTATTGTTTTACTTAATTTTCATGGAGTATAATAGATTAACTAAAGAAAATTCTTAGATTTTACATTAAAAAAAAAATATTTTTCTTTTATTTTCACCAACTTTGTGTTTTTCAGGAATGAGGTCATGGCTTGTAAGTGTTAAAAAACTGTGTTGTTTACATTTTAAATTAGAACTTCATAAACGTGTGTACAAACCTTCTAGCAATTCACCAAATTTTTTATAACTTTTATGTTTCGTCTTCTTTTTCAGTGATTTTAAAATGCTAACCGTTCTTGTTGACTGATGTCTAACAGCAAGTAAGTTTTCTAAACAAAACAAAATATTATGCAACTTAGTAACCTTAGAAAATACAATTTGGAATTACTACTTTAAATGTTTGCCTTCTGTTTAAAGTCAGCTAACTAGTTTTAAAGCACATATATTACCTGGATTGTGATGTCCTAAAATAAATTTTCTGCAAAAAGAACATTTTATATCAGGAACTAAAACACTTTTTAGCGAATTGTGAGGAACTGACGATATACTGTGGAAAGAACTGTGATAAAGATTCCTCGCCAATTTCAAACGATGCATTGTCGTATATTTAATTCACGATTTCTAATATGTTTAATAAAACATGCCGAAAAGTTATAAACCACGTGAAAAACTTAGAAAAATTAGGTAACTACAAAATAAACCTATTGTGACGGCTCGGCACTTGAGTGACAGAATGACAGCCGAAAGTAGTGCCTTCACATGACAGCTGAATTCATAGTGACAACTGACAATATAAGTATTTTTTAAAGTAATTATAGGATTGTAATGTTATACGGTGTTGTAAAAAATCGACTTGTATAGTTTATCTGAAATGAAAATTATTTTGATTTTGATCTAATCTTATAGGCTTCATTTGTGTCAACTGTCAAGTGTCATTCGTAATTTATTTCGATTTGTAAATCTCATTCGCAGATTTAATTTGTGTTGTTTACAATGTTTAGTATTTTTAACGTAAATAACTATAATCTAGAGTTTTCAACCAAAAATCCTTGTTAATTTACTGTAGAATATAATATATTCATATAAGTCATAAAATATAACATGGAGGAAAAAGTGTTTATATGTAGGTGGCATAATAATTTAAGTTATGCAAATTATTTATTCATTTTAATATCTTATTATAATGGATAAAGTTTATTACAGGGCCTTCAGATCTGACTAAAAGGTTATTCGAACTAAGATTCCAGAATGACTGGTTGTTTAAAAAAATGAAACAGCCTTGGAAGTAAGTGAATTATAATCCCGAAAGTATACTTACCTTTTTTGCAAACCCTATGGTCCGGAGTTCTTGACATATTAATGTTTGGAGCTGCACTTTGACCCAGAGTGGTATTAGATTAAGGTTATTTAAGTTTTGGGGTATACATACGCCTTTTAAATAGCCACTGCACCTGTTATTTGGGGCAGGAAAAGTTTTTAGGGTCCACCAACAAGTTTTGAATGAATAATGGAAAAACAAAAAAACGCTAAATAATCAAGGTTATGTCACTTTTGTTGATAACAAATTTTTGGTAATTATGGTCTTACCTACTTTTTCACTAATATTATTGTGATAGTTGCTGAAAGGTTGTGACTGGTGGCTAGAAACAGTGATTTAGGTTAGGTTACCTTTAGACCCAGAGGCAGAACCAAGTGGTAACCATTGACTAATTAATTTATACACACAAATAGTTGCAACAAATAATCCTTGTTGGCTAGCATTATGCTGAGACTGGGGCCAATTTAGGACTTATGTTGTTTCTTTTACTATTTATATTAACTTAGTTTTTGTCCTAAATAAAATATTATTATTTCTTTCTTTCAACATATAAAAACCACCACCCACTACTTAAAATCTGTGAATATCTGAGTAGTAGCCAGATATTATGTATTAGCAGACCTGTTTCAGGGTTTTGGACCCTAATAATTAAACTGGATGTAATAAGGAAAAGTGTTAAGTGTCAGTCTGGGAATTGATTCCTGTACCTGTTCATTACTATTATAGTATTAGTAAACCATCACACTAAACACACTTAGGACTTTCTGACTTCTATGAAACCATTCATAGTTCATGGACTTACATGCACTGAGCTAATTTGTTTAATTTTATATTGGATGCTCTAGATCAAAACATTTATTAAACTTAATAATAATTCTACAAAATCAAAAACTATGTTTTGTTATTTATGTGATAGGCAGATAATATTCTTTTTGAAAGTTGCAATCTTTTTTCCAGAGAGTTTCATAAAATTTTGCTTGAAAATGGATTTCCAGAAGAAATCACAGTTGATCATGTGAGGAAAAAGTGGGCATACCATTTTGATGTAAGTTGTAGTGTACTTTTCATTATAAATTAAAACTATGTTTTACTGCTCTTAAAGCAGATTTTTATTTCAATGTTTTAGCCACTTTTCAGTAGCCATGATCACAGAAGATAGAAGGCTGCTGAATTGTGGCCGATAGATTGAAGTTAAAATTAAATTAAATACCACACTTACAAGCATTGCGACATAGTTTTAATTATGTGTATAGGTGCGCAAAGGAGTTATTCCACCATCCATCCATCCTATAGAAGGCCGCCAAGTGAAAGAGATAGTAATTAATACAGTAAAAACGAAACACTACACAACGAAACTGCTAAAAGCCTAAGTGCCAATGAATACATGGCGCTTTCAACCTTTTGGTTGTTGTCCTAGTCGTTAGAGCTAGTTCTTAAACTGTAGCCTTTAAGGAATTGAGTGGTATGAACTTCATGCCACTGGTGAAAGATGATAAAATATGACGATTAGTGGTGTGATAGAGAATGTATGTCATAAAAGAGTAGTTTGGAAGGAAAAGACATAATTATTTTGCTGACACCACACATTTGGGAGAAGGTGAAAGAAAGAAAAACTAATTTTTAAGAGAGGTAACATATAATTATAACCTAAACTGTAAATATAAGAAATGCACTGTTTAATTTGGACAATGCAATAATAATTTTAGGGTTCTTTTGATTCAATGAGAACCATAAGAGTTTTAGCCTAGGTTGGTTTGATACAGTTTTTAAAGTAAATAAAAACAAATCAATCATATATGATTATAATCAATGTTCTTATGATTTATATTTTTTTTTACAGGCATACAAGTTGGCAAAGAGGACAAATAAAACTTGCAATTATTACAAAATATTTGATAAACATTATCGCAAAGTAAAAATTTTGGACAAGTATGAATCATGTAAGATGATACTTTTTCTCTGCATTTGCAATACACTAGATAGGCTGATGGCCTATCTGGTGGTAAGTGGTTATCATTACCTATAGTTTTGCAAATATCATGTTGCTGTCAGGCTTGAAATTTTTTAAATAAATTAATAGTTTAAATTTTATAGTTCACATAGTTTAAATAATATTTAGAGCCGAAAAAAAGGGTAAAAGCATGAAATTATCTTTTAGTTAAGACAATATTCAATTAATATTATTAGAATTTAAATCTACAGAAAGATGTAGTTTAGCAACTAAGGTAGGTAGGTACTTTTTTCCAATTTTTTTTATCAAATACATTGGTATTTGCTAAGAAAATGAAGTAAGTTAATTTTTATATTTTGTGTTAAATTGATACTTCTTCATACTTGGCCCATGAACCAATTATGATATTTAACATACTGTATGTAAGTTAAATATCATAATATAACATAAGTAGTTTCCACAATATTCATGATCAATGGGTAACAGGTTTTTGGTGGCAATTTGAAATGAGAATTTATTAGGATTTAGAGTTAATAGTTGTAGGCTGTTGATTTTTAAAATCAAAAATTGTATGTTTGTGTAGAAAATGTGAGTTGCTTAGCGCCAGCCATTGTGAGAAACTGAAAAATCGAATATCATAAGCTTAGTCCACCTCTAGACCAAGATTATGATATTTGATTTTTGAATTACCCTCTTTATCTAGTCTAGACTAGAGGGTAATTAAACAAAATGAACTTTTCAAGAGAGATTTGAAATTCTTTCTATAATTATTTGGTTAACCTCATCAATGTTGTCATAAAATTATAAAATACCAATAATGTCCATGGGCGATGGTAGCTATTTGCGATCAAGTGGACCCGTTTGCCAGGTTGCCTATAAGAAAAAAAAATAAAATAAGAACAGACTTGCAGTCTGCAAGTATGACAGATTTTTAGGTAATTTTTTAGACATTTTCATTCAAACAACCTGAAAAGTATGATCAATCACCTACTAGGTATATGGTGAAATATACTGGAGGTATGACATAGATTAATACAGTTATATTAAGTTTAATTATTAACTTTTATTTAAGTCAGATGTTTTTTAAGGGACTGATGAGTGGAGACTAAAACTAATAACAGTTATGTTAGAAACTAAAAGCCATAATCTGGACTACTCTACACTCTGGAGGTAAGTTTTATAATGAAACAAAAGTATTAGGAATTGCTTGATAGACATATAAGAAGGGGGTCCATACATTTTAGTTGATTTTTTATATAAATTGTAATTTTTTCTATTAAGAATATATTGTAATAAATATTCTTAGTCTAAATCAGATAAAAATTTGAAATCTTAATTTTTTTTATATTAATTTCCATTTTTTATTAGTTTGGTCTAAATAATATTTGTGATCTATGTTTTAAATAATAAAACTTTAAAAAGTGACATAATGAAAAGCCAATAATTGGCTTTCACAAGGCCCTCATTTGCAAAATGGATTTGAATCACGTTATAATTAAATAAGGGTGAATATGTGTGGGTAAATATAATAAGCCTTAAATACTTGAACTACCACAACTTGGAATCTTACTGTACAATTATTGTATAAATGATACATTTCTTTTAGAACAGTAGAAAGGGCAATGCGGAGTCAGGAGTTGCCCATTGATTGTTGCGTGCAAGATATGAAGGGTTTGTGGCAGCATTTGAGAACAACATTTAACGTAAGATTAAATCCATTGACTTATCTTTCATATTATAATATACTAGTGGGCTCAGTAGATATTGTCCTACCTTGAAAAAATAAAATGTAGAAACCGATTGCAGTACCAGCTATTGGGTTCAATTGTGAATCGAAATCATCCCAAGATGGATGGATGGATGGACATACACATGAACAGAAGAATTTTATAGATGAAAGAATTAGAGAAACTCACGAAAACTAACTTTTTCGTAACGCGATGTCTCCGTCGATTGTAAACCGATTTTCCAATTGTTTCTTTACTTGTAAGTGTATACTCCCGAAGTAGTTCCATGGTCACTCAAACACACAAAAACAAAATCACCAAAATCGCTCCAGGTGATTAGAGGATTCTAGAACCCGATCTTAACGCCACCCTGGTGGGTGCCAACGGGATAAAAAGTATCCTATGTCTGTCTCCTGGTTCTAAGCTACCTACCTCACCACTAATTTATACCCAAATATATATATATATATATATATATATATATATATATGTTACAGCCAAAGTAATAAATCCGGATATTATATATATTATCTAGCCATTATTATTAATTTCTGTTCAATTTAGATAAAGTGATAATTGACACAGAATTAATCACATTAACTAGCAATTTTATATAATATCTGCGAAGACTGGATAATGTAATAAAACAAGTAGGTATAGGTAAAGATCACAAAATTATATTTCAATTTGCCTAAGAATTAAAATAACATTGTCATACATAATAATTCTACGTTAATTAACATTGTTATAAAGTTATTTAACTTTAATTTATAAAGTAAATTTAATGCTCACTAGCCATAAAACAAAATTTAAAAAAAAACACAGACTACAATAATAAAATATTTAATTTAATACTTTGGCTAACTTTGACCTGCTATTATGAATAATATCCGGATAAAGTGATTAATTTATCACATCGTATAGTCAATTAAGCTATTATATAATTATAATGACCAGTCATTATGTATAATAGCTATTTAATCACTATGACTGTAACATATATACTCGTATTTGTGGTTGTTCTTTTATGTTTTACTTGGCACCGATTTCAAGAGGTTGTAGAAAGAAGTCGGTGAAATATTTATTTTTTGGTTTGTGAAGTCCGTTTGATTTTTATTAAAGAAAAATGATATGCATTGTTCACTTCATCTACTTTCATTAATCTTCAAACATACACGTTTATTATATATTATACATTACTCAAGATGCTTTTTCCAAACATACAGAGAAAACACCGTTTGAAGTTGAAGAAGGGTGCTGAGCTGTCAGAATGGCCACTTTACGACGATATGCTAAGTTACTTCCAGAAAATTGAACCTAATTACTTGTTAAATCTGGAAACGCATTTGGCACCGGTATTCCATGAGATGCATCTGAAAGTTCGAAAGACCAAAAAGAGGAGGGACCTAAACAGAAATGAGACGGAGAGCGAATTTCAATGTGAGTGGAGTCTATAGTTTTCTAAGACCTAATTTTTCAAGCTCCAGATTAAAGGTATGCGAAGGATAATATACCAGACAAAAATGATATTTGATTAATAATAATAGTTCAGTTATTCTTTCGCTTTTGTAATTACCAGGTCGTACAATATTTTCTCAAGGTTTCGCGACTATTATAGTCTAGTATAGACTAGTTTTTCGTGATCACTGCTACTGAATAGTGGCCGAAACGTAGGAATAATAAAATTCAATTAAATTACCTCTCTTAAAGAGTAGTTATATTAGTCAGGTTATAATTTAATTTATTCACATCATCATCAGGTTTCATCATCTTTTTTTATTGCGAAGATGGCAAACAGGCAGACAAATATAGATTAATTGTTGAATAAATGCTTTTACTATAAGTCCGTAGTAAAATGATGATGAAACCTTCATAATATATACAAGCGTTTATTTTACTTTCGATGTTTGCACGTCTGCCAAGTTCATATTTCTTGACAATCAAGCCCACATAAAAAAATGACATAATTGTTGTACTTTCTAGTTGTGAATGACGTAATAGTGATTTCCTGTGAGTCATGTAAGGCCTTGTCCGTACTGCGATATTTCATCGCACGTTTTTTTTCTCGTAATTCTGTAACACATTGAATATTATAGGAGTAGCCGCACTTGCGGGAAAAAAATCTGTGACTTGATGCAAATTGAACGCGGAACGGTGCGATTTATTTCCGCGCGAATATTTTGTACCGTTTAAAGTAAGTATGGCTATGTTCGCACTGTGGAATAAAATTCGCGCGTTTCGCTCAATCGTGCAACGTCGCCATTCAAAGTTTTAGTAAATTTGTAATTCTGTAATAATAGCCAAAAAATCCTTTGATGGGTCTCAATGCCGTAAGTGGGTGAAACCAATGTTCATGACATCTTTTGATACGTCTGTTTCGCCGCCTTTAGCATTAGATAAATTAAAATTTTAGTTCGGTTGTCCATTTTACAAGTGCGTCTCAGCCGAGAACTGAATTAAAGTGACAAAAATAGTACGAAATTTTATTCGCAGTGCGTACTAGGTATAATTCCGATCGCGGAATTTAATACGCGAGAATAAAAACCTCGCGGTGAAATATCGCTGTGCGGACAGGCTCTAACGCGCAGACTATTAAACCATCGACACTATACGTAAATAAAACAATAGTAACCAAATTGAAAATAAAAAATGTTACATTTTTATTTTATTACAAAAATGGCTTATTTAATGTATGTTCATTAACCGACTTCGAAAAAAGGAGGAGGTTCTCAATTCGTCGGGATCTTTTTTTTATGTATGTATCACCGATTACTCCGTGATTTATGATCCGATTTAGGTTTTTTTTGTTCGACGCGGAATAGCTTCTAATTGGTCCCCTAAAAAGTTTACATAGTTTGGCCCAATAGTTCTCATTTTATGAACATTTTTATGAAAAAAAATTCCCTTTCGTTCCATATGTACACCGATTACTCTGAGATTTATGATTCGATTTACGTTATTTTTTCTTGATCGACGCGGAATAGCTGCCATGTGGTCCCCTAAAAAATTGACATAGTTTGGCCCAGTAGTTTTCATTTTACGAATATTTTTTGTTCCCGTTTCTTGGGACCTATATTTTTTAAGAAGCGCGGCACCATTCGTAGGTCCACCCAGACATAGCTAGATACTAAAAAGTAACAAATAAAAAATAAAAACTTTGTTTAAAAAAACCGACTTTAAAAACTAAAATGTATAAAATAACTTATTTCTAAAGCTATTATTATTAATATATATTATCTAAAACATCTTGAAGTCGGTGCAAAGTAAAACATAAAAATTACTATATTTTGAAAATTACTAAGCACCGACTTTAAGATGTTTTAGATAATATTGTATATTAATAATAATAGCTTTAGAAATAAGTTATTTTATACATTTTAGTTTTTTAGTTTTTGAAGTCGGTTTTTTTAAACGAAGTTTTTATTTTTTGAAATGTGGGTATATTACATGATATAGTATTTTTAGCAAACATATATAGATAAGTTGATTAAAACTTATTTATTAAAGTCGATTTTTATCGAGTCTGTAACGCATTAGGATACTAACTGATCCGTCATCGCGCTGCCAAAAATAAAATAAATGTTTGAAAAGGGTATAATAATTTTGTTTAGCGTTAATAATTTTTTCAAACTTTTATAAATTATTCAAAGATTATTGAAAATATTAGTTTCATTACAATCGATCTATTTTTTCAGGGTCGCAACATATAACAGAATCCTTTATATTAATAAGATTGCAAAACGATTGGCTGTTCAGAATTAAGAAATGGGCTTGGAAGTAAGTAAAATATATTTCACTATGTTGTGTGTCTATCTTTCCGCCACAATAAATTATTTCAGAACATGTTAGAGTTAGATGTATGAAAAGATACGTGTAGAAATTTTCTCCACATAAATGTAGTTTCAAAGTCTGCTATTTGCACCTTTTAAAGATATTTGTTTAATCAAATTTTATTTTTCGTGTGATATTCGAAAATTTGCAAAAAAAATGCGGCTCTTTATTTCCGAAGTTTGCCATGAGAAAAATATGAAACAAGTGATCGTGTGCGACTCGGACCCGCGTGTATGATCTTCTTAAAATACAACATGTATTTTAAAAACCTTATTTAACTCTAAAAAAATCTAGTTTTTTTGATAAAATTTCAAATTGCTATCACTACTAATTATGGTCGATTACAGTTGGTTATAGATTAGTAAAGATTGCTTTTAATTATTTATTTAACATGTTTTGTTTGACAGTGATATATTGACAATAATGATCGAGGAATATGGCTTTCCAAAAACGTTGACCTCAAGAGAGATATGTCGGAAATGGGCGTCCATAATGTCGGTAAGTACACTTTACACCAACCTGGTGTAAAGTTAACTAAAATAGTACCTATCTGAAGACATATCTTTTGCAGGACTATCAAAAATCAAAAGCTACAAATAAATCATGGCTGTATTGCAATTTATTCGAATTATACTTAGGAGATGGAAGTCTGAGCCTTAACCCAATTGTTGGTTGTGAGTATTGCAGTTATGTTTAGAAAATAATTTATAATTTTTTATCTATTGGGTTGTTCGGAAAGTAATTTCGTTTTTTTGTGGAAATGAAAAACAGTTTTCGCTTCGAGGATAATCCCAGGCCTTTCAAGTGGTCATGAACTGTTGAATTTGATAAATTTAACCTCAATCCGATCTCACGTGTTATCGAAATTTAGCGAACCAGTTCTGGCACTGGCGTACTGTCAACACACCTTCTCCATACACATCGGTCAATTTCTTTCTGGCTTGAACAGCATTTTTACCCTTTCTGTAGTAAAACAGTAAGATATGTCGAAAATGCTGCCTATTGCTCTCCATTTTTATAAGGCACCAACCAAAAACTACTGCGTAGAATTAATTGGAATTTTTCACACACAAGCCTTGCTATATGAGCTCTCAAAGATAAAAATTATATGGCTTAAGTGTGAAGTTGGGTGCAAAAAAATACAATTAAATCCTCTGTCGGGAAACTGTCGGGAAAACACGAAATTACTCTCCGAACAACCTATTACTTTTGTAAGTTTCATCAAGATAGTTTCCTTCAGCAAGTACTAATTGTAACAACACATTACTTGAATCATTTTAGAATTATATTGTAACATTATAATTAAATATATCATCTATTCTCTATTCAGGGAACGGTGAAACAAGTTATCACTAAACCATAAGATGTTTCATAGGTTACTTTTAATTTTGTAAAGATTTTAATGTGATAACTATGCAAGAAATTCACTAGTAAAACTTTGAATGACATTCCATAACTATGTATGTCATACTTATTTAATAATTTTAAATTAGAACACCATATCGCATAGGTGTTTACTAAATTATAAATTAGACACATTACATGCTAAAAAGATGAGACTCTCAAAGTCGGCACCATTTTTAACTTTCACAAACCATTATTTCGCATTTTAATGTGTTACATTTTGTCATTGGTTATGTTTTATACCTACGCCATCTTTACTACTGGTCTACTTGCTTGCTTGATGTTTCACTGTGGTTAACAGGATAACTTTGTTTATTTCTTGTTACTTTTGTTGTTTCTCCTTGTGTTACATATATCTATTGTTTTGTTACATGTAAACGGGGCATTCCCAGGCACCCTATAATTAAATAAAAATAAAGTTTGCGATACACTGATTCCTTTGTTTACACTTTGTCTCGTGCTAAGATAAATATGTTATAATTATCCTTATAATTCCCTTTTAAAACTATATTAAGTGTGACCAATTTAGTTTTGAAGGCGAAGATTAGGTTTTAACGAAGTATTATCGTTCCGTATTCTTTTAGGGCAAGAAGAATGGTTGTTGAATTTCATAAGCGCAAGAACAGATCTAGAGCATATGTTTAAGAAGACTCTTAAAGAACAAGCAGAAGGTTGGAGGTATGTTTTATACGATACATGCTTACTTGACTTAATTTGACATTCCTTCAGAGAAATTGATCCTTGCAAGGTACAACATGGACTGGAGTATTAATACAGTAATATTTTTTTATCAGACGGTTCCATTTCTGACTTGAGTAACTGATTTTTCGAAAATCTAATGATAGAGACAGAGAGAGAGACAACAATTTGTTGCACATCAAAGTATACAAATACAAAACAGACCATATTTACAATATTTTCTAGGCAATACAATAGGCGGCCTTATCGTTCAAAGCGATCTCTTCCAGGCAACCTAAATCAAACCAATTTGAATCGGCGGTGTAGGTGGTGGAGGAAAAAGGCAATAGATACATAAATAAATACTCAAACTAATTTAAGAATTATATATACGAATATATACACATATACAATAACATATGTCAAAATACATAAGTTATTATAATAAATGTATTAGCATGATTATATTATGCTAATCAGACAGTTTGTTGTGGACAAATAGTGTTTTTTGAGTTTTCTAAATGTTGGCGAGGATTCGGCCTCTTTGACAGTAAGAGGCAGTATATTCCAAAGTTTCACAGCCTGCACTGTAAAAGACACCACTCACCTTACAACAAAATTGGACCCCAAGACTCCTTTGAATAATCTTATAGTTTCGGTTTAATTTCATCACAGAGGTTGCTTGCCTCATTTTTGCTGTTTAATAGTCTTACTGATTTTTATGAAATTTATTGTATAAGTTCTTTTGAATATCATATGAATGTGTAGCACTTTTTATATCAAAAAATAAAAGCCATGTTGCAGAATATGAAATAGACAAATTATGAATCCTTCGTTAAAACAAAACCAATTTGCAGGGAGGTTGAAAAGAGATTGCGGAGGATTGGCTTACCTATGGATCACAGTTTATTAGATTTACCCGAAATATGGGCGCATTTATTGAAAACGTATAGGGTATGTATATGAAGAAAGGTACATTAAAACTTGTTAATAAGTTTTTATACATATATCCAAGGGCATGTGCGTAATTTCTATCTGAAATTAACAAGAACACCATTTTGATACCTAGCTTAAAGTCCATTTTCCTTTGAATGGGAAAGCTTCACAGTGCACATAATGAAACGAATGTAATTGTAGCGGAATCATGATTAACTCCTTGTTCTTTGTAATTTTATGGCCGTCTTTAACGCCAGAATTGATAATCTGTATAAATATTATAAACACGAAAGTTTATGAGAATGGATTTATGGATGTATAGATGTATATTGGTTACTCTTTCACGCAAAAACTACTGAAAGGATTTTGATGAAACTTCAATAATATACCTTAGTCATCAAAATAATACACAGGCTACAATTTATAACGATAGTGTGAATTATCCCAAATATAATGATTTTCCATCACCACGCGGCTGAAACCGCGGGCGCAGCTAGTTGTAAATATGTTGCATTTTCTGTAGTTTCAACCTGCTCGCGTTAGATCGCAGTGCGGCTAAGCCTATAAACTACATTATGTGGTGTTGTCATAATACCGGTTATGTTTAATTTTTTCAAAATAATCCGATTCAAATTCTGACATGCATAATCGATTTGTCAAAAATCTTATCATATTGCTTTAATTTTCATTAAAACCGACCCAGAGACTTGTTTGAGTACTGTTCGCTATATCTTATAGTTGGATCTGGCCATAGAGGCCCACTTGAAAAATTCACCTCTAGGAACCGGTTGTTTATCTGTGTATGTATACATCATACATACTATTAGAGAACATAATCTGTAAATCCAACACATACCGTGTCTGTACATTAATACTATAAAAAAAAAACTGGTATTGACTATATAAACGATGCAATTTTTTGTAATTTCTTATCTGTTTGTTCGGGATTCACGTAAAAACTATTGGGCCGATTTCGATACGGTTTTCGCTGATCAAGAGCAAACTCTTAGACTTAAAATCTGCGCTACTTTTAGAGGAATGCCGCGGGAAATTTTCTGGGAACGATTTAATATACCCAGATTAAAAAAATGGAGTTCCTATGTGATTTTTTACTGATTTATAGCAAATTTAACGTAATAAGATGTGGGATGTCTCTTACCCCGGGAGTTCCGCGGGAATTTTCCTGGAAGCGGATTGTTGTTGTTCGGGTGTATGAAAATTAGCTTATTTCGACAAAGCTTTCACTAAAACGATAGCTAACATCCTTTTTTAAATGCATTGAATTCGCCGGGAATACCGCGATAGTTTCAAGTCCAGCTTGGACAAAGTCCCGCGGGCATATCCCAGTTCTAAATATAATTATTTTATCTATAGTACATATCGAGGGCGTCATAATTATATGTTACTAGAGTTTATCCCGCGGCTGCGCCGCGGGTTAACCCCTAGTACGTGTCTCTTGTTTATAGAGCAAGTGCTACAGGTTATATTATATTACATTTTTATGTATTTGCGCACAGAAGATTCACTTCATTTTATATCGCTAATTATATATACCATCCCCCGTCTATCTGTCAACAAAATAAATTACAAAACTTGACCAAAAAGGCCAAAATGGTCTAAATGACCAAAAGACCACAGTGACCGACATGGCTAAAATGACGGAATAGGCAAAAACGACCAAAAAGGCCAAAATAATCAAAATGGTCAAAATGACCAAAGAGGCCAAAATGACCAAAAAGGCCAAAATGACCAAATAGGCCAAAATGACCAAATAGGCCAAAATGACCAAAAAGGTCAAAATGATCAAAAAGGCCAAAATGGCCAAATAGGCCAAAATGACCAAATAGGCCAAAATGACCAAATAGGCCAAAATGACCGAACAGGCCAAAATGACCAAATAGGCCAAAACGACCAAAAAGGTCAAAATGATCAAATAGGCCAAAATGACCAAATAGGCCAAAATGACCAAAAAGGCCAAAATGACCAAATAGGCCAAAATGACCAAAAAGGAAAAATTACCAAATAGGCCAAAATGACCAAAAAGGAAAAATTACCAAATAGGCCAAAATGACCAAAAAGGCCAAAATGACCAAATAGGCCAAAATGACCAAAAAGGCCAAAATGACCAAATAGGCCAAAATGACCAAAAAGGAAAAATGACCAAATAGGCTAAAATAACCAAAAAGGTCAAAATGACCAAAAAGGCCAAAATGACCAAAAAGGCCGAAATGACCAAATAGGCCAAAATGACCAAAAAGGAAAAATTACCAAACAGGCCAAAATGACCAAAAAGGCCAAAATGACCAAATAGGCCAAAATGACCAAAAAGGAAAAATTACCAAATAGGCCAAAATGACCAAATAGGCCAAAATGACCAAAAAGGCCAAAATGACCAAATAGGTCAAAATGATCAAAATGACCAAATAGGCCAAAATGACCAAATAGGCTAAAATAACCAAAAAGGTCAAAATGACCAAAAAGGCCAAAATGACCAAATAGGCCAAAATGATCAAAAAGGCCAAAATGACCAAATAGGCCAAAATGACCAAAAAGGCCAAAATGACCAAATAGGAAAAATTACCAAATAGGCCAAAATGACCAAATAGGCCAAAATGACCAAATAGGCCAAAATGACCAAATAGGCCAAAATGACCAAAAAGGCCAAAATGACCAAATAGGCCAAAATGGCCAAAAAGGAAAAATTACCAAATAGGTCAAAATGATCAAAATGACCAAAAAGGTCAAAATGATCAAAATGACCAAATAGGCCAAAATGACCAAATAGGCCAAAATGACCAAATAGACCAAAATGACCAAAAAGGTCAAAATGATCAAAAAGGCCAAAATGACCAAATAGGCCAAAATGAACAAAAAGGCCAAAATGACCAAATAGGCCAAAATGACCAAATAGGCCAAAATGACCAAATAGGCCAAAATGACCAAAAAGGTCAAAAAGGCCAAAATGACCAAAAAGGCCAAAATTACCAAATAGGCCAAAATTACCAAAAAGGCCAAAATGAAAATTATCCCTTGTCCCATTTTAATTTACATACGTACCCCGAATTTCAGCCAAATCGGTCCAGTAGTTTATCCGTAAAAGCATAACAAACAAACAGACAAATATCATGTTATCCCGGAAACTATCCCATTTTTCGGGATAAAAAGTATCCTATGTTCATCCTCGGTATCGAAAATATATATATACTGAGTTTCAGCCAAATCGGTCCAGTAGTTTTTACGTGAAAACGGAACAGACAGACAGACAGAGTTACTTTCGCATTTATAATATTTATAGGGATACGCAAAAATGCTATTTTTTTGTTGTTTACTAAAAACTATGCATGATACATTTTTTTTAAAATTATTTATTCATGACCATAGAATCAAAGTCTTTCAGTCGGAAACATGTTAATTAATAGGTCTTCGTATAGTAGCGCAGTTGTATTGCAAGCTACAACCGACGCCATTCAATGGAGTTCTTGTGAAAACTCGAAAGATCACATCTGACTATACAGTTCACATTTCTCACAAAAACACATAATTTCTACTCAAAAACTATCAATATCCTGCAACTATTGTTCATTTTAGAGTAATTATACACATTTTTAGAAAATAAAACTGCACAGCACAACGTCTCCTTTCAGTTCCCGCCAAAAACTCTTCGTATGCATGATACAATTTAGAAAGTCTTACCAGTATACAAATGTACCTAAAAGAAGGTTATTCCAAATTTCAGCCTTATACAATCGACTAGTTTTGTTTTATGCACAATTTTATCCGTTGTGTAAAACTGCACTTTTGTCTGTACGCCCATTTGTTACGAAGCCCTCGATATCCATTATTTTTACTTAAATAGCTTTAGTGCAATTTATATACGTTTCAGTATAGAAGTTAGATTTTTTAAATTACCAAGTTATAATTGAATAAACATTTTGAGCATAAATTAACATTCCATTCTTTTCTGTAACAAACTAACTGAATATTAATAGCGGCTATTAATAGTAATAACACGCTTTGTTCCCAGTGGAAGCTGAAGTTCGCGAAAAAAGGTACTTTGACCGAGCATTGGCCTTACTTTGACGCGATGAAACATTACACGGAAATGTATGCTAAACCTGTTAAGAAACAAAAGCAAGAAATTAACGACGACCAATACGACATTCACGATAATGACGATTATGAAGATGACATGAAGTTGTTTGATTTGAAACAAAGATTGCAACTGGTTAAGCCTAAATATGAAGTGGTTGCTAATCATTGTAGATGTTGCGCCAATGAAGGATTTGTTAATATTTTTGATCAGACGGACGAGAATGGTTGTGATGTTGCTTATAAGCTTAAAACTATCGCGGGTATTGAGGTAAGTTCACCTATTTATGAAACCGTTATTTATTTCTATTGTAATTAACCTCTGAGGTAGAAGAAATTAATAATATTTTATTTTTAGTATTCCATAATCATTTTCTCTACAATGTAATTTTTATGCAATTATATATATGTCCTTCAGTCAGGTATTGATTTCAAAAACTACAGGACTTACATATCTATACATATAATAAAACGGTAGAGGTCGATTTTCTGTACATTGAAAAAAAATTATGTAAGAAGTCAAATAGAACTAATTTAGATTTTTCAAATTTTTGTTTCTCTGTTTGTCTGTTTGTACGGGCTAATCTCCGAAACGACTGGACCGATTTAAATGAAATGTTGTATGGTAGTAGCTTATATCCCTGGTCAATATATAGGATACTTTTGATCCTGAAAAGTTAAAGAGTTCCCGTGGCATAGTTCAAAAAACTTTAATTACGCGGACTAAGTCAGCTAGTATAGATATCGTATAGATATATTTCGTAGGATGGTGTACGACATATGGTGCTGTACAATGGTAGTTTTGCGAAACAAAAATTAGGGTTTCTATGTACATGGAATAATTTATTGCTAAATATACTACTAATAATGTACGTGCCAAAATCCGTCAATACAGAAAACAGAAAACCTTTGGAGATGTATCTAGGAATATGTTTAGGTTTTACATAGTTTCACGTAGCAGTTAATTTCTGTATACATAGTCTTAAGTGTAATGTTAAATTAATTAAGCACTAATTATATAGAGAGTACACCACAGGTCGTCTTATTTTGTACTCCCCCCCAGCGTTTGAGCCTAGCTCCTGCAAGAACGTAACAATACGTGTAGCCAAGGGAAGAAATATTTATTTTCAGTGTGCCCTACTCGCACACTGTATCGATTAATTAGCATTGAAAAATAATGTTTTTTCATAATTTTTCATCGGGAGATTAAATTACTCAAAAATATTCATTACTCTATTGTATACGAATGGGCGGCTGTGTTTTTTAGAGCAATCTCTTCTAGCCAACTTTTGGTGTGATAATATACAGAAACTAACTGTACAAGATAAATAATGTAAAGTGGTGTAAATTAATTAGCAAATGATTGTTTTAGGTCGAGAAATCAGACAATCTACCAACCCATATTTGTTTCACTTGCCTCACTGAACTTGAAAACGCGTATAAGTTTAGAAGAAAATGTCAAGATACCGACAAACAATTTCGTACAGACAAAAGTATAAAAATAGAAATACCGTTAGAATTGAAACTGAAAAACGAACAAAGTAATCATGCAAACGTTTATGAAACGAATGACAATGACGACACTGATATGCAATTAGATACTGAACCTGTAGAGAATGAGACAAAAAATGACGATAAGCCTAAACTAAAAAGAGAAACAGTAAGAAGGAGAAAAGGTTCTAAAATAACTACAGATCAAAAAGTTAGATATCATTACTGGAAAGTTTGCGAAGTATGTGGAAAGCACACAAGGAATCTTGCAAGTCATATGGATATGCATTCAAGTGCTAAAACATATTCATGCAACGTTTGTGATAAGAAATTTAAATTCAAAGCTGGTCTAATAATACACAAGGCAGTACATAATCCAACACCGCGTAAAACTTGCGAGGTTTGCGGAAAATCCTTCCACATTCTTGCTCAATACAGAAGGCATTTTGTTTATCATGCTAATGAAAGGAAATACGGATGCGAAACGTGTGGGAAGCGTTTTAATTCAGTGGAAATTCTAAAAGTACACAGTAGAATCCATACGGATGAAAGACCGTTCAGTTGTCCGGAGTGTGGTAAGACATTCAGAACAGCTGGATGCGTGAGTAGACATAAAAGAATTGTTCATAAATCGATTAAAAAAGTACAATAAATATTTATTTTAATGTTCTGTTTGATTTGACCCCACGACCTTTAATCGCTCTCGGTTGGTACATAACTTGTTTATCTATTTTCTTGTTGCGTTATGGCAACAACTTATACACTGCAAGATAACTTACAGATGGCATCCATTAATTAATTTGCATAACCTTCTCTAATTATAAAGAGGGAAGGAATATTTCTTCTTTTTAAGGGTTCCGATACCTGAAGGCCAGCAGGCACGCTCATAGCCTATATCTAACTGATCGTTTATTTGCCTTTAACTAGTTTATTAATGACAAAATTCAATCGATGGTAGAGCAAATGAATTAATAGTAAGACAGGAACCGGCCATCATTCACTTGCCTTGCCTTCTGTTGAATTTTGATATTTTCCTTTTTTTATTTAATTTCTTATTGAGACTTCGTCACTAGTAACGATATCAGCCTCATAGGTGATGGCAAATAAACATTTTTTATATATGAAGTAAACTTAAATATAATTTTAAACTTAACTGTAACTATCTCTATTTTTAAATATTTTTGACAGGAACTTAAATAATAATCCAGCCTCCTTGCTCAAAGGGTTGCTCAGAATAATATTTATTCCTCCACTATGCAGTGACGAGTCTGGAGAGTGTCTTTAAGAAAGAAAGAAAGAAAATATTTATTTCTAAAAGTGCGACACTTTAACAATGATTTCTCTATCGTTGGCCAAGACAGAGGTTCTAATTTACTTTTCTTTTTATCTCTTTATTTTTATTTTTCTTCTAATTGGTTGTGATATTACTTGTATGGACCTTATGTCAAACTTTAACCGACAGTAAGACAAAGGAACGATCGGTAAGATATAGTGATCAGCCTACATCGAGTGAATTATGCAATTAAAGCCCTATTTTGCACCTCTTAGTGATCTCAATAATTTCTACATATTTTTTTTTAAATTGGTATTAATTTTCTTGGTTAATATATATTTTTGAAATAAAACATACTTATTGATACCAGAAACTTTATTATCATAGCAACATAGCGTTTATTTTATAATTTAAGGATATAATGCAATGTTAAATTGGTGCCCTTATCTCGTTTGTCTGGTTTTGCAAACTTAATTTGCCACCGCTTAATGACGTCACTAACCATAATGTAAATCTTGGTAGATAATGTATGCCTGACCTGCCCGTCTTGTTGACTTGACCGAAATAAGGATCAACGTACCTAAACGTTTGTGTGGTCATATTATCCGAGTATATTTATAACCAACCCGTTTCAATAATTGAAGGTTTTTTGTTCGTCGATTGACCATTGACCGATAATGTCCAAAAATAAGAGCCTCTCAACCCTTGGAATGTCGATTGGTGCACGTAAAGGCATTATAAACATGCGCACGCGCTTACGTCCGGAGTATGTAGGGTTGACACTTGAATTTTCCTTCCTTTACAGCTTGAATATCTCCAAAATCAAATGGTCTACATTCATTATTGCTTTCATCTAGTTAAGTCTGTCCTGATCAATTTACAACGAAATTTTATATTGAAATTGTAAATTGCAGTTGAATAAATTCGATAGCTTAATCCAATCTCTATGCTATATACGTTGGTCCGCCTAGTTCTAGAGATCAGAATTAGATTCCTTGCAGGGTGAATTTTATAAACGAACTTGCCTTTATTTACTCTGGTGTGGGTGTTTGAGAGCGTTCCGCAGATGTCCGTTGTATAATAATATAATAATAAATATCCCACTGCTGGGCTCGGGGCCTCCCATATAGTGGAACGGACATTATACCCGCCACGCTTGTCCAAGGCGGCTTGGCAGGTTTGACACCTCGGTTATCTCGATGTACAGGTTGGATCAAGATGTTTTCCTTCACCGTTATTAGCACGTAGTAATTGTAGCAATATGCACATTAGGTCAGAAAACTGCCTGAGTGGTGCATGTGTTCCGGCCAAGATCGAAGCCGCGCGCTTTCGAGTTTGGGACGCCTGTGCTAGCCATTAACGCTATAGCGACTTCGGTCCGTTGTATATTACCATTCAATAACACAAGCTTGAGTATATACAATATGTATTGTGAGCTGATTTATTAAAAATACATGAATCGCAGTCATTTTCAAAAGGTAGTAAAATCTAATCACTCATTACTCAGTTTGTATGTATTTTCCTGTCAATTCCATTTAAAGTTGTGAGTTTTACTTTTCATGTTTGTAATTAAAGAAAATAAATTAAGGTCGTTAGACGAACACATAAAAAACGAGGGTTGGATCTTTAATCCGAGCTGTAAAATTAACATCACGTTCATTGATAGAGAATTGTATATTAATAAGTTTAGTAGGTCATATAATAGTGTACTTTAATTGATAATTATCTTAATCCACATTTAAATTATGAGTGCAGCCCTAAGTGTAATATCCATATATATATCAACGAACGTGATGTTAATTTTACAGCTCGGATTAAGGATCCAACCCTCGTTCTTTATGTGTTCGTCTAACGTCAGCCCTGACAGTGCACCGGTAGCAGCGCCGGCGCATGGGTTCGTCCAGTCGCCGCGAGTTCTCAATTCTCATCTCAGCAGTTCTCAACCCGCGATAGCTGAGAGGAGACGTGCTCGCGGCTAAATCCGTCGGTCTATTGACTTATCGCACGGCACGCGACAAAGGAACAAAAAGTGTTTCCTAGTTTAATATAGCTTTTAAAAGGGCGACATGGCGGCACTAAAATTAGTAAGTATTTTTTTATAGGTAATCTATTTTGATACCTGTCGAAGAACGACGGAACTTAAAACTATTTATAATTTATTACTTTAATTAGACGATGGACTCGCTGATTTAATTATTATTAATGAATTATTAAGCATAATTAAAATTACTTTGGGGTCACCACTATTCTTATCTAAATAGATTTTTTCCTGTCTCTTAATATAGCTCTTATCCCTAGTTTCTCAAAATATTTTTGGGACACAATTATGTATACTACTATTAACTTAATACTTAACTTTAGAACACTACTGTTAATAATTATTAGTAATAAAGACTGTTATGTCTACGTACGAATTTTATTCTATTTTCATTTTAATTGCGTTCCTGTCAAGTTACGGCCAAAAATCGCGCTTTATAAAATCGTTAAAACGTAATTTCAGTTTGCATGCCTAACAGCCGCAAAAACTTAAGGAAATTTATATATAGGTATGTTGTTTGTTATTGTAATATAAATGATGTTTTCACAATATTCATATGTTTTCCTGTTTAATTAATATAATTTAAAATGTTGATAATGGAATCAATTTTACGTGTTCACAAACTCTCGTAACAAAGTAATATACCTTGTTCACGAAGTTTATGAAAACAGTCTGTAATTACCGTAATAACTTACCAGAAATTAACCTTTGTATATGTAGTTTTAAAAACAAATAATTTAGTTTGTACTAATACTTAATTTGCTTCAATATTTATATACTTCTCATTGAACTACCTTCACATACATAGGTTCAAGCTATTCTTGGCCGTACTGGATCAGCAACTCAAAGCAAATGTCTTACTACCTATTTAATAGACTATTGACCTGAATTTACATTACTAACAGTCTGTCATTACCATTTGACTTATTTGTACTGATCATCTGCCTGATCATCTGAACTTACTATCTTAGATTATCATAAACCAATAGATATATCAAATCCGAAAGCTTACATACGTAAGATTTTTCTTTGTAAAAGCTTTTGGTGGATCTTTATTGTGTAGTTTTATTTTCACACAAATTATAAATCTGGTTAAAAATTAACAAAGTTGTAGTGAGTAGTTGTGTGTCTGTGTCAAACATACAAGTAAATAGCATAATTGGAATTCGAATTGTCATCATCAGTCATAGACCTAAAATTTGGCTGAGGTTGGGAGCAAGATACTTTTGGCTGGAGACTTATTTTGCATTATCATAAATACACAGACTTGATCCTCAAACTATGCGAGCCACATTTAAAAATGTAAAAGATAAATTACACAAATTCTAAGTATTTTATTTTCTACGGCAATTCAATATATTCACAACATTGTAAAAATAGTGTCTTCTTATCTTTCAACTTCTCTCAATGATATTGGGGTCGGCAAAGTATGTCTTTTCCTTTCATAGACACTTCTCTACTTTGAAACATTATAAATGATCATAAATTCATCAATCTCTTTTTGGTATACCTTTACATCCATCTTTCTTTTACTCACATAATTTTCATCCCTCCTCCATTACATACTCATACCACCTTAAACTTGTCAATTTTTCAGTCATGAATTCAACCTTCAAAGTCCTCTTTCTCTACCTATTCGTAGTATGTTTTAGAAATTACTAAAACGAAATCGTTAACATAAAAATTTAAAAACTTCGTTTAAAAAAACCGACTTCAAAACTAAAAAACTAAAATGTATAAAATAACTTATTTCTTAAGCTATTATTATTAATATATATTATCTAAAACATCTTAAAGTCGGTGCTTAGTAATTTTCAAAATATAGTAATTTTTATGTTTTCCTTTGCACCGACTTCAAGATGTTTTAGATAATATATATTAATAATAATAGCTTAAGAAATAAGTTATTTTATACATTTTAGTTTTTTAGTTTTTGAAGTCGGTTTTTTTAAACGAAGTTTTTAAATTTTATTTGTTACTTTTTAGTGTCTAGCTATGTATGGGTGGACCCACGAATGGTACCGCGCTTCTTAAAAAATATAGGTCCCAAGAAGCGGGAACAAAAAAATGTTCGTAAAATGAAAACTACTGGGCCAAACTATGTCAAATTTTTAGGGGACCACATGGCAGCTATTCCGCGTCGAACCAAAAAAGAATCACGTAAATCGGATCATAAATCACGGAGTTATCGGCGAACATATGGAACGGAGTGAAAATTATTTCCATGAAAAATGTTCATAAAATGAAAACTACTGGGCCAAACTATGTAAAATTTTTAGGGGACCAATTGGAAGCTATTCCGCGTCGAACAAAAAAAGAATCACGTAAATCGGATCATAAATCACGGAGTTATCGGCGAACATACATAAAAAAAAGCAACAAAAAAAAAAAGATCCCGACGAATTGAGAGCCTCCTCCTTTTTTCGAAGTCGGTTAAAAATAGGCGCACGCGATGGCAATATTTCTACTTGTAATCAATATTTGTATTGATGCGAGGGCGTCATAAAAGCTATAAAGTAGTCGTTTTCTGTAAGTTTATTGCCCCTTAAGGTTGCACTTAGCCCGTGCTTTTCGCACCTTTTTATAGGCCTGTATCGCGCATATATTACGCATCCATACGCATGGAACATCTCAATTGAAACTTGGATCATTGAACTAAATTCACTCTGCTGGTATATTGATAACAACAGTTACGATAGTCAACTAATTAATTGTGTATTCAAACATTTTTACGGGTAAACAAGCCCAAGTGTCAATGGAAAAATAATATGGATATATAAATTTGGAAACGATATGTCAGGATATTTGTAAGCTCGATTATGTTTATTTGCCACTTCTTCGGACTAAATCGACTATAAATTTGCCGGTGTCTGTATCTGGTGGGCAGAGATTTTGTTCACGCTTCTGTTTTTTGCGGGCTCTTCTATTTTTGTGTTTGAAAATTAATTTTGATAGGAATTTATTTCACACATTTAACTATGTTCATGGAAAGCTCTAGTAATTACCTACTTATTATTTATTTGTACTGTTTTAGTAAATAGGAAAGACAGTTCGTTAATTATTTAATATTTTATCACTTCCACAGTTTTTGAAAGCATAATCAAGCATCATCATCATCGTCATCATCATTCTAGTCTTAAAGCCCGGTTGCGTTCGCGGCAACTGCCTCGAAGCCCGGGGGTCTGCTTTCCTATTTTTCTTCTCCACTTCTTTCCCGATGTGTGAGACCATTGCTACGCATATTATACTTTACGACGTCAAGCCAGAATTTCTTGGGCCTACCCCTTCGACCGCGAACTGGCGAAGGCGTTATGGATAGACATTTGTTCCCCACGTAAGTAGCCGGTTTCCGTAAAACGTCGCTGTACCAACGTAGGCGATACTCCTGCAGTTTATTCGCTATGTCACGGATATGGAAACTGCCGCGGATGTGAGTTTCTAACGCGGTCCTTCCGCGTAATCACCAAACCATAATCAAGCATAAAGTCATAATTTGTCAATTCAAAGGTATCTAATATTTTCACCTGACACTGTCCCATTATTTAACCTTCTTACCCGAGTTATCATGTACAGTGCCCTAATTCTTACTTTTTTACCTTCTAACTATTCATACATTACTGTTTCATTTACTCCACTTGCTCTAATCGTCAATATAAAATATTTTCCTGATTCACCAATCTTTATCTAGTAAATCACTTACGTAATGTATGAATGAATCTTTATTTGCAGAGATACAGATAGTGGTATGTCGTCAATAGTACAAAATACAATAGGTAAAACAGGATGACTAGTATTACCGTATTTAATCCATGGTCGTACAAATATTTAACTAAATATTGTAGTCTAAAAGAAAATAAACCGCTATCATGGCTGGTTTATTATCTATTCCAGAGACTAAAAATAGTTACAACTTCTTGTTCAAAAGACAGTGATCTTTATGAATACGTCTTCTGGAAATTGAAAAACCGGTAGGTATTCTAGGTGACAAATTTTGAAATCTTGATGCTTAGGCTATGAATTCTTCTCAGAAATAATAGATATGTCGTTTATATTATCTCTGTTAAACAATACCTACTGTTCTTTTAGACAGTTATGTTTATAAACACTTGTATTGAAATTATTTTTCACTTATGAACTAAATCGGCGTAGCTGGACTAGTTTTCTCCTATAATATTAATATACTTTGTGACTAGTTTATTATTTTTGCTATTTAGCTTGCGAAACAAATGTTGTCGAAATTTTCTCATCGAGCATCAGTTAAGTAAGCTTTCGATTTTTGCGTCACACTTCAAAGAATTATTTGAAAAAATTTTTTACTTCTAAAAAACAACGTGTGACAAGATTTAGGTACCCCAAATAATTGGGAGAAATAATAATAAAGGTGAAAGAAAAGACAGTAAAGTAGATGGTTCTTCAATCATTTGTAATACGGTTAATAAATATCTTATTCAATTCAACTTTCAACGATATGAGACAGCTTTTATACTCGCCGGCCCTTAACTCTGCTTGCGGGCGCCGGTAAAGCATTAGCGTCCTCGCCCTCTACGTACCTACTTGGTTCACCAATCACCTTACATACGCGCATTAAGAAACTAATGTTATGTGTTCTTAGGCTTTGTCAATTCGAATGACTTGCCTGGATCCCGGCCAAGGTCTCAGCATTTGATTCCTTTCGCTTTGTTTGTTGACGTCATTTGATAAAATTGGAACCAAGCCCTCAATGAGGTAATGCACCTGTACATAAATTATTTTTTTGTGGTATAAAGGAAAATCTTAGCTAGTTTATTTGGCAAACATAATACTCGCGTAGAACGGTGTTATAGCTAATTATATTTCTCTATTTGTATTTTAAACAACAATAACATATTCGTAAATTTACGTTGCTAAAAAGCGCAGTAAAAATCTAATTCTGAAAATCTGCTAAATTCGACATGATTAGATAGAGCCACTGATCATACTTCTCTCGCTTTTTGAAGTGTTTAAGCGGGGCTGATAGACAAGCGAAGATACTCACGGCTTGGGGAAACTTTCGCCTGAAAAGTTTGTCGGGCTATAACGCGTATTTATTCGCGCGTCTTTAGGATTCTAAAACCTAAAAGCACAAAAGGAACCTCTACGAATTTTGTTTGTCTGTGTCACAACTAATTAATTTAGTAACACAAAAACTCATGGTCCTACCTGCCTCGAGCGCGCACGATCCGGATCTCGGGAGAAGCTTGCTCTATTTGCAAGGGCTCTTTCAAGCACGCTCTTTTCCGCTTCCTAGAAATTCTATTGCGTCCTACTTCTCTATAAAACTTCTCCTAATGGGGCTTGACACCACAAAACAACACTCGCAAGCCAGGTCACTAGACACCCGTGTTAGTCGAGCACTTTTCATATCAGGTGCGAATTTACAAAGGCTTCTGGCGTCTCCTCTGTTGCCACCAAATCCTCGTGGTACACGGGTCCCGTTGCCTCACTAATACTCCCTATGTATGGCATCTTATTTCAGGAACTATTAAGATAACGTACTTTAACGAACATCTACAAGTCTATTAGTCATCTACAAACTACTGAACAATTTTGCGAAAATATTTATTGCCCATTGAAAAGCGGCCCGGAAATAAGTTAAAGTTGATGAATATCATCTAGTTAATAGCAAATCAAAGGGCTCTTCTTGCTGATGCCAAAGACGTTTTTTTTATGTGGCATAGAACGGATGAATGGAATTATTTGGAATTAAATGGAATAGAATGGAAATTGCAATAAAATACCACCCTCCTCCTTTTTTTCTCAGAAGTTTACCGCCCAGAAATTTTGAATAAATCAGACCCTTTAGACTTTAGAAGAATTTATCATTCATTTTGAAAAAAATATTTTCACTTCTTCAACAAGCGTATGAAATAAAAGCAGTTGACTACAAGCGGATTCTAAAACGCAAACAAATAATTTTGGCCTTGCAAACAAATAAAAGTATCATTAAGTATATATATGACATATCAATTGAGTGCTTGAAAATGCAGTTAAAATTTGTGCAAATTGCCACTCTTCAATAGGTAATATCATTCTATTTGTTTATTAAGCTTGATTGGTGCAAAAACAACTATAAATAATCGTTAAAAATAAAATGAAACAAATGATGCAATGAAATCGTTGAATAAATAAATGCATGTAAACACTTCATTGGTTCATACTAGAACCTACTTCTTTGAATGGTTTTTCACTGAAAGTAGGTAAATATTTCATTGTGTGCATTTTTTATTCCTCGAATAGCTTTAGTTAGTTATTGTTATGAGGTTGAAACTTTATGTTATAAACTTTTATACTTCTCGCTCAGATCGTCAGTTGGTTATATCTTGCTATCCCGTTCATTTGTTTCACTACTGTATATAATTTGCCATAAGTTCTATACACTGAGTGCCAATTCTCTACCACTAATGGTCTGAAAAAAGAAAGACAGTAAGATATAAAAACCCGGCTCATGTCTGTTCAATGTCTACCACTGTCTTAGCGAGCTCTGGATTATTCTGGAATATAAACTTCCGCTTAATGCAAGATTACTAATCAAATAAAATCGCATAGCAAAATTTTCCGCCGATCTGGAATATTATTTGTTAGGACGTTTAGACGTCCCAAGTCTGTTAGATACGTCACGACTAAACGGCTAAAGGAATCTTGAAGATATGGAAACGGATTGTGCAACCTTTGGTTTCGAAAAACAATCTTAATAACAACCCATAAAGTGGGACGCCACTGCTGGGCTCGGGCCTCCTACTATAGGTGAACGGTTAGTGTATCCGCCACGCTTGTCCAAAGCGGCTTGGCAAGTTTGACAGATCGGTAATCTCGTTGTGCAGGTTTCATCACGATATTTTCTTTCACCGTTGTTAGCACGTGGTATTTGTAACAATATGCACATTCGATCGAAAAACTGCGTAAGAGGTGCATGTGTTCCGACTAGAATTCGAACCCGCGCTCTTTGAGTTTGGGACGCTAGCCATTACGCTACCACGACTTAGGGCTTATGACTTAAAACAATCTTAAAGGGATTAAATAGAGAGAAAGCAAAACTTTTAGAAAATAATAAAGCCCTTAGGGCCGGCTCGATCGGTATGATACCACGTTCTCACTGATTATCGGCTAATGGTTTTCGTGCGACGAGTTTCGACGGCCCAGTTCCTCCCCCTCCCCAGATCCAATCGTCCCTATCTCATCCCCTTTATCCCATACCACATGTCTGATCTCTTTCTCATCATTCTATCCCATATTAAAGGCTAGTACCGTGTTGGCTTCGCCATTGGTGTTTCAAACGTCTATTGTTGACGGTAGGTAACCATTTTCCATGTGTTGGGAAGTCTGTCAGTTTGACAGTTTCGCGATGTAAAAATACATACCTTTCATTTACAAGAAAACGTAGATGATTATTGTTTTTATAGTATGTAAGTACATATTTATAATACACAGGAATTGATCACAAATCAATTCCACAAGAACATGAACGCATGTGTACCTAATAAATGTAATAAATGTACCTATACTTAAAGTGGCCATACGGCGAACATCAATGAAACCGCAGCCTAGATAAGCTCTCATTGCATCAATTAATTGGTCGATGGTTACTTTCAATGGATGAAATATGTTTATTTTATTGATCTGTTACCACATCCCGCATTTGCAATAACGTTAATGGCCAATACATCATGAACTTTGATTTAGAACAAGAAATTATAAATCGAGAGCTCCCTCATCAATTGAACGTAACAGCTGCGCCTAATTTTTATGCCGACGTTGGACTCATGTTATGTAGTTCATGCTAGGGATGTGCTAATTTTCGGCATCACCATGCCCGAATTTTATTTATAAATAATTTATTTCTTTATGGTTTTCACAAAAATCAATTAATAAAATCAGTCCTCTGTTATGAGTTCATTTAAAATTAAAAATAAACTGATAATTTAATAGTATAATTTGTTACACACAACACACAAATGAATGAATAAATTGTGAATCACAGCGCTGTTCTTGGTCCGGTCGGTCCGAATGCTGGAAGCGCATCAAGAAAAATATTTGAAGCTAATTCACACAAAACATGTAAGAAAATTGCAACTTGCGTTTTTTTATGTTTAAGCCCAAAACTGATTACTGGGCCAGATTATAATATAAACTATAGAGGTACTAATTCGATATAATTTTTGTCCACGTTAACTTATTTATTTTAAAACCACTAAAGATAAACAAATTAAATGTTAGTAAATAATAATCGATAATAGACATTGGAATTAGTTAAACATTTTAACCTGACTGACAAATGCAAACTATTGTTGTTAAAATTTCTATGTCAGCGTTAATTTATTTTATTTAGCACTAGCGCTTTCCTCACGGCTACACCACGTGAAAAAACCCTAGTTAGTAGCTCTATGTTACTTAGATAAAAACTTAATTTATTGTTTCTTGTTAAATTCACTATATTATCAAAGAAAGTAAATCAATATGATTATATGGATTTAGTTTCTTTGTTATTGTATTACACAACCATCCAGCAAAACAGAGTCGAATCGAAGCCACCCTGATTTGGAGTATTGTAATACATGACAAGTTGTTTGTTTATGACAACGTAGGTATTTGTTAGTAAATTGAAAAACGCGATTGCAGCGCCATCAAATCAAATGAAATCAAATCATGTATTCAAATCAAATCATTTATTTGCGTAAAAACATGGTTAGTAAAAACATTGGTTGACAATATGTTATTTTGTTTGACATGTTTTTGCCCTTTCAGGCATACAAATAGTATTTAAAAGTTGAAATCAACTAATTAGCAATAGCAGTAACTCTCTTTAATTTTTAACCCACTCAATCCACAGACATTAATTTTACTTTTTTCTAAAATTATACAGTAATTGTAGATAATATGTCAAGTGCAGAGTTATTCCATATAAAATATAATGTCAAAAATGTAAAAATGAAATATTAGAATAATAAAAATTGTCAAGGTATATATTATGTCACATTTAATTTAAAATTGGTGATTAAGAAAAATATTTACGTCGTAATAGCACTTTTCAGATAATATATTTTGTAGCCTCTTTTTAAACAAATCTATGTTTTTATCCCTAATAGATTTGGGTACTTTATCAAATATTATTGGAGCCATGCAGAATATACTTTATTAAAGCGGTTCTACGGGCAGGCATACAAAGCTTGTTATTGTCGCGTCTATTACGTGTCGGAAAACTTAGTAAACAAATGCGGATTCGCTTTTACAAATAGTGCTACTTCCAGAATATACAGACAGGGTAAAGTCAATATTTTATGTTTTTTAAAATATGGCAAGCAGCTATCTGTAGTTTTTAAAGTAAACATGGTCCTGATACATCTCTTTTGCGCCTTAAAAGCCATGTCTTTATTTGTGAAGTTACCCCAGAAGATTATGCCGTAGCGGAGAACTGAAGACACTAACCCGTGGTAAGCAGTAAGTATAACGTCCGTGTTGATTTCTCCAGCTAGCCTATACAATGCATATGCCGAACTACTTGTTTTTTTACATAGTTGCTCAATATGCGTTTTCCAATTTAATTGTCCATCAATAGTGATACCTAAGAATTTAGTATTTGAAACTTCTTCAATCCTGTTATCCTTATATTTAACTGCTATTTTGTTATTACTATTTACTCTTTGTGCAAAATGAATTATATTTGTTTTATTTAGATTTATTTTTAAATTATCATTTTGTAACCATGAAATTAAAGATGTCAAACATTTATTTATATCAAATTCATACGTATTTATATTCTCACATTTAATTGAGACTGTACTGTCATCGGCAAATAATGCCACTGGAGGATTAATAGATTTAGGCAAGTCATTTATATATATAATGAAAAGAAGTGGTCCCAGCACACTTCCTTGTGGTATACCGTACACGGGAGTACGTTTGAGGGATTTGTAAGTTTCCTCTTTTCTTGACTCAGTGTTTATTTTGTATATTTCTGTGTATTGCTTTCTATTTACCAAATAAGATTTTATAAGATTTAAAACGTTATCTCTAAAGCCATATAATTCTAATTTTTTAATTAACATATTATGCTTAACATAATCAAAAGCCTGGGTCATATCGCAAAATATAGCACATATCTGATTGCTCTTATCAATATTGGTCATAATATTGCACAAAATTCATGTATTTCTAAATTTATAGTCCTATTTTCCCGGAAACCCTTTTGTTCATCACATAATAAGTTTTTACTTTCTAGGTAGCGGTATATTTGTTTATAGATATACTTCTCGAATACTTTTGATATGACAGGTACAAGTTATATTGGCCTGTAGTTTTGCATTTCTTGACGACTGTTCTTTTTGTATATTGGCTTTATCACGGATACTTTTAAAGCATCATGAAATATTCCAGTGTTAATACTTAAGTTAATAACGTGACTTAGGGGATAACTAATTTCTTCTGCTACATATTTGATAACTTTTGATGATATTTCGTCGTATCCTACGCTATTCATATTTTTTAATGATCTAATAATGTTAAAAATATGAAAGGGTATACTTGGAGTCATAAAAATAGAACCTTTTTGAAAATCAATAAATGTATAGCTAATATCTGTCTCCTGCGTAGGCGTAATTTTATCAATAAAGTAATTGTTAAAAGCATGAGAAATGTCTTGGGGTTTACTAGTACTATTATAGCCATTTATTTATATATTATTTATGTGGTCCTTTGGTAAATTTAATTTAGAATTATTAATTATGTTCCATGTCGCTTTTGCTTTGTTGTTAGCTCTTTTTATGCTATGATTATTTTGCGTCTGTCGTGTAAGTTTGATAATTTTCTTAAAACGTGCAGAGTAAGTTTTGAATGCTAATTTATTGTCAGGAGTAGGATTCTTTCTATAACACCATAAAAGCTGTCGTCTGTCGTTTATTTTAAGAAAACGACGTCATTTATCTTGATAAAAAGTATCCTAAGTTACGTCCCGGGATATAAGCTAGCTCTGTGCTCTGTTTCATTTAAATCCGTTCAGTTGTTGTCACGCGATGCTCTTAAAGACAGACAGGCAAAAATTGTATTTTAGGAATTTGCCCCCTGATTTTTTCGTATTTTAAATGCACCGTACATACTCGAACCATTTACAGATTTATGATAGACTAACATTAGACGTGATCTGAATAAGCGACTACATTAGTAGGCACGTAATTCGTATTCGTACTTACAAACGAATACTTAGTTTCGTTATTCAATAAACATCACTATTCTTCGTACTACATTGAATTTCTATGCAGCTCTTTGAATGGTAAATAAATACGGTAAACGATTGAATTGAAAGGTCTTATTATTGGGTCAAGAGAATACATAAACAATACTTATATCTTGGTGTGTTGTGATATCATTCAATTTTTAGACATCGCACTGCGTTAAGTTTATCTTAATAATATTATTCTGTTGAATGATTATAGTATTAGATAGACTGCAAGTAAGACACTTATTTAAATATTGTTTCCTACTAAATCTTTACTTTTCTTAATTCATTTTTCATATATTGATTTTGATATAAGAACTGCATTAAAATTATTGTCGATTATCTTTTCCGATTAAAAGTACAAATTATTGTCTTGCGACTTATTAATCTTTTTTTTCTGATATATATAAAAGTGATATAGTCTATTATTCGTTTGTATGCCTATAATGGTCTGGTAGTCTAGCCCTTTGGTCCCCGAGTTCACTAAAATGCAAAAGTTCTAGGATCAATTTCCAATCAATTACCAGAATAAATAACGGAAAGTTCGCTTACGTAATATAACCTGCATAAACAAACTTTCCGATATTTACTCTGGTCTGGGTGTCTGGGCTCGCCTTCAATTGTCCGTTTTATAAGTAATTTCTTTATCTTGGGAATATACAAGTATATATTTATTGGGAATATATATGTGTTATGTGTACATATCTATAATATTACGAAATTCTATATGCCGTGTCTATACATTGAATGTATTAAAAAACAACTGGAATAGCATACAAACAACTATACAAACGATGAAGAACACGATGCAATTTTTTTAGATTTCTTGTCTGTTTGTTCGGGATTCACGTAAAAACTACTGGGCCGATTTCAATGCGGTTTTTGCTGATCAACAGCACATTCTTAAACTTAAAACCTGCGCTATTTTTTATCCCGGGAATTTTGCTGGGAATTATTTCAAATGGCCAAATTATATATTATAAAAAAATGATCGAAATTCAATGCAATTTTTTCACTGATCGATGGCAAATTTTACGTAATAAAGTATGTGTATCTTTTTTATCCCGGGAATGCCGCTGGAATTTTCCCGGGAGCGATTTGTAGTCGTTCGGGTGCATAAAAATTAGCTTATTCCGACACATTTATCACTAAAACGATAGCTTATACTCTTTTTTTGAATGCTACGATACTTTATGCTCCGGGAATCCAACAGGAATTTCAAGTGAAGCGTGGACGAAATCGCGGGCATATCTTAGTTTGTAATATAATAACTGATAAACGTCGCACGGCTTGGCTAGGGCCTCCAATTTATAGGGGAACGGGCAGTATACTCGCAACGCAGGCAGATCGACGGGTTTGACACATTGGGTATCTCGAGAGGCAGGTTTCATCACAGTGTATTTCTCCACCGTTAAATAACTATATCAATATGCACATTAAATCAGAAGACTGCTTAAGTAGTGCTCGCTTGTTTCCGGTCAGGATTCGAACCCACATCAAGCCAAGATAGCTTCTCAGTGTGTACAAAGTATGTACAATAGTCAGCGTTTTGCAAATAAACAACTGCGGCCTAACGATTAATAACACATTTATATTAACATATTTACAGCAATTAAATCAGTGTCATTACAGCGCTCGTTGGGTTTGGTATTTCGTACATTTTACCCTTCCCTCCTATACTAAAACTGTATACACACTACAGTTTTTTGGTCCGTCGAGCCTCGAACTATTACAGTTTTTTGGTCCTTCGAGCTTGGAACCATTACAGTTTTTGGTTCTTCGAGTTTATTACAGTTTTTTTGATCCTCGATCTGTAAGCCTAGCGCGCGGTTTGGCTTCTTACAGGGTCATCGCGCGTGAACTATGTAACGTTCTAGTTTGTTCTAAGCTATCTCCACCTTCCAAAAGGTCATCCATATGAAATGAGTTTTTTAAGGCCTTTGTGGCCAATGGGTACCGTTGTGCCTTTTCATTGTCGAGTGCTAGCTGTTTCAATGTTCGCATGGCAAGGTATGGTGCTGCCTTTGTCCCATAGGTGATTGTTGTAAGCTTGTATTCGCTTAATGGTTCATGTGCTGATGCTCTCCAGATGATACGCTGAAGATCATGATCCTTTTCTCGTATTAATATCTGACGAATCATCTTCTCAATGTCTGCTGAGATGACGTATTTATGCTGGCGCCAGGTTAGTAAGAGGCTTTGTAAGTCCCTTTGTAGGTTGGGACCCCGTTCTATCAAATCGTTCAAGCTGTAACCGCTCGATGTTTTTGATGAGGCATTAAAAACTGTTCTTAATTGGTTGTTGAGGAGTCAGGCTTCATTACACCATGATGAGGTAAATAGCAAGACATGTTTTTTTTTTTTTTTTTTAATCTTTATTTTTTGGGACTTTTGCTTATGTTTTTGTTGTTTTCCACACGTTTCATATGACCTAGTTTTTCATAGTCTAACATGAACTCTTTGTAACTGTCAGCATAAAAAATATTTTGTTTAAATTTATTTTCAATGCTATGAAATTGTGCAATAGCTTTTGTTTTGGATAATCCAAGATTTTGTTTAAATTGTGGTTTCATGGGGAGTGCGACTTCATACTTCCCATTTTCCAATCTTCTTGTAGACGAATGATATAAGTCCTCGCAGTGCTGTTCTTCAGGTGTGAGTGCTGATGTTGGGTCGCTTATCTCTTCCATTTCCCAGTATTGCGAAAGATCTTTTATATTGTTAAGAACGACGTGGCAATTAAAAGTCCGTACGTTCCCAGATATGATCCAGCCCAATTTTGTTTGTTGCGCGATAGGAGCCAGGGTGAGTCCCTTAATAAGGCCATTCATAAGAATGTCTGAATAAACACTGGCATCTTATAACAGATCAATAGATCTTGAAATGTTGTATTCTGGATCAGCTAATTGTAAATGTTGTAAGTGCTCCCAGGGTTGTTTTTTAAATGAAATGTTAGGTAAATTGTTTATAACTCGTGGAAGTACTAATGCTTGTGTGTTGAGTTTATAGTCGTCATAAATAGATTGAAGTTCCAAGGTCACTATGCCTCTACTTGGTTTCGACCCATGGCCTACCCCAAACATCGAAGCGTGGTAACGTTGCCGGGGTAGCCCTAATTGTTGTACCGCGTTCTCCGAGACCAGTTAAATTTGAGAGCCTTGTTCCAGCAAAGCTCTTAATGTGATATATGTACCATTAGCTGCCTTCGCTCTGACTAAGAGGGTTGTTAGTAAAATCTCTTCATCTTCGCTGGCGACATGGTTAACATTATGTTCCCGTGCTGTCAATGTCGCATCACGGCTTGGGCCAGGAGCACGTGGCGCAGAGCTTGTTGAGGAGTCAGGTAACTCTCCGCTCGTGCTAAATGCGTCATGAAGTAATGTGCTATGTTTGTAGTGCCATATTTTACATGTTTTTGTCGAATTGCATTTATTGTCTATGTGTTTATAAAGACAATTATGACATATTTGCAATTGCGAAATTGATCGCAGTTTTGCTTCTGGTGTCAATTTCAAAAAAATTCCACATTTATACAAAACATGTTTGTTGTTGCAATAAAGGCAATTACACACGTACCCTGTTGCGGATGATTGAAACTCTCGTCTCGGATGATTTTCTTTTGGCTGATATTTTTGATAGGTGGGCTTGTAAGAACCTTTTGGTTGTTGGTAAATGTTATTGTGTTTGTTTGCTGAAGCATCGCAAAATGTAGGCCACTGTGTGTATCTGCCAGTGAATGTAGGCACATCAAGTTGTGGTGTAGCATGTTGGATGTGTGCTGTAGATGCTAGCTTCTCGTTTAAGCTTCTTTTAAGTGCTTTACAGGAACACTCATAATAAGTAATCTCCTCCTCGTATTCCGAGTCAGACCGTTTGCAAGATGTTATCGATTTTTAAATGCAAGGAGTCTATATCGTTCCAACGGTTCTGTATGTTTCGAATTTCGTCTTCCAGCTCCCACTTAGAATTAATTTCATCTACCTCTATGCTCCTTGTTAACCGTCTGAATGCTCTAAAGTTAGTGCGTTGAAGATGTAGTAATTCGATTGCTTGCTTTGGCGTAGCAGACGGTGGCTCTGGAGCTGGTGTTGATCGACGAGTTGGTGTCTTAAAGGAAGGACCTGGTAGAGCGAATCCTTCGTCTATGTGTGTGTGTGTTGTTGGACGTAACGATGTGAATTTTTGTCTCACTGATAAAAAGTACTTGTGGGTCTTCTCATATTGATTTTCCGCAAAATACTGAACGTCAGAATTCACATATGGAGATAATTTTTCGTTACCAGATGAAAATTCCTCCCAGAGCCTATCTAGCTTATCGATGCGTTCTTCTAGGTATTGCCGTGTCTTGCGGCTAGACGAGTCCTTACCGAAGTTACGATCGATTTGTTTGATGGCCTCCAGGGTCTCCACTTGTTTCTGAAGGAGCTTCTCCATTGTTATAATCGTAAAAATAAAAGTCCTTACTTGATATCAGGATACTTATTCGATGCAGCTGAAGACCGCTGGAATGTTGTTCTCCGTCTTCCCTGTGGGGCGACGATGACGCTCAGAGAAGTAGGTTCGTCACACACTGATATTAAAAGTAGCAACTGTCTGTCACTGACTTTATTATTACCTATACTGATTTTTAAATAATTGTAAGTTTGTAAAAGAATGTAATTGTATTTAACTCTGTAATCTGATATTTTTTGTGGTATAAAGCCGCAACTGTCTTGCCACTGACTCTCTACTTATAAAATATTTATGTTTGTTAAAAAAAAGTGAAAAATAAAAATGTTTAAATTTATTTAACACTGTGCTGTAAATGTTAGTTGTATAAGCCGCAACTGTCTTGTCACTGACTCTATGTTATGTTTATGTTTGTTAAAAAAGTGAAAAATAAAAATGTTTAAATTTATTTGACACTGTGCCGTAGTAAATGTTAGTTGTATAAAGCCGCAACTGTCTTGTCACTGACTCTATATTTTATTCACTGTTTGTGAAATAAATAAAAAATGTCCAAAATGTGATCGATAGTTCAGGCGCGATGACCCTGTAAGAAGCCAAACCGCGCGCTAGGCTTACTGATCGAGGATCAAAAAACTGTAATAAACTCGAAGAACCAAAAACTGTAATGGTTCCAAGCTCGAAGGACCAAAAAACTGTAATAGTTCGAGGCTCGAAGGACCAAAAAACTGTAGTGTGTATACAGTTTTAGTATAGGAGGGAAGGGTAAAATGTACGAAATACCAAACCCAACGAGCGCTGTAATAACACTGATTTAATTGCTGTAAATATGTTAATATAAATGTGTTATTAATCGTTAGGCCGCAGTTGTTTATTTGCAAAACGCTGACTATTGTACATACTTTGTACACAGTGTTTATATAGCCTTCTTGTTTCCTTCGCTAAACAGTTGATACCTCGTATTACCTCACCATCCATAATTCAGTAGTCGATGAAAACCGAACTGTTTACCTTTCAAGCGTTGCGACAAGTGTTCATTTGGGTTACATTTGTTTGCATAGAAGGAGAAAGGTTTGCATGTACCAGTTGCAAATGCATGGTAATCGGGCATGTGTAGGTACCCGACATTATTTGGATACGTGTTGCGAACTCAGGGCTTAAGAGGTTTTTACACCAGACTGTATTTAGGACCCTTTGGTAATTTAATAAAATAATATTCGGAATAAGTTAAGCCACGCCTATGTCGCTAAATTAGTTTACAGTTAACGTATAACCCTTATTACAGATTAGCTTCGAGACGTTTTTGCGTTTGTAGTATATATATATATATATATATATATATATATGTGTGTGTGTGTGTGTGTGTGTGTGTGTGTGTGTGTGTGTGTGTGTACATGACAATACACTGTATGTGTAATAATTTTATATGCCTGGCGTCTATTTTTAACCGTCTTCGAAAAAAGGAGGAGGTTCTCAATTCGTCGGGATCTTTTTTTTTGTTGCTTTTTTTATGTATGTTCACCGATTACTCTGAGATTTATCATTCAATTTACGTGATTCTTTTTTGTTCGACGCGGAATAGCTGCCATGTGGTCCCCTAACAATTTGACATAGTTTGGCCCAGTAGTTTTCATTTTATGAACATTTTTTTTGTTCCCGGTTCTTGAGACCTATATTTTTTAAGAAGCGCGGCACCTTTCGTAGGTCCACCCATACATAGCTAGACACTAAAAAGTAACAAATAAAAACTAAAACTTCGTTTAAAAAAACCGACTTCAAAAACTAAAAAACTAAAATGTATAAAATAACTTATTTCTAAAGGGGAATCTAATCTAATCTTTTGGGAATTATGCCCTCTTTTTATTAAGTTCTACTTTTTAACTTGAGGTTTCTTTTTCATACTGTAGTTTGATTTATCTTTTATTTCAAGTTTTAATTTATTTGAAGGATTTATTTTTAGATATGCTTAATTTAGAAACTAAAAAAATATTAAAATAATAAGTATTAATATTGAACATAATTTTAATACTAAATTTCAAGTTTGGAAATCCTGTAAATATACAAATACTTCTACAAACGCAAAAACGTTTCGAAGCCTTTACCTGTACATCATTGTAATAAGGTTTATACTCTTGTACGCTTTTAGTCGTTCATTTTCTGAAACTTTAACTAGTTTTCAAGAAACTAATCCTCAAGGACAGACAGTAATACAAGCTCTATAAAGTTTACAATGGTTTCGAAATGCTCTTCAATAAATCCGGAAAAAAATTTAAGAGCTTTCAGTAAACACGTTAAAAAAATTAGTAAAGCTACATTTGTGCGAGAAGGTTTATAGTACGAAAAACTCGAGACGACCACATTGAATCCCAGTAATCATTCATACAAATTACTTTGTTAAACCTTAGTTTAAAATATTGAAAAAACATTATATATAATGATCATATAAACATAACAAACAATTATATAGATACATAACTCTTTATTATAACCAATGCAAAAATAAACTCACAGACTAATTCTTATTCATATTGAGTTAGCGTAAATTTGATGGATCCTTTGAATACTTCAATGAATTTTACTATACTTTCTAATTATGCACAAGGGCAGTTTTGTCGCTAAAAAACTATCTCTTCCAGACAACCTTAAAATGTAGCTAGAGTTTATGCTCTGCTTCTTCTCCTTTAATAATAGGTAACTGAAATTGCTTTGGAAGCGGTGGTAGATTCTTGACATTCAATAAGTAAACAGTAGCAGCGCGTTCCACTAGTAGCTCACAACCATCGATCACTAGTATTATTAGTGATCGATGCTCAAAACGCCCGAAATGCTTCGTTAGCCGTTCCACAAGGCGACCGCGGTCGTTATGGTCGTGGCGAAAACGTCACCAATGATGTCATCATTTTCGATCACACAACGCATACAAGGACCCATGTCAAGAGATAGGTCGAATAACTGTTCCTTGGGTTTACGATTGTAACACCGGCAAGCAAGTGGAACGGGAAAAACCGCGCTCGTGAACGTGGTCGTTGCGAGTCCCTAATGGAACGTAGCCTAGGTAATCTGTAAAAAAATCATCTTAACATTCATTTTCTCAAATTGACATTGAAGTACTGTGTTTGTTATTCTTAGTTCTCTTCTATAATTTTATCATTGTATATATATTATACCTAAAATTAACTGGACTTACAACCAAACTGCAGATAACATGAATAATTTACAGCTCGTGATTGTTAAACTACGAAGGAATTTAAAGGGCTCATTTGAATAGATAGCTATACATTGGGTCACTGGCCGAAAAGCAAATTATTTTTACATAACATATTTCATCATCAATACGCAGATTAAATACTCATAATTTACGCAATATAATTGAGATTGGAATAGGGCTACTTCGATTAGAAAGAGATAATAAGTAAACGTTTGAGTTTAAAGGCGTTGGTAAACGGGCTATTTGCGACAGTTTCTTACTGCAAAGGGCTAAACTAGCCTAGCCGTCGAGTTACCGTCTATACCGCACGACAATCACCGTATATTATTTGAATTTTTCTGGAGCCGTTCTGGCTACTGCTGTGCAATATTGTTCAGCAATATAGCAGGTACATGCAATCTTTATAGCCAGTTTACGGGGCGCTTAAGAGAGGATTATTTAATATAACCGTTTCTAACAAAAAGGGAACACAAAAATATAAAATCCAAATGTTAAAGGTTTCGAAAGAAAGAATACTACCTACCTACTACGTCTAAATTAGTTTTATAAAACAAATCGTAATACGGTAGGTGGAAGTCTAATCAATCGAGACACTTTTTATCATCTTACAAAACGTCATGGGAGTCGTGGCCTCATAGATTTAGTATAGATAAGTGCACAAAACTATCACGCCGTAATTTTGTACTTGAGTATAAAACCGCGTACTCATCTGCGAGCTGTAACTGTAATCGAGCAGATATAGTAACATGTTGTAACATGGACGCCGACGTGCGGCCTTTAAAGGTTTAATCATAGTACATACAACTCAATGCATGCAACATCGATTTTCGCTGTCCTGGCTCGCTGTAGGCGCGTCTCGTGCCACGTCCACACTATGATTTTTGGTTACAGTAACTGCAACGGATACGATTACGGCTTGCAAGTAACTAGTATTTTGAAACCTGTTTTTATGTGTAAATTTGGACATGCCCGCGACATTGTCCACGCTTGATTAAAATTCCCGCGGGATTCCTGGGACACGAAGTACCGCAGCATTTAAAAGAGTGTAAGCTATCGTTTTAGTGAAAACTGTTGGATTAATTTCATTTTTATGCATCCGAACAACTATAAACCGCTTCCGAGTAAATTCCCGGGATAAAAAATATCACACATTTTATAGCGTAAAATTTGCTATCAATCAGTGAAACCGAATCACGAAAAAACAGACAAGAAATATATATAAAAAATTGCATTGTGTTCTCCGTCGTTTAAATAGACTATTCCGGTTGCTTTTTTTAAAATAGCTTAAATGTTCAGACACGGCATGTTGAAATTTTAATAATATTATAAATAATATTAGAATTTATTATATATATTATATAATATGTGTCATCTATCCAATTATCATGAAAGAAGAATACGAACGTAGGTCATTATTCTTTTTTTAGAATATTGTGCAACGAAACCCTGCCCTAGCTTTTATAGCATTTTCAATATCCATCCCAAGGTTGTCTGGAAGAGATCGCTGCCACCGATAAGGCCGCCGTTTGTACTTTATTCTAAGCTGTTTTTATGAATTGCTTCATAATTTTAATTGTACAATAAAGTGTCAATATTGTTCAGCAATATAGCAGGTACATGCAATCTTTATAGCCAGTTTACGGGGCGCTTAAGAGAGGATTATTTAATATAACCGTTTCTAACAAAAAGGGAACACAAAAATATAAAATCCAAATGTTAAAGGTTTCGAAAGAAAGAATACTACCTACCTACTACGTCTAAATTAGTTTTATAAAACAAATCGTAATACGGTAGGTGGAAGTCTAATCAATCGAGACACTTTTTATCATCTTACAAAACGTCATGGGAGTCGTGGCCTCATAGATTTAGTATAGATAAGTGCACAAAACTATCACGCCGTAATTTTGTACTTGAGTATAAAACCGCGTACTCATCTGCGAGCTGTAACTGTAATCGAGCAGATATAGTAACATGTTGTAACATGGACGCCGACGTGCGGCCTTTAAAGGTTTAATCATAGTACATACAACTCAATGCATGCAACATCGATTTTCGCTGTCCTGGCTCGCTGTAGGCGCGTCTCGTGCCACGTCCACACTATGATTTTTGGTTACAGTAACTGCAACGGATACGATTACGGCTTGCAAGTAACTAGTATTTTGAAACCTGTTTTTATGTGTAAATTTGGACATGCCCGCGACATTGTCCACGCTTGATTAAAATTCCCGCGGGATTCCTGGGACACGAAGTACCGCAGCATTTAAAAGAGTGTAAGCTATCGTTTTAGTGAAAACTGTTGGATTAATTTCATTTTTATGCATCCGAACAACTATAAACCGCTTCCGAGTAAATTCCCGGGATAAAAAATATCACACATTTTATAGCGTAAAATTTGCTATCAATCAGTGAAACCGAATCACGAAAAAACAGACAAGAAATATATATAAAAAATTGCATTGTGTTCTCCGTCGTTTAAATAGACTATTCCGGTTGCTTTTTTTAAAATAGCTTAAATGTTCAGACACGGCATGTTGAAATTTTAATAATATTATAAATAATATTAGAATTTATTATATATATTATATAATATGTGTCATCTATCCAATTATCATGAAAGAAGAATACGAACGTAGGTCATTATTCTTTTTTTAGAATATTGTGCAACGAAACCCTGCCCTAGCTTTTATAGCATTTTCAATATCCATCCCAAGGTTGTCTGGAAGAGATCGCTGCCACCGATAAGGCCGCCGTTTGTACTTTATTCTAAGCTGTTTTTATGAATTGCTTCATAATTTTAATTGTACAATAAAGTGTATTCTATTCTTTAATTGAGACAAACGATAATTAGAGGGCTCATTTTCATTTCTGTCTTTCTATTTGGATGAATTAACCAAAATGGTCCATACAAACTTAGATCATTCAACTTCATTGCGTAGATACAGTCGTATCCTTTCAGTACTATAAACAAAATTAATAGATAACAAATACTTTATTTCTACCATTAAGTTTAGTTTTTAAAATATATAAGTATATAATGTACACGCTTAATAATGGAAGTCGCCTCTGCGACGTAGGCCTCCCCCAACTCTTTCCAATTTTCTCTATCTTCAGCTGTTCTTCTCCATTTCATTCCACACATTTTTACGAAAACATCTTCTCATCTCTTTCTGGGTCTTCCATTTTCCCTTTTTCAGTACTATAGTTTCAATCAAATTAATTTAATTTGGTTGATCCGCGTAATATCAGCATTAGCCACTAACTCACACCGACCATTTGAAATTGAACACTAGTTTATAAAAGCACAAATTTCTAAAACCACGGTTTCCAAAACAAATATGCAGAGTTCTTAAAAAAGGTAAGTACATAAGTGCATGGAACTTGGTAAACAAATCGAAGGTGCAAATGAATAGGAAGTCAACTTGTTTCAAATAAAACACTTCGATTGATTTGCAGTACCACTTTTGACCAATTCAAATGTTTGCCCGCTAACCTAATAATGTACAAGCATCACCACACGCCACTTAGCGTTGCTTTCACAGATTTCGCATAACTTAATATGTCTCCTAAAACAAAATTTAGTTATAAACTTATGGAAAACTAAAATTGTATCATAATTTATCGGTTAGCTTAGGTACGAGAGAAATTCTGTAACCAAAAATCTATTTTAATTGGCTGGTTCGATTGGATTTGTACATGTTTTTATCAGTTTCAACATATTGAATTTTTTCAGAATTTTTCACCTCTGTGGCCACGACGTCGTCCGCGTGGAATTTGTTTTCAAAACCCCCCGATTTTGAAACATTCTTCATTAGTGCTCCGCTCCTATTGGTCTTAGCGTGATGATATATAGCCTTCCTCGATAAATGTATTATCCAACACTGAAAGAATTTTTCAATTCCGACCAGCGGTTCCTGACATTAGCGCGTCTAAACAAACAAACAAACTCTTCAGTATTATAATATTAGTATAGATTGGTAATTTATTTAAAGGAAAAACAAACGGCTACTACAAATACGTAATAAAAAGTTACAATAAGATCAAGTAGGTACTAATATTGAAACCAACGACGTTGTCCACATGGAAACGTTTCCAAGATTATTAATAAAAATACAAAAGGTACAAAAACATTAACAACAAGTAAAAATAAGGATATAAAAATAATTCATAAAACATATTACAGAAATCAGATTTTCAAATTAATGTTGGTGTTTTCTGGTGACTTTTTTATTTATGGTGGTAAGAAATTCGTTTTCAAAGTCGTGGAAAGTGTTCATCCGCAGACCGTATTTGTTCCTCCAACTTTTGAAAAATATCTTCTTCTTTTCTTCAGACTTCAGTAGGCCTCCCCAAGTTTGCGCCTCATATCCCGATCTTCTGTCTTTCTTATCCATCCCCTGGCGGCAACATTGCACAGGTTATCAGTCCCTTGGGCTGCAGGGCGTTCTACGTTACATTTACTGAGACGTGGTTTCTACTCCAGTTTTGAAATGTGAAGTGAAAGAATAAAATCAAAGTGGTAATACGTGTAAATTCTTTGAAATAAAATTAATACAAAAGAAATCCTTTCATAGTTTTGGATTATATTCAATTAAATTATTTTTAAAGTGCCTTAACATAAAAGTTAAGACTTGACATTTAGCATCTCTATAGAATCTGTATTATTCATAATCATAGACGCACTTGACCAAATTTTCTATTTATATATAAACCATAATATTTGTCCATTGAAAATTACGTGCGTAACAAAAAGATGTTTAAAATTTTATGTCAATCAAATAAGTCGCTTGCAACCCACGCAGAAAAAAATTGAAAGCTTCAAAAATAATTAGTTTTGGATGTTGAAGGTAAAAATTATATCCAGTTTCACATAAAAGGCCTTCAACGACGCCTACTGAAGATCATAAAGAATTCGACAGCCGTAAGAAATATCTCTATAACTTGACGGCCTCTGTGTTGGGTGCGTTATGCGTTTGCTAGCCTATTTCACTAGAACGCAGAAGTTCCTTGCTCGATTGCTGGTTTGAAAAATTGCGTGAGTGAACTTTCCATTCTTATGGTCTGGCTGTCTAAGATCAGCCACAGAGTGGTCAGATCCAAATTACTAATAACATAAGCGTACTTGCTTAGCTAGGGGATATACGATGTGCGTGTTTCTCGGCCGACTATTTATTATTTTTTATAATTTATTAGTAGTACTATTCGCCACATTGGCAGGTAAAGAAACTGATCCCATACTGCTTTGTCTGTCGAATTAAGTTTTCAATATTATCATAATAATATTGAGCTATTATGGCTCAGCCAAATTGTAGGTCTTTCACAGACGTCTTTTAATAATTTCAAAGGCCAGTTTCTTATTTTAAAAGTAATTTATAAATAAAATTATACAGCACGTCACTCTTCAGTTCCCACAAAAAACGGTATAATTGATTTTAAGCAAAATGATTCTTCGTATTCTTTTTAAATATGGTTCTGAAGGGTTTCCGTTAAGTGTCAAATTATGAGTATTGAAGCTTTATAATAATCTTTACCTAAAAGCCTTATCCAAATTCAAAGTTTTTGACTCAGTCTTAAGACAGGTAATTAGCAACTCGAAAAGGCACTCAAATCAAGAGTTGAGGTTTTCCGCACGTAATTTGTCGTTAAGAACAATTAATATCTTATATCTATTAATCTCTTAAATATGATTAGACATTTTAAAAAATAAATCCGAATAGCAAAACCATCACTTTTTAGGTTGGTTACCGCCAAAATTCTCCACCTAATAAATTGCTATATTTTTTTATTGCACGAGTTCAGCAGACAGGCAGACGGTTCACTTGATGGCAACCGCTTACCACCGCCTATGTACATTTGTAACAGCAAAGGTGCCCCCAATGTACTGCCGCTCTCTAAATAGACTGGAACATGGCCACTTATGCCGAAACACAACTCAAGGTTGAGTGCGCGTGGCACCATGCCCTGGACCAGGGGTGGAAGCCGTCCAGGCGGGCAAATACCGCATCACCTGACTCTGGGTGGTTTTATCGCTGCCCAACTGCAGGAAATTGTATCTTTCTCCGTTCCTCCACAGATATATTATTCTTGTGGAAGATATATTATCGAATATTGTAAACACGTCACACGTGTTAAGGTCATGTTATCGGTGCACATGTGACCTCACACATATAATAATTCAATCTTGGACTGGAATGAAGACGTAAGCTCTCTGCACAATGTTCATTCATTATTTTAAAATAATTCATTATACGCTACATATCTAGGCAATACATCGACTCCCTCAGGCATGCCGCGCAATAGGAATGCGAACACGCTACAATCAATTCTAATATTCTTACACATAAAAGAACTGGAGTTAATATTATCATATAACTGTTGAATCTTATACAAATATTTTTTATTATTTTTCAAACAATAATAAATGCGCTATTTGACTCCCTTTACTTTGTACTTACATATGACATCATAAACAGATACGCTCGTAAAAAATCTATGAGGCTACGACTTTCTGTAAGTTTATAAAAATAACTCAATTGATTTGACTGGGCGCTTTCCCATTGTCATCCAGTCTGATCTATGATAGCTTATTGGAGCTCAAACACTAGCCGGCCGAAAATATCTGGACGATAAGCATTACGACACGCCGCTCCCAGCTGTGGTCGGGTAATAAACCGGACGGGATGCAGTCTCCTTTTGCGAGGATGTAATGCTCGCCAAGGAGACGGGTCAGTAGCGTAACATCTTGCTTCGCTCTCGCCAAAGGAGGCCACGTCGACGCCGGAGGCCACCGTAGCGGGTGGACTCCTGGAGAAGGATTCCTACTCGCTATTAGTAGCGTCGTATTTAGAGCGGGCGGTGTTCCACGTGTATTCATCTCTCTTCCCGTGGGGCGAGTTATAATACCGCCTCACGCAGGAATTGAGAGGCTGTGGATGAGGCCTATGAAACCCCCGCATACCAGGACACGCGGAATTAATCCAGATTCCTCTTTTTTGTAGCTCTAGCGTAAGACGAAGAATGGAGCACCGAGGTTTTAGTGTGTATCCCACACTCGGATGGTCCTAGCACTTATTTGGAGGTGCTATCACCGCCCGAAGGTGGCGAAGCCCACACTCCCCTTCCTCAAGAGAGTTTCCACTCGTCAAAAAAGGCATTAAAACGCAGAAGACACTATCAATCCTGCTAATTTTCTAGCGAGGATTTATTAGGTTCTGCAAAAACTGCAATTTTGTTAAAATACTATTTCTATAAATTAGTGTTACAAGATAAAAATAAGAATAAACAGAATGTAATCGTGAATAAAATACGCATTTGTTACAGTAACAACGAACACCTGGGTTTTAACATGTCGTCCCTTTCAACATTTTGTTCTCATAATTAATTATACAATCAATCTGCGTAAAGACTGCCAACTACCATATTTATCAATACAAGAAAGGCATTTGACCAGTACTACTTGTTTTAAATACTTATTTATATTGACTTGTTAATGTTGTACTTATAAAAATTCTCGTTACTTTGCGATTATTATGTTTCAAGTTACAACTAGGAGTAACTAGTTATAAAAGAAAAATAATACTATTTGTTATAAACTGTGGTAGAAGTTATTTTTGAATCATTTAACCTTTGACAACATCAACATAGTAGACTACCAATATTTTTAATTCTGTCCTATTGGTATTAAAATAATTGGCAAAATAGAATCGATGTAAAAACATACACATTGTACATGCCGAAACTAAGTAAGTTACGCTTGTGTTATATTTATATTATGTGCTAGTGTTGTGGTGATATACAACGGACCACTTTGGGGCCGATCCCAGACACCCAGACCATAGCAAATAACGGAATATTCATTTACGAAATTTACCGTGCCAGGTATAAAACTGGTGTAACTGTGATTAGCTCACTCCTGTCTCGAATTTTGACTTGAATGCCGCGGATTCCAATCCGGGTCGAAAAGCGAGCACCGTTTAGGCAATTTTCTGACCCAGTGTTCATACTGTTATAATTACCACATACGTAATCACAGTGAGGGAAAATATCGTGATAAAAACTGCACGTCGAGATATCCCATATGTCAAACTTGCCAAGCCGCCTTGGTCAAGCCTGGCGGGTTTACTGTGCATTCCCTTAAAGTTGTGAGGCCCGGGACCAGCAATAGGACGTTATGGACTGTTATTATATTCTAATAACACCTATTTCATTTTATTATTAACTTGTGATAAATGTATGATCTAAATTACAATAATTATCTAAATACTTAAATAAAACTTATTTATATTGTATTCTGCCTACCTATAGTGCCTCAAAACTATAAGTAGAATACCATTTAGGTCTTCTATGGGTAAGATGCCCAGAAGACTGGCTACCACTGTCATGATCGCCATACTGATCCGTTGTCCGAGGTAGGCACCAGCCCTCCGATGACCTGAAGAGTCAATGAGACGTTTTGATAAATTCTTGTATTCTCATATAGTACGTATGAAGCTTTTCTATTTCTAAAATATAGCCCCATAAAATTTGCTGTTGCATAAATTAACTTCTACTATACTGGCCACTTGTATACAATTTTCTTAGTAATTTTCTTTAATTAACTATACGAGGAGTAAGTGTACAGTTAGAAAGCTCATTTACACTAATACATGTAATAAAATAAATTCTTGCAGAGACTGTATTAAAATAGGTTGATTACTAATCTCATCAGACATTCAAGTTTATTTGTTTACTAGTCGTTACAGCAGAACTTTGTTCAGTTTGCCATGACGTGAAATAAAACTACAAACGCAGCATATCTATATAATTATTAATACGTGAAGCAAAAACTTTGTACCCCTTTTTACGAAAATTGCGCGGGCGAGGAGTATGGATTTTCGCCACTTATAGTTTATATAGAGGAGTGCAGAATGCTTATTTCTTTTTTAATATATGCAAAAAAATACACTAATGAATAAAAAAAACATTACACACACTACTATGTATTTGACACACACACACACATATATACTCTTTTGTTTATTGTTAAAGTCAAATCAACAGTGTAGCCTTGGCGAAATCTGTGTATAGTCTTTGACAATAGAACCTTAATAATGTTCAAACTTATAATTTAAAATTAAATTAATTATTATGGTCGAATTTCGACCACGGACGACCACTAGTATGAACAAATGCGTCAAATGAAGTGAACCATTTTTTTAACTTGCTTGGTTTGCGTCTGTCTGGGTAATAATAATGTTTTCATTGGCAACTGTTCCATAATTATCCGTACTAATTCAATTATTTAATGCTAAGTTTTTGTAACGCACTGCGGCATCTTTTAGACGGCTTCACTCTTGGAGCTCGGGGCCCGGTCTATATGTTTTGTTTGTCTGAGATCCGCATAAATAAATCACTATTCTGTCTGCAGCCAAGCCTCTACTCACGATGTTGCCTCACGACGCAACTTATACTTAATTAATATGCCACCAGTTATTAAAGTTGTTTTGCCTCCCCCAGAGATTGTGGTGGGTCGCCGTCGCGTTGCTGGTATGGAGTCCGCACACACAATGCAAAACTTTCACGTAAGTATTTTTTGCTTTGTAATTCATCTAATCTCTCATCTTCATATTTCAAAAGATTGAATAGCACTAAAATTCTTGATAACTCAGCCTGATGATTTCAGCATGATATTAAGGATCATTTTTATTAAATTGGTAGCAAAATCCCTTGAAATTAGTCTAGTCCAACTGCAGCGGTTTTCTCAGATGGAAGCGATATAATGGTATAGAACAATTACGCCATGAATAACAAATAAAAATTTGATTAGGTAATTGAGAAAAAAAGTGCGTCAGTGCGCATAGGATTATCGAGCATGGTTAAAAATATACTGATCAATCATAGGATAAAATTTCTCCATCAATTAAATTATACTCTGTCTTAATATAAAATTAATACAATTTAACTGATTCTCAATTTTTAACAATTTTGTATTTATTATTAGAAATAAAGTACTTCGTACCATATGTTACGTATACCACCATCGCCATTATTATCTTAATTCATTCCTGGGGTTTTCTGAAAGAGATTGCTTTTTAGCGATAACAATACTTTTTATACATAATTGTGATGTACAATAAATTGTTATCTATCTATCCGATTTTTTCAAACAACTGTATTTTTAAGCTATTGCATAGCTTTTGTCGCGGGCTTTGAGCGCGGCGACCGAATCAAGAAATTCCGTAACGAAAATAAAACCTATCACCACCCACTCCGCCTACCATGTAGCTCGGCCGAGCGTTCGCTTAACGTTTATGTATATGGTACGACTGTACGAAGCTCACACGGATCGAGACGAGCTGCTCCGAAATCGGACGAATACGTAAGCAGCTGTTTGTAAGAAAGTATATAGGTGTATAGGTATCTATCATATCTTTATAATGCCACACACACCGCATGTGCGCCCCGTAAGTATACATGTAGGTATATATGTATACATAGGTGTACCTATTGTACATACAACAGGGAATAGCAGTTGCTGGTGAATAGCTGTATGCGTAAAATTTGTGTATAAAGTGTTTTAAATATGAATAAACAAAGTGTATTTATTAATGAAGAAAGAGATGAAAAAATAGTGAAAGAAAATGAGTGATAGCTTAAAAATACTGCATAAATAAAAAATAAATAATTATAATTGCATAAGTTTTTATTTTGTCGTATTATATTTTGTCCAAGAATAGCTCGTACCTGGTGAGTGTTCTATCAGCAAATAAGAGTTTCTAATTCTTGGATAAACAGAATAGCATAAAGTAAGATCCATTGGACCTATTTAGGTCGTATATAATATAACTTACCTACTTAATTTCTATATAGATTAGGGTATTTTCAGAATATTCCTACGATTATTGTTTGTAATAAATAATATTATTCTATAAGGAAATATTAGTTTTAAATGTATTTAGATAGCCTCGTTTTCTAACGAAACATGAATATTACTGTAGCAGATGACGTGATGTTGACTGCTAATTTTTACGAAGATCGTAAAATTTCGTTATTGCCAAATGCTGTGACTGACCTGTAAAATAAACACGTCCAAGAACGGTTTACGAGGTAATAACCGATTTTGAGCAAATTCAGTCACGCTGCGTGCAAAATCTAACAAGATAACATTGCGTGTGAGTAGTAGGGCTCTATTCCCATGGAAAATTGACATTGTAAAACGGTACTCTTAAAACAAGCGATGTAAACAATAATTTCGAAACTAATTTAGCCTGCTAAAATACAATTATTATTTTTTTCAATGTTATTTATATCGATGTATTAAATTACTAATAATTATAATTGTCTATAATATAATAAATATATGGGGGGTGACGAGTTTGTAGAATACATTTAAAAATGTGAAAATCAGATCAAGAGGGCTACTTTACATTTTCATTATCTTCCGATAACGAAAATGCAACTTCTAGAGTTTTATGTGCTGCTATTAGAGAATCACGTAAGAAATACTGAACGGATTTAAACGAAACTCGACACAAAGAAAGCTTATATTCCTGGTCAAGAGTTATGAAATATTTCATATTTATTATTTTGTAATTACCTCTATCGATTTACAGATTAAGCAAATATTAACTCTGGCAGGATTAAGTACGACGATTGCAGCGCCGCATATTTGGGACTTTTTTGGTGGCGCGAACTTTACTTTGTATGTCTGTCGTTTCTGTGATATGTGTGGTATAGACGAATATAATAGTTTTTGGGTGCAATCCACTAATAAATAAGTCCTCATGGTAACAATGGCGAACAGTTTCACTGGTCATTATTTTTATAAATAAAGTCAAGAGTAAAAGGGGTTGTATACAATTGTCTTACACTGTTAATAGCAATTTCTCCAATCAACTTTTAGATGTACAAGATACTATTAAGCCCGACAGACGTTCTACTACCTTGAAAAAGTAAAAATCTAAAACCCGAATTTAGCGCCGCCTACCGGATCCCATTGTGAACCAAGCCATCACGGCCCAACTCAAATAAGAACAAAAAAATTCAAATCAGTAAATTTTTTGAGTTTTAGCCAGATTAACGAATAGAAATTGATTTTTTATCTAGCAAGATATTCAATAATGATTAAAATTTATTTATTTGTATGTAAAAACAAAAAAGCTTTCACTCTTAAATCTCGAATATAAAAAGATATAAGTATAAGTTATTTTTAAACAGCTTTTACGATTTTCCTTTTTGGGTCTTTTTTTGTATTTCAATCGAGTAGGCGTGCCGGAGACACGCTCCGTTACCATTTAATTCTTATAAATAGACATCTTCGTCTAAAGTGCATATTAAGATTAGACATCAAACCCCATAAATCTTCATTAAAAAGCTAGGTTAAGGATCCGGAGATAAATATGCTTCTATTTAAGTACTGATTGATGTTATGAATAGATAGTTTCAAAAAAGTGTTTTAAAGGCGTCTTAGCAAGCGTAGGTATATCCTGATTGGTAAATGGATATCGTTGATTCTGAAAATAGCAAACGGGCTGGCCTATTCGAATAATAAGCTAAATGGTAGCAATAAATTCAAATTCCAAAGTTTTTATTAAAAATAAGTTCATTTTAGAACACTTTTTTAAGGTCATACATTCAAGTCAAAATTTAAATCTACCTGCTATCCTATGTACTACACCTCTTCGTTACGTGTTATCGTTGTTTAAAGGAGAAGAAGCGGTAAGAAACTCCCCAGCAACACGTCTAGCACTAGTTAAAAAATATATTTTCATCATAATTATTTATGTGTGTGTCCATCTTCTATAGTTGTCTCGTGTGATTGGTCGCACGTATGACAACTGCTTGTGAATACATTTACGTATTTAATGTCTTAAAGAATGTTCTAAGGCCTTGGATAATACATGTTTTGTGTTATGAAACCATTTAGCAAATAATATAGCTTCACTTCAGTCTATGTTCACACATTTGCCCTTAATAAAAATCAGCCAGGTGGTAGGGCGTTTGCCCGACTGAATGGCTACCACCCCTGGTCTAAAGTATGTCGCCATAACAACCTTGAGTTGTGTTCCGGCATTAGTGACCAGGTCCCAGTATCCCTTAAGTGAGTAGCAGCGCATTTGTAGCACGTTTGGTGTTGCAAATGTCCATAGGCGATGGTAACCGCTTTCCATCAAATGGGCCGTCTGCCTGTCTGCTGAACTCCTTCAATAAAATTTTTTTATTATCTCAGGCTCTTTTATTATATTATTTAAAGACATAAGGTTGTCATTTTAAAAATAAATAAATAATATCAGCACGCAAACGTTTGACTGATTGATTTGATCTTTAGATTTGAGTTGGGCAGTTTGTGTTTAACATCTCAATTACTCCCTTTAACGTCATTCAAAACTTACAATTTAAGCGAACCCTTGTCTTGAAGATACTTAGCATTCGCTAGATAGATATTAGATAAGTAGGTACGTAAGATAGAATCAAAATCAAAAAATGAGGAGAAAACGAAAGTAACTGACGTAGACCTCAAAATTAATAAGTAAGGTGAAATGGCAGAGGGCCGGTCACGTCTGTCCCAGGACCGACAAGCAATGGTGCAAACGTGTCCTGGAAATGAAGAACGTGTCTTTGTAAACGTATCTGTCAGGACTTAAGTAAAATTCACGCTTGCACATTAAATCTGTTTATTATAAAGAATACTACTGAAAACAAAAGGTTACATAATTTCACTACAGACATCATAACATAGAGAACACAGAAGTACATCATAGACTAAGAGCCATAGACAAAAGTAGCCAGTGTAAAATAGATTATTGTCTCTAACAGTATCGTAGGACGCTCTCCAACTTGATGGACCGACGACCTGCGTAACATAGCCGGCTGGATAAGTCAAACAGAAGACCGGGCGGGATATGTGATGTATGTAGACTTGCAGAGGTAGTTGACTGCGAATGGCCAAGGAAAAAATACTAGCTAGATCGAGATACAAAAATAGCGTAGAGCCATATTTAAAATGAATATCCATAATAGCCATTCAGCGAACGCACGTACCTACCAAAAGCTTAAAATTTACTAAACAAATATTGTAAACGATCATAATGGCTACCAGCACTTCAAAGTTCGCAGAAAACAACTGTGCATATTCTACATACACTCTAACAAGAATTTGTTTCTATTTATATATTGTGCCAATTCTAATTCTTGCATTTCGTTGTTATTTGGGTTATGCATCTGCATACTGCACTCGCTGCAATTATACACAAATAACTCGGGAAATTGTTTCATTATAAACACAATCTTTGTGGTTGAGAGCTCTCACGTCTTTACTTGTGCCATTATTATAAACTTGCCCCAGGATAACATTGATGTTGGTAGCATTGTTACGCGAAGATCTCATTTTCGAATTATACTTATGATACATCAAAGTAATAAGGATGATCTGTTTGTCTGTCACAGCGGATTATTTCTGGAATTACTTAGGCTAAATATTCAGGAAAATTCTGTCTCGTTTCGCATAATAATTATTTAAATATATTTTTCTACTTATAAGCCCCCCGTACTTATCAGCCCATCAAAGCAACACTTACTATGTACGACTATTAAAGTTACTTAAAAAAGTTATAATTGCAGTGTTGCAGGTTGCGTTGATTTTCTTCAGCGGTACTTGGTAATTATAACAATACGTACATTAAGTTAGAAACACTGCTTCAGCGACCATTTCTTGGGCTAGGATTATTGAGATATAACGTAAATATGATCTAAGATGTTGTAGAAAGAGGACGGTTAAATATTATTTTTTTGGTTTTTAGCGTAAAGACGGGTTTGTCTTTGTTAAAAAAATATGTATAAAAGCTAGAGTTGACAACGCCTAGTAAGTACCTCTATATTACTCACATAAAAACTTTATTAGGTTTCTATAAATTGCGAACGAAGCCGCAGGCAAAAGTTAGTACATATAATAAAGTTAATATGTTATTTTATAAATTAAATTAGTAGTTAGTATTTTTTATAAAGTAGGTATTTTACTAAAATGTAAAAAAAATGTTAATAAATATTTGTGAATAATAATAATCGGCAGATAAACACATATAGGTATTGTATATCCCAAAATTAAGCAAGTTTGCTTGTGTTATGGGTAATATACAACGGATCATCGGACTACTCTGGGGCCGATCTCAGACACCCATACTATTATACCTATATACCTATACTGTAGGTAGGTAACGGAGAAAATTCGTTCCCGAAATTTAACTCCGAGCCTCTACGTTGCAGTGCGGTAAGCCGTCAAGGCTTAGCTCGCTCAAGCACAGAGGCCGTCAATATAAGCCTTCCTTGAAAAAAATATCTAACTGATGGGGAAAACCGCTTAAAAGTGTTGCGTGGTTATGGAGGTTTCAGCGGATATACAGACAGACAGACGCAAATTCGCACTTCTACTACTTCTACATAAAACCATTACAACGGTCGTTGACACCGTTTCGCTTGGAACATAATAAATAATGTAAAGAACAAACAAGGATTTAGGCACGGTACTCCCACATTATGACTCATTAGTGTTACTTCAGTCGTAAATTTAAATGTTAGGCTTTAGAAAGTTTCAAACTTAAATTTATTTAGAAGACATGATCTTAATAACTATCTATATGTTTTTTTTATTGCATGAGTTCAACAGAGAGGCAGACAGCCCACCTGAGTAACCAGTTACCATCACCTATGGACATTTGTAACACCAAAGGTGTTGTCAAAGTGCTGCTGCTTTCCATAGGGAGACTGGACCCTGGCTACCAATGCCATTTTTCATATTCGCATGTTATAAAATATCATGCGAATATGAAAAATGTAAAGGATAACAAAGTTTTTAGACTGATGGTCGGTACCCACTTGGCCCCAGACAGGCCTTCGCGTGTCGAAGCTTTGTTTGCATGAATAACGATATAAACGTACCACGTTAAGCTTGTTTGAGGCGGATTGGTGAATTGCATATATCGGTAATCTCGATTAATTATTAAGACTTTTTGTGATCTGCTGGTTTTAACTGGTGCTTCACATAAAAATTCTACCTCACATAATAGAAAAAAATCTATATTGTTTACTAAATAATAATGTAGACACTAAACTTTAAAAAATGATATACTAGAAAAAACTAAGTAAATATAAACAACAAATGTACGATTCTCTGATCTTTACTAACAGAAATGTGTTATTTATTTGTCAATATATCCATTAACAAATCAAAGACAAAAGGTATTTTTTTAATGACACTGGAAAATGTTGATAAATTTGTGTCTTCGTGATGTTTCCCTATACCTCCACACGTAGAAATTGTAAGCACACACGATACGGCACAATGCTCCTACCAATATTTAGACCCACGTCATTTGAATGAGACTAGGATGCTTAGCCTACATACCGTGGATAAAGCTCTTGCACATTTAAAGTTGTTGTATCATTATCAATATTTAAAAAATCAATATTCCTTTTCAGACCAGAAGACATAAGGGATGCAATGATGTCGCTAGTCCACATGATGCGATTACTAGAAGATAAATTGGAAAGACATGAATACAGAGAGAAGGCACTCGGAGACCAAGTTAAGAAGATGTTGCTCGGTTTGGATAAGAAGCATAGGGCTTTGGAACCTTTGAAAGGGATGATATCAAGGTTAGATGAGCGGCTATCGAATGTGGAAACTATTCTCTTACAGGTAATGTTTTCGTTTTGAACATATTAAGTATGTTATGAGTAGGACATCTAAAGAATATATTCTTCTAACCAGTCCAGCGCCTGAAACCGTGGTATCCTCTTAGCGCTAGAGGCTTCCTGTGTTTGTGACGGAAGTACCTATTGTTATTTACTGCTTGTATATATCATTTTTTATCAAAATAATCACACATAATCTCATAATAATTGAATGTATGAATCTCATATGAACTACAGTGATGATTAGTTGCGAATTCTAAAAAAAACTAACACTGATTGAGTTCTTTAAAAACGGTAACGCGGCTGACATAAATAACTAAAGCTCAAATTCAATTCAATTTCAAAAGTTTTTATTCAAAATAAGTTACGCTGGAGAACACTTTTTGAAGGTCATACATATAAGTTAAAATTTAAATTTACTTCCTATTTTTAACCGACTTCGAAAAAAGGAGGAGGTTCTCAATTCGTCGGGATCCTTTTTTTTTTTTTTTTGTTACTTTTTTTTATGTATGTTCGTCGATTACTCCGTCATTTATGATCCGATTTACGTGATTCTTTTTTTGTTCGACGCGGAATAGCTTCCAATTGGTCCCCTAAAAATTTTACATAGTTTGGCCCAGTAGTTTTCATTTTATGAACATTTTTCATGAAAATAATTTTCACTCCGTTCCATATGTACACCGATTACTCTGAGATTTATGATTCGATTTACGTGATTCTTTTTTTGTTCGACGCGGAATAGCTGCCATGTGGTCCTCTAAAAATTTGACATAGTTTGGCCCAGTAGTTTTCATTTTATGAATATTTTTCATGAAAATAATTTTCACTCCGTTCCATATGTACACCGATTACTCTGAGATTTATGATTCGATTTACGTGATTCTTTTTTGTTCGACGCGGAATAGCTGCAATGTGGTCCCCTAAAAATTTGACATAGTTTGGCCCAGTAGTTTTCATTTTACGATCATTTTTTTGTTCCCGGTTCTTGGGACCTATATTTTTTAAGAAGCGCGGCACCTTTCGTATGTCCACGCATACATAGCTAGACACTAAAAAGAAACAAATAAAAAATAAAAACTTCGTTTAAAAAAACCGACTTCAAAAACGAAAAAACTAAAATGTATAAAATAACTTATTTCTAAAGCTATTAAATATTAATATATATTATCTAAAACATCTTGAAGTCGGTGCAAAGCAAAACATGAAAATTACTATATTTTGAAAATTACTAAGCACCGACTTTAAGATGTTTTAGATAATATATATTAATATTTAATAGCTTTAGAAATAAGTTATTTTATACATTTTAGTTTTTTCGTTTTTGAAGTCGGTTTTTTTAAACGAAGTTTTTATTTTTATGTATACCGCTTCGAACGTGTTATTGCTGTTGAGGAGAAGCGGCGAAAGTCAATTTAGACTATAGCGTGGATGTTTATTTGGTATTGGAAGCTCTTTCAATAAGTTTTATTGTAATTTCGAAGCAGTTTGATTCATAGACGTTTAGACGGTAATAACGGCACTGATTTATTACTTTTCATTCCTGCGGTAGGTACGGGGCGTTTTAATCGTATACTAAACTACAAATGTGGCGGCACGAGGCCTATAAGACCCCGTATCGTTTTTAAAATTAAAATTGTATTTTGGCTTGTATATATTTTATTTCATTGTACGAGTTCAGCAGACAGGCAGACGGCCCACCATCTACCATCATTAGATACGTTGTCATCGCCTATGGAAATTTGTAACACTTACGGCCTTGCTTATAATAATCTCGTTAAGAAACGATTAGGCATCTCTTTCTTTAAACGTGTATTACCACCTATTGTTTACTTAAGAGGAGCACAGATAAATGAAATTTGAATGATTAACGTAGGTTGTACCCAAAATATTCGACTAAAGAGGAGTTTATGGGTAAGATCTTCACTAATCAGCAGCTGAGTAGTTTCTTTAAATTTAAGAAACGATTATAAGTAAGACCCCTAATGTGCTACCAATATGCAGCTGCTTTCTAAAGGGACTTCGAACGGGGAATAAAACAGTTCATGAATTTTTGCTACATGTTGTACGGTACTAGGTCAAGGTTACACCGTATTATGGTAGATACGAGACTCTGGTTTAATAGCATATATGTTAGATGTATATTCATCTTTTTTGTACACTGAATAATCACATTTTGTACACTGAACCAGAAATCGAAGTTAGGCCCTTCGCACTCTGGTGCGAAGAGAACAGAATGTTTTTGTTACCCGCACCGCAAGTGAGTACTATCGGGGCGAGTTAGACCCCGTCTCGCAGTGAACGTGTTTAATAAATAGAAGACAATGGTATAGATGGTGTGTACAAATTTTATATTTAAATTATATTTAATGTTATTTTACAGAAGGAAGAAAGAGAAAAATCGACACAAAAGAAGACGAACGAAGCATTGGAAAGCTTACAAAAATCAATTCAAACACTGACAACTACTGTTGTGACTAACATGAAGCCCACCAAAGCGACTATTGAAGACAATTTGACAACTAGCGACGATACGATTGACAGGAGGCTGGATGTCACTGATGCTAAATTAGATGCCGTAAAAATAGAGATACAAGGCTTGAAAAGTTCACTTAACAAGGTATTGGAACATCCAAATTTTTCAATAGTATCATCATCTTCCGAGCATTAAATCCCGGTTGCGTTCGCTCCGACGCCCAGGGTCCGCTTTCCTACTTTTACCACTTCGCGCGGTCTGCAGCACCTCCCATTTTGAGACTATCGGTACGTATGTCATCCTTCACAACGTCAAGCCCGCATTTCTTGGGCATTTTATAGACCTGTCCTTTTAATTTAACCGGCACTTTAGATTAATTTAAATTTTCCAATATTATACAAGGAAATATTTAATGTTTTTATTACTAGAGTATAGATCATGGACAGCTGGACGGACTAACTATCTAACGGATGAAAAATACTTACCGCCGCCTACGGACATTAGTAACACCAACGGTACGAACTTGCTGTCAGCTTCGAAGAAATCTTATGACATGTTTTGAAAACCCTTCTTAAATCCTAATGCTCGAACCTCAGAAGAGAGGTCATAAAATCCCTAAGGTGTGTTAGGTGTGCAGGAAAAACCTTGAAAGCCATTGCGTACACGAGGGTAATGAGTCAAGACAGTGGAGGTGACTGCCAAGCTTTTGGCAAGCTAGACGGTAGAAAAAAGATGAAAGCTTTACCTGTTACGGATTATTTTATGTAATATAAATTTATTAGCGAAAACATAATAAATAAAATTCGCTTCTAAAAACATTATATTCGACTTGCTCTTACAGAATTTTTTCACAAGTGACAACATATTGAAAACATAAGTTATCACATTACATCATTATTAAAAACACTCCGGGCCCGGCGATTCGTATGCGCAGCATGATAGCATCATTTTTAGTTTACTGTTTAACCTGAACGCGTCCAGTGGCTTTGTAGAATTCTTCATAATATGGATCCTTTCGAACTCCAGACGTTGGATTGCTCTATTGTGTTCATCACTATCTCGTCCGTATTATGAATTCTGTATAAGCCTGACCCTATTTTATTTTCTTAAAATGAACAAAGGATCCATAAAATTCCACTTGGGGCAAAGATAAAAACATAAGGCTTTATATACATCAAAAGAATACTATAAAGCCATTGAAGAAAAATACTTTTAATCCTGTCAAATAGGATAGTCTACGCAGGATGCGGATTTAAAATTTACTCAAAAATTACTATATTGATGGGTATTAATATCGAATGTTTTATCCCATAATGTACACAAGTGAAACTTAATATAAATGTTCATACCCTTTGTGTAATTAATTGATGAGATAATCTTGATAAATATGACTTCGCAGGATGCACTTCGGGCTGTTTGTCTCGAGTTCGCTTCCGACGTGAATCCATTTGAAAAGCATATCTCTGAAGCTGAAAAACTGCTTAACAGATATGAACTTAAACTGAACGAGTACAACGTAACAACAAAAGGGCAAACTGACATGGTGACTCTCAATGAAGTGTCGCTGGCTGATGAAGCTTGGCACAATGAAATGGCTGAAGGTAACTTTTAAATAATTAATAATCTTTTTAACTGGAGATTTTCTGTCTAAACGAAGATAACGACTTAACTCGACAGTTTCGCAAGTTAACTAACTACCTAGGTAATGGAAATGCACTGTGCACACCCCAAATTTTTGGACAATATGAAAGGCAAAAGGTTGAATTAGAATAGTACAGTTAACAAGATTCAAATTTTCATAATCCTTGTGCAGCGTTGTAAGACTTTTAATAAATAAATATTTACTATGTACGTACAATTGATCTGATTTAATAAACTTTTGACTACATTAACATTAAATAAAAACTTAACAACAGTGATGAAACGTCAAGAGTCCGAGATAAAGAAGATAAGGCAACTGCTATCGGATGCAGAGAGCATGTGGAAGGATCTTTCCCGAAAAACTGACTTGCAACTCTCATCCAACCAGACTCTGGAAGCTGTTGCTAAAGCTGTTGAAGATATAAAGGAGAACGAAGAAAACGGTATCTATATTTTTAAAAGGCTGTTTCCAAGTTTGAAATTTCGCGTTTCCCTTAATAATAGAGATTGTTTTTAATAATCTCGTGACAAAACGGTTCGGTACTAAAGTCAAGAAAAAGGTAATCTAAGTATATATATACTTACATAATATATCTATCTCTATGTAAGCAATAATATTTTTTTGCAGATGGCCATGAACGATGGTAAATATTATAACTCACTTAATAAAAGTTTATTTGTTCAACTAAAGCTCTTAAATTATTATTTATTGACCTAAAACCTGTTTCTCTAATTTGTGGTTTTGTTTTTCGGACCTCTTTTTTAATATCTAAAAATATTCACACATAAAAACACAAACGCATCATTCATTATTGATCTAAGATCACATCGGAAAACGAGCTATAGATTTATCTAGATATCTGGAGCACAGGAAAGCCAATCTCAACTATCATACAATATTTGATGATATTGAGTTTCTTTTATGCATCATTCAAAGGTCAATTCTGATTATTTATTAAACTGTTAATTTATTTACATTTACAACACTAGTTCACTCCACCGAAGTAACAAGAAAGTCAATGTTAATAAGAAACATTTTAATTCCAGCTGCATCTAAAATAACCAAGAAAGTCCGCGAAATGAGTGAAAAGTTAGCTGGTACTAACGAGGATATTCAGAAAAGCTTAACGCAAAGCAACACCTTGACTGAGCGGGCTTATGGTGATATCTCTACTAGCTTCGAAACTCTACGAACTGAGGTAACGAATATAAATATATTACACGCCAACACACTATTTTCATAAGACTTTATTCAATGGTTGCCTGGAAGAAATTGCCCTGTAATATTCAAAATAAGTTGGTGTACATTAAAGATCCAATAAATTTTCCAAAAAGTCATTCTTATTTTTAACTTGTGGGGGGGGGGGGGTTTGGCAACAATTATACAATTTACCTCATATGCATATATTTATTTTTATATATGAGAAAGTCTGTGGACGTACACGGACTATGAAAATTTCCGTAGAAGTGACAAACGTGGATGGTGTTCATTTGGCTACGAAACTATAAACAAGCAATTTATCGAAAATTGTATAATTATCTCTATTCAACAACCATTCTTCAAACTTATTTTCGATGATAGTATTTATAAGGTTCTACAATTTATCATTTCAGAATTTAGTTATCGCTCATAATTCAAAGTCATTTGGGACATAATTTTACCACTGAAAGCTATGTTTTCCACTCCTATTGGCTTAATCACTTCTAATTAAATTACATCCTCGTTATCTTTTAAGATCTGACTAACGACCAATGAGGTATAATGTACTACTTTATTACAGATAACCAAGCCTTTTTTTTACACTTCCAAAAAATTTATAAAAAAAATCAATTTCTTTGTAAAGGTTCCCAATTTTTTTTTCATTTTTCAGTTTTTATGGCAATTTTCAATATTTCCGAAAATTTCTTTGAGGGCTTTGCGTACCCCCACAAAAAAGCCTTGCATATAAAACTCAATGCTGATGACTACGTAAATTAAAATTATGTGTATATGGAGACCCTGTTTTTTAGTTATTGTGACATACAAACAGACGGACAGACGGATAATATTATGTTGACGACATAAGGGTTCCGTTTTTGTCAGAATGGATATGGAACCATTACAACTAACGGGAATTAAGTTGCTAAAACAAATCTTATTTGATTTTGTTACAGATGCAAACATTGAGGAAGAATGAACATGTTATATTGGCTACTGCTGATAACGTGATTGCCAACAAAAAGCATATTGATAACGCGATCCATCTAATACTTGCCGATGTCAGAGAACTGATCCACATGCAATCCAAGAATACTAACAGAACAGTCCATGAAAGGTTCGTTATAAGGAATGATCTTTATCTATAGATACAATACAATACTGTTTCTTTGTACACCATCTTAAAAAAACACTTTATTATTCTAAATAGTATAAAGACTACAATGGGCGATCTTATCTAATTGAAGAACATCTAATCTATACATACATATAGATATAGGTCGAATTTCTGTACTATAAAAAAAATGCTAAAATCCGAGTCAGGGGATGTAAGAAGTGAAATACTTTTGATTCTGGGAATTATTTAAAATGTCCAAGATTGAAAAAAATCGAATTCCGATGCGATTTTTTCACTGAACGATTGAAAATTTTATGTAATAAAAAGTGTGATACTTTTTGTCCCGGGAATTCTCTCTCTAGTTTATTCCGACACAGTTTTCAATAAAACCATAGCCTACATTCTTTTTTAAATTCTGCTATACTTTGTATGCCGACAATTTTCCCGGGACTGTTTCAAGTGGCAATCTTCGGAATTCATGTATTTTCATTAAAAAAAATCCATTGCCCTCCTGATAATACCATCTGATTTTAAATACTGGCAAAATAACTATAATCTACGTTATCCGTCAAACGTGGACGAAGACGAGCAAATCCTACTAGTTTATACATACGTATTATAGATAACAGGGATGAACATAGGATATTCTTTATTCTGTAAAATATTCTATTGTCTGCAAGTTGTGGACGGTTTTTGTAAACAAATTATTAAAGTATGCCGTACTCGTCGGCAATATATCGACTTCCTTATATATACAGATATTCATGGTCGGCGGTTACCACTTACCACAAGGTATACCGTCAGCCAGTTCTGCAATCATAAAGGAATTTCTTAAAAATTCATAGGTTCGACAAAATTGAGTCGTCAATAGTGGATAACCAAGTGGGGGCATTCGCGAATATAACCGGCAAGATCGAGTCCGAGATGTCCCAGGTTTGGAGGCAGATTGGAGTTATGTATTCACAGTTAACAGCCAACAAGGTGGTACTGGATAAACTAAGTGTAAGTCATAATTTTTAATTACAGACTATGCATTGCCAAAGAAAAGTAGTGATGAAACATATACACAAAGATTACCGCCTTCTAATGAAATAGATGAGACACAACATAATTTTTCATTTTAAAAGTGGTCTATGGAAAGGTTTGAACTAGAGAGTGAAGTAGGAAGTATTAACGTGGATATTTGTTACATTACGTAAGGCCGATTGTTTAGCCACCAGATGAAAGTTAATAATATTGTTAGACGCCGACAAAAGTAAATGTACACCTGCAGTTTATTACCTTTGGGCATATGGATTTCTTTTGTTTACTTTGTGTTTAAAATTTGTAATTATAAAAAAACATCCTATTGTGTATTGTAATCGTTTATGATAGTCATTAGCCAGGTGTGGTTTTTAGAAATTATTGTTATGTGGTCGAGAATTGTGTCAAGACATATTGTATAGGTTAGTATAAAACAATGCCCGAACGGAGGGGTGAGGCAGTCAAGCGACGATTACGATACGAGCAAGACGTGTGTACATTCGATAAGCTATATAGTGACGGACTTTGCGTGTGTTATTGAATCGTGTAGTTTGTATGGTTGCGTCCGTACTGAGTTACATTTGTACCTGTGTTATACGTGTTTGTAATAATAAATTCTATAGTAATTCCAACGGCATTTTAATCAGAGTCCTATAGGACTCTGATTAAAATGTTTATAGTAAATCTTTATAATATTATTACGAGTTATAACTCGTAATAATATTATAAAGTAAGTATAACGTGGAAAAATTAAAATGTCAGTTGCATGAATAAAACATTTGAATGGTGTCACTTTTGAATTCACTCAGATTATAATTTATTCGTCTAATAACTTTTATCTGATGATGGAAATATCGACCCTTAAAGCAAAAAAAAGAATGGAACTCAGTAGAGAAAAGTCAATAAAAAATTTAGACAGAAAGAAGATGAAAAGACAAACGTCTATCTATGATAGGCTAACAGCTCGGTCAGGAAGGATTTTAGTCTATTGAAGTTCCCACTGAAAAAAAAGATAACCCTGTTAGAAATACGCTAATCTACCTTGGATAAGTGGAACAATTAAGTTGTCCATTCTTTAAGAGTGACGAGGGGATTTATTGCGGATTCCCATATCTCACTAACCATTATTTTGGTTTACTTCTACTAAATTGACATAAGAGCTCCATTCAAGTACTTAATGTCAAATTCCTACCAATGATAAGGCAAGTGAATGAATAGTAAGGTGTAGGAACCGGCCATTATACTTCACTACTTTTGGTCAAATATGGTATCTTACTGAATATAATATATTTGTTTTCTTTTTCAGGAACAAAATGACAATTATGTCAACAGTAGTTCAACCACGATGAGTAAAGTAAAAGAAGAGGTAAGGCAATATAACACCACTGAGGACCGTATTTTAGAACAATACTCAAGTGTAACCGAATATTGAGAATATAGTCTAGATAAAATTGAAAGTATTTTCGGATGCACTACGAATCACTGGGCAGCATGTCTTTCTTATTTTACCGATTATCATTTCAAGTTCCGGTTTCAATAAAGTAGTAATGTTGTAGATGGACCTTAAATTGTCAGATAGCTGTTTCCTTACAGTTTTACACGACTTATAATTCCGATCGGCAGTTTTCATTTGCGCAGAAAAGTACAGACCGGTTTTCGACATAAATAAACTATTTTGAACTTTATTCCCAAGTATAAATGGCACAGAGCTTGCTACGGATTCTTAGCTCTGCTTACACGATCTTTACACTGTCGGGGGCTACTAAAATTAATGTACTGTACAGGTACATCGGGAGTATTAGTAGTTGTAAAAAATTATAACAATTATAATAGACTCTGTAAAGTATTGAATGTTTTAAATACTTTGATGTTGTTTTAGGTGGATGACATCTCGACTCGTGTAGTGGAGCTGGGCAGTAATTTGAACTACGCCTTGGGGCGGCTATCGCTGGTGTCGCAAGAATTCGGGCAGATCTCGTCGGGGCTGGCTGACGTACTCGGCAGTTTGAAAAGCGAAATACTCAACGTCAAAACAAAACTTGATGAGCATGATGGTATAAATTTAAAATTGAATATACTAGTGACAGAGTATATTTGATACTAGTTCTTTTTATCAGTGCAGGAACGAAAAGAATACAATTTCCTGCGGCCGGGCGGTCTGCGGACAAAACAACCCACAGCCAGGTAGTAGGGCATTTGTCCGACTGGATGACTACCACCCCTGGTCTAAAGCATGTCGCCATAACAACCTTGAGTTGTGTTCCGGCATTAGTGACCAGGTTCCAGTCTCCCTTAAGTTCATTCGCTATATTCGCTTGCAGTTGGGAATATTAGTTGGAAACTTATGCGGGTGCTTGTACAATATCATCGTCATTCGAATACATATATCAGCCCATAAATGACCCACTGCTGGGCTCGGGCCTCCTGTTATAGGGGGGAGGAGGGAGGGGAAAGGACAGTATACCCGCCACGCTTGTCCAAGGCGGCTTGGCAGGCTTGACACATCGGCTATCTCGATGTGCAGGTTGCATCACGATGTTTTCCTTCACCGTTGTTAGCACGTGGTAATTGTAACAATATGCATATTAGATCAGAAAATATGTGGTGCATGCATTCCAGTCAGAATCAAATCCGCGCCCCTTAAGTTTGGGACGCGTACGTTAACCATTACGCTACCACGACTTGCTTCAAATACATTTTGCTAACAATACTCATGGAGACAGCTAATTGTCATTTTGTCAACCGAGATGTTTCTCAAATTGTTGGTGCCTTGTTTCAATTCCGTGGAGACACAATGGAAACAAAAGTTGGTGATATATGTACAAGTTGCAAACAGTTAAGCATAGAAGTTGCCAACAAAATTAGTGCTGACGCGCCTTTAAATTTAAAAGGCAATTTAAGTATTTAAAAATGATCGAGCTCTCTAAAACCCTAATTTAGAATGATATAGAACAGATGGCAGTCTCAAAAGAACACAGGTAGTGTTCGCATATTTGATTTATGCCTATTTATTCCGCTTTGCCGCTCACACTTTTAGATGCCAGAATTTTGTTCTTGACTATTTATAGAAGCAGATATAGATGAACTTGATTTAAATACAGTAACTTAAAAATGCCTGAAATTGTTACATCGTACGCCGCGCCGCCACCGCCGTTTTACAACGCGGGGCAATTGTCTATAGTAGGGCAGGCCAAGCGGTGTAGCGGCCAGCAGGCTGCCTAAGCGACATAACCGTGGCAAGCCGCCTTTACGGTACTCGCCGCCCGCGTCGCCATTACCGCGCCCCTCTTGTTCAGACAGCTAAACGCTGTCCGCTGTACACAGTCTGTTTCGGTCAGCGCGCGAGTACAGTCTTGTCGCGGTCATCTTAAATGCTCGAGAATTTTACGCGCAGTTTGTGTTCTACGATGTAACGATGTAAACCTTGTTTTTCTTAATATAAAATATGTCACCAATACTAACTTTCATTACACAAACCGGCAACCATCCACCACAGCGGGTATTTTGGGATTTACTCGAGCGTGGCAGAATAACATAAGGAGAAAAACCTGGCACCCTATTATGTAACCATATGGTGGGGCTTATTAACCCTTCATACGGGGTGGGGGTATTTTTTATGCTTCAAATTATTTTTCAAACCGTCAGATTAAGGAAATTCCTCCATATAATTGTAAGATTATGGGTCAGCATGACAAGGACAACAAGCTGAACCGTCTGTACATTAATTTGACGCGCTCGAGTACTTCAATATTACTTTTTTTTGCATTTTCAAATATCGGCCATGGCTTTTGGTCGCCTCCAAATCGTCGTTCTTTTGAATAGGAGTTCCTTTAGGGCAGTGTTTTTCAACCTTTTTCATGACGCGACCCCTTCAGTATGAAGAAATATTTCAAGTTAAAATTTTGTTGAGATTCATTTTGTCACATGTCAGTTGAAGTTTTTCCACTTGTACGTTGCGATTCGTTTTTCCACTTGTCCGTTGCGATTTATTTTTTAACTAGTCCGTTGAAGTTTCACTTCTAATATGTGTCCCAGCACATATTTCGATTTTTCGCAGGTTTACTGCAAATTATGATTTGGTTAGGTTAGGTACATTTTAATAAATGCATTTTTTATTTAAACATATTTTATTTTATCAAACAAAAAACTGAATTCGATCCGGAACCAAAAAAACATTCATAGTCTACTCTAAAATTATACACATACAACAGGACATTAACAAATGCGCATCTTTCGTCATCAACTTCATTCGGACATCAAATTATGTAAAAATATTTTAAAAAATATATATTCAATAATATTTCGTTTGCTCAGTTTTGAAGAAGAAACTACTGAACCGATTTGAAAACTTCTTTCACTGTTGGCAAGCTACAGTATTCCCGGGTGACATATATTTACAAATAAATCAGGGGTTCTTACTAAAACTCCAATAGTGTAACCCCAAGGTGTATAAAAATACCTAAAATCGCGTGCGCTACGAAAACAATTGATGCTAGAATAAAATAATGTACTATGACTTTGCAGAACACATCATTATTTACAAAAAATTTCGCGACACTATATATCTAACTATTATAGATATGCCACAATAAGTGTACTTTTATTTTCAAATTTTAACAAAAATGCTGCCGCTAGAAAAGGCTTGGTATTAATCCTTATGAAAATAAATTACTTCATATTCAAGACTGCTTAAATACCTTTATATAACTTTTTGAATTATTCAATTTGGACATTCCATTCGAAAGGTATGAAGAGTTTGAAAATGTAACTATTAGACCACGTGACCGTGACGCTTTTTCGTGAGCGAAAAATCGTAAGACCCCCTCTATATAGAAGTTTCACTTCAATAAAAGAAAGTACTTCTGTGTCTTTGCAATTTGATGAATCTACGGATATTGCAGACTTTACTGCAGTAGCTTTCCCAACCTTTTGCAACTCCGCTATAGAAGCTTCGCGACTGCGACACACGTTGAAAAACACTGCTTTAGGGTTTACTTAACATCCCATTTGAATATCTGACGCGCTTGAATATTTCTGACTCTTTTTTTTTAACTTGTGCACGCTCCCCCCACCAGTGAAAGGGCATACATCATATAACATTTTTTTCTTTTTAGCTTATTATCTTTACAATCCAACAGGTCCCCGCGACGTTCGAGTAACTCCACATTTAGCACCTTGGGCTCCCCTACTACTAGTATCATACATATAAAACTTTTTCTTGTATGTAGATTACAATTTGTTATTCTTTAGTTGCAGATCCAGGACCTGGCCCTCACGTGATATTAGAGAGAAAGACAATACCAAATTAAATAGAATCTAGTTAATTAACAAATAATTTAAGGTTTTGCATTGTAGAAATTAACTTGGTAAGTCGACTGAAATTTAGGAGATTATAAGTGAAATAAAACACATGTAATATTAACTTTTGCAAATATTTAATCTCTTTCATAATTGTGGATCTATATATTTATATTGTACAAGTTATATGATACAATAGAATGTTCATCGCGTCGGACCCCGAGGTCTACTGAACACGAGCTCAACAATGTACAATACAACTGACGAGAACCATCCAAGAAAAATGTGAATGAACTGTACAATCATAATTATATTGATATATAATATTATATTGATCTTAAATAATATACACACAAATTATTATTTGTCTCCCATTTTGATTATTTTGATTAAACCTGAATACAACCTCATTTTCCTATGTGCAATTAATATTATAAATGTAACAAATGAATATGATTATAATATTGATCCACTAAACATGTTATTACGTTAAAATCCAGTGCCCTTATTACGGAACTTTTTAACTTTATTGTAATACAATTATTATTTTAAACATTTCATACATGTATATATTACTCTACCAATGTAACTGTTGTACTTCTCAATGCACTGCTTCTCTTTGACTTGACAACGCATTGCAAATCTTTGCATTAATGACGCGTATATACAGGCCCAACGAAGTGCATTTGTTGGCTATCTGCCCAATGGATGTCGAAAATTATTTGGGGTCGACTCAGAGCCTAGTACTTTTTATTGCCTAACACTCGTTGAAATACAATTTTTTGCCATAAGCATTTTCACCAATAATTTGGACAAAAACAAGCGTAATACATAGTATATCAAAATTTTAGATCTGCCACGGACTTCCTTATGTATGTATTTTAACATATATATTTTTTTCCACAAGAACATTTTTAACACGTTTTTGTATTTTAGTGTAAAAGATTAAGCCTTTGATTTTCACCAAAATCCAATGACAGATTCAATGTTCATAAATTAGTATAATTTTCTTATTTATTTACTATCAAAACTCTATTGAAATTATTTTATTAAAGAATACAACTTTTAAACATTAGTAAATAAATAATTTTTTACTTCGTTTTCCTTTTTCTTTTTGTTGCAACCTAAATTTGTTGAGCAACTGGTATTTGGGAATATTGTCTAGAATGAAATACGACTAGCAGTAAAGTTAAGACTAGCAATCTCCTATTTTCCGAGTTTATGAACATTTTATATTTATATATCTTTTGAACTTGCCTGTTTAGGCCCCATCTGGCAATAAAAAATCGTTACTGCTAGTGCAAGCCACCAATCACGTGCTCAAACAACAATATTTGGAAGGCCTAAACAGAGCACAAGCGATAAAAATTAAGTCACTATCACTTGACCGCAATGTATGGTCAGTCTTATCATCTACTTTTGCGAGCACTGCACTTTTTTGTGACGTCAGCAAGCAAGTACACAGTTACGTTGGTGGAATATCAAGAGTAAACAAATAATCATTTTATAATGATTTTCGTATATATTAATTATTATCTGGCTATATCCGTGCGTTAAGCACATCGACATTTTATTTCACAGACAAACAACATATGACCTTCAATACAAAAACGGGTAGTAAGGGCTGCTGAAAACATGATAATGGAATGTCACGTGGAACTCACTTAAAGGTACAAACTAGACACATTCGTTGTTATTGAACAGCCTAAATTGGGAATTTGATATAACAAGCTAATTGTAGTATAACAACAGAAACAATAACACATCATGGAAAACACGTCACAACTAGTAAATGAAAAATCAACGGAAAAATCTCGAAATATTCAAGCGAACCAGTCGCTTCATTCCGGACCTTATCTACTTACTACTAAATAATGCTATTTTCAGCTGACTATCGATTTAAACGTATTTAAAGTATTATTATCATGATCTGACGTAAAATATGAACATGTAAGTATGTTTGGGCCACATCTACGGTCAAATGTCCTAAAACTCTAAAACTAATTTATAGCAATTAAAATTAAAATGTGCATTAATATTCTGACATTTATACTGCATTGAATAAAGAATTACAAGTAAATTGGAGAAGTACAAAAGAAAAAAGTTTTTGAACACATTTTTCTTAGGATTTAATTTTCAAAAATCTTAATTTGTTGTTGCTTCATAGAATTATGATTTACTTCTAGGCGATATTTGCATTCCCGTAGGAGACAATACTACATAATAACGCGTTAGTTGACAACCAGGCAAATTTTTTATTAAAAGTAATTTAGTAAAAAAAATTTATTAAAAAACTTTGTAACAGAGATATCACACAATATCGTAATCATAATAAACAGATACTTTATTGCTCACCAAAATAAACAATTTCAAAAATGAATAGTTATTAGAGTAAAAAACTAGATAGTCTCATTGCTTAAAACAATCTCTTCCAGGCTACTGACCTTAAAAGTTACTCATATCTAATCTGGTGTTATAGATGATATAATATCCTTTATGTGCATGTGTTACTGCATTGCCAAAACTTTCTTCTTATATAATCTGTAGTAATCAACATTTAAACGTTAATGAAGCCCAAGTATGATGATGATGTAAATAAGGGAATGTTACGAACAAGCATACATACACCCATTGGCAGTGGCGCAGACCTACATACATTCACACACAAATAGCACTTGAACATTTTTACATTATGATTGTATTATGTACAAGGTTAATCATACATGTAAACTATATTAATGCAAAAAATATTTACATGTACCTAATTTATTATGTGTTAAAAAGCACTTAATAACCACTCTTCGAACCGCTCCTCAAAAATTCTATTAAAAAAAGAGATATAAATATATGTATATAAATGCATAAAAAGAATTTGAAAGTGATGTAAACAAATATATTGACTTATATGCAAAACTAGTGAATAGCTTAAATATTCAAAAATATGTTGATAATGCGTATGTAGATAAAATATTGTTTGTATATAACTAATCGATAGAAGCATAAAACGCGCTTACAATGCTTTAACTATTATTGAAAACACCACTTATGACTAAATGAGTGACAGAAAAAAACCCAAAACCGCAAGAGCCTATGGTGAAAGCCCGAATGTGCACCATCAACAAGCTCCCTAATTTATTTATTAAAGGTAAAGATATTACAAAACATTCGCGATATAATATTGTCGCATGTCTATGGTATCTACACTTTATACATTGCTGTATCAAAACAAAATTCGGCGTGAACGGAGGCGTGTGATTGTGCGTGCGACCGGCGCGGCAGCCCAACGAACACTGACAAAACTGAGAGAATGCTCCACCTCTCTACCCCCACTTTCCGTCCGCCTCAACACCGGCCATGCCACCTCGACGCTGTGCGTACCCTATTTATAATTTATTAACTCCTAACTAAGTCTCACGTGTAAAATTGTGCCACACAAGCGATCTCAATGGGACACATAAAAGCCGACGACAGTTAACCTCGCCTCCACCCAACAACGCTATTAATGGAATGTTCATTATTTGGATAAATACAATAAATTCCTGTAAAAGACAAGGTTTTAAACCCTGTTAAAATTACTGAAGTAACTTTTTATCCACTACTATTCGTATCATATAAAACACCTGCTACTGATTACTCCATCGGATAAAACTATTTTTTATCATAACTGCTATGCTCAAATTTGGATATCAATTTGGAGCTCCTATCGCGACGCTTTTATTACATAAAGTTAAATCGATGTGGCCGGATATAAAGGTGATGTTTGTATACCCTAATACCGTTCACAAGTACATTATTCCAACAGTTATACTAAACTCGATCTTATATGATGGAACATACATAGGAAGACATACAGCCTATACACACATTACGCCATTTTAGACATATCGCAAAATCAAAACAGACTAATCTATCACTTACACAATAACCATTGGACAAGAGAAAATATTGCATCAAATTACAACCAGGACTCAAAGAGATATCCCTCATGAAAGACAGGAAACAACATAATGGAAAACCAAACAGTACAGAGAAGCAAACATTTGAGACATGAGAGAGTCGCATACATAGCTAATTTTGGCTAATATCAAGTCTCGGAAATAAGTCGGCAAATAAACCTATGACCACCCCATAAATCCGAGGCACTTACATGACCTTAAGAATAATGATATACAAGTATTAACTAGTGGTACCGAATGTCAGCTCATTGTCATCCGCCATGGACCCGTTGATACAACGGGCGTGACACATTTAAAGCTATGGACATGTTTCACATACTAATCATTAATAGTCTAACCTAACACGGAGAGAGAAGGGAGCTATCGTAGACGTACAAAGTACTTAACTATATAAACCTACATTCAGCTCTTAAAACTTACACAAACTGACCGATAACCAGTGCGATTACATACAAAATTGGTGTAGTAAAATGAGTGTCCGAATTTATAAAAACGTCTAACGTGCCGCCTCTTTCAAAAATATAGGTGTACGCCGGTGTACTCTGAAAACATCCAAACGAGTGCTCTAGCGTAAAACAGTCGACGCGACAGAATGGCCGCGTCGCGTGTCGGTGCGCCGAGCGCAGTGTCGCGACGTCCACGCGCGATCTATATACATGTCGACAAGTCGCAACAGCAAAACAACGACCTCTATCCTCGTAACACCCAAAATTTAAGTATATAGATCCAATTACCTTTTTTAAGAATAACTTGTCATGGTCATTCAGACCCAAACTTTGGTTGCGTAATTGCTATATTAAACGTCAGAATACTGGGTCTGTTACGAATTACGAAGTGTATACAAACCTTCTGACTATAACAGGAATAATCCTATATAAAATAATACAGGCAATAGAAAATCTTTGCGGCATATTTAAGATTTGCTAGACAGTAAATTGGATTATTCACAAAAAAAGGATATTGGGCATATATGTTTTTGCGATTCATTTAAAAGTTGGGCCTGAACGCAATGTTCATTTAAAACCAAATAAAGGATGCTGGTCCTTACGAGGCTATGTATACATTAAAACCGTCACACATTATTATGTACAAGTTCAACGGGTTTAGTTTTAATTCTGACATATGTAACATCAATATGGCAGCGGCGTGCACCCCTCCGCCGCTCGCGGTCAGTTCGCGTTCAATTCCTATAAAAGCTATTCAACAAACGGCCCGAGCGACGCGCCGGGGCGTCGGGCGGAGGGGCGCGCGCGGCGTTACAAAATATCAATCTTATGTACATATTGTCGTTCGGAGATAACTCGAAGAGTAATAGTTTTAAGTTAGAAGTTACGCGTAATCGTATCGGCTGGGTGTTCCGCCTGCGAGGGTGCGGGGGGCTTTACCTCCGCGTGCTCTTGGAGGAGGGGCGCGAGTGCGAGTGCGTGTGGGGGGTCGCGGCCCCCCCCCGCTCCTAACTGGAGCACGACGCCGCCGACACCGGCGACAGCGGGGAGTCGCGCGGGCACCCCGACAGAGTCACCACCACCTGCAAGACAACACCAATGTATTAATACAAGATCAGCTTAAAGCTCAATTATATTACACTTTAAAGCTAACATATTTTTTTTTTATTTATTCATGACCATAGAATCAAAGTCTTTCAGTCGGAAACATGTTAATTAATAGGTCTTCGTATAGTAGCGCAGTTGTATTGCAGGCTACAACCGACGCCATTCAATGCCAGTTCTTGTGAAAACTCGAAAGATCACATCTGACTATAAAGTTCACATTTCTCACAAAAACACATAATTTCTACTCAAAAACTATCAATATCCTGCAACTATTGTTCATTTTAGAGTAATTATACACATTTTTAGAAAATAAAACTGCACAGCACAACGTCTCCTTTCAGTTCCCGCCAAAAACTCCTAAAACTAACATAGTATACGCAATGTTGCCATCATTCTTTCATTCCATATATGTATTAGACGTCGAACAAGCTCCTTTCTACTATTTCCCAGAGAGCTACTATGTCAACATCAAATCAAAATATCCCCTTATTGCTAATAATAAATTTTTACAATTAAGTTTTGTAAATACTAAGTTATTAAAGATTAGTATACTCTACTTTTGATACAATATACTCATTTAATATCTTCAACCCCATAATTAATATATTACACTTTAAACTGCACCACAATGTAGGGTACTTCAAAAAAGGTGTAAACAGATGTCAAGTCTCAACAAGGTAGACAAGGCATTGGCTTCCTTGTATTGCAGATATCCTTGCGCATGCACTTCCCTGGTGCACTGTCTACCAGTTTACCATCAGACAAACATAAAAGAAATACATGGAGTCCTTAATAATGTATAATTGTAGGTGAGTGAACCAAATAAGACTTGGGAATCCAGATTCCAAAGACTGCAAACCAGGTTCTTTTTTAAATTTTTCAATTTTATGTAGGTGTGTATGTATATTTTTTAGACTATCCTTATACTTGTCTCTCTAAAACAACTCTTAGTGGTTTATGATTTCCTCTAAAGATGTAATAAAATCAGCCATATAAAACTTAAATTTAGCAAATTATTGGCAAATTGTTTTAAACCTACTATTTACCATTCAAAATAATTTGTTTTCACTGATTGATAGTTGTAGAGTACATAGGTACCACATATTGACACATATTTTATACACACACAGTGCATAGACAAATGCCTAACGAAATAATCACTAATAAAAAGAATGAAAAATTGTCAGTAGCCAGGTATTGAAATTACAGAATATTTTGCATATATTACTAATTAAAATCCCATTTTGTATTCTTACCTTCCGACTACCAGCATGGTTCCTATGCTCACACAGCCAAACTCCTTGCCAGGTGCCTAAATTCAATTTTCCATCTGTGATTGGGATTGTCAAAGAGGAGCCCAGGAAACAAGCCTTCACATGAGCTGGCTGTGTAAGAAGAATTAAACATTTAATATATAACATATTATATTTTAAGTAAATGTAAACTAATGTAATAAAGGAAACTTAACATATATTCTATTTTACCTATAATCCCTTAAAACTATAAGTAGAATACTAAGCTTAGATCATTGAAGTAAATCGTTAAGGTTCCCAAAAGGCTGGCTACATTACCTCACTGGATCGCCATACTGATTTGTTGACCTAGGTTGGAACCAACACTGTGATTACCCTAAGAGTCACATTGAGTCTTTCTGATAGATTTTTGTAAAAGCTCATGGCCTGAGGACTGTGGTCCAAGCATTTGTTGTCAGTAGTCTTGAAATTACAATATATAAATTTTTAAAAACTGTAGAGGGATTCAGGTTCAAGAGTGGGTACTATTGGCACAACAGGGATTTGACAGTGAATTGATGATATAAATTATAGATAGCTCAGGCCAATATTTCCACTATGCTTTAGTCATATCAACTTTACTGTGGGGGATGAAATGAATACTTTATCAAAAATATTATAAAAATTTCAAAAATCTTAGGCATATCCTTATTTAATCACAAGTCAGATTCACAGTACAATTTACCACAAGTGGCAGTTTTAAAGCTTCCAAATCTCATTGGAATTATAATAATAAGTAGACTACACACACATACACAGATATTATGTAGCAACAAGTTTAAGTAATTATAAAATAGACAACTCTAGAGCTGATACCAAATACTCAAACCATAGTATCAGTTGTTAAAGTACCAACTAAATATTTAATAAACTTAATCTAATGAGTTTTTAGGTGATTTGGGCCACTTCCTCTTTAAGTGTACATATTTTTATGTGTAATCACTAATTTTAAAAGTTTGTAACTATCAATTATCAGGAAAGGAGGAATAGGAGATAAGATCAAGTAGTTACTATCACCAAATTATAATCAATTCATCATTTCCTAGATAGAAAAATAAACCTAAGCTATATTTTGATAGATTGAACCAATCTATTGCATATCTTCCTATTACATAAATTAGCTTCAATTTTCTGATCATAGAGAATTTAAAAATAAATTGAGATTGGCTAAATGACTACAAAAATCAAATTTAGAATGGCCTGTTTTCCCTTTAAACATTAATTCAAGATTAGTTTGTATTATTAAAATTAATTATTAAAAGATGCAAGATAACACAGAACAGTATTCTGTTACATGAAATCAAAATGAAAATGCTTTGATTTCTATTAACCTGTGAAAAAAAACAACTTAGCAATAAGATAACCAAATGTTATCATTAACCTTGAACAGAATATGAGTGGGTGATAATGGCAATAAATGAATGTTAACTATCAATGTTATAAAAATAATATAGCTAACCTTGGTCATTAACTGCTAAACATTAACTTATTTGTATAAGCTATTATAAGTTTCCTTATAAAACATACCTACAACCAGTTGAAAATACATGGAGTAAAAATATTATAGATTCAACAAACATAGATAATATAATGACAAATTATATATAAAGAATTGAAATGCTTATTAGTTTAAGAAACAAAATAATACAGTATAATTAAAAACATAAACAAATGAATGTTGACAACCAACAAATGCTATTCCAATTTTTATTTTCTCCAAATTAAAACCACCAATAGTTTTAGACGAAAATAGCAAAACAAATACAAGTCTCACCATGTCATCTGGTCCTTCACATGAATGGCGGTAAGGCAGCCCTTCTGGCACAATTTTGTTGAGCATCATCTCCATATCGTCTCTTACATCTGGATCCCAGCTCTCGTTGAGCGCCAGGCTCGCAGAAGTATGCATAACTGGAAACAACGTTCACTGATCAGCTGGGTGCGAACACCGCAGAATACGTAGGTATTATCATCAACCATTACTTGGGGATAACACTTCAGTGTATTATCGTAGTTAGAAAGCCGCGCGTGAATAAAATATAGGCCAAATATGACAGGTGTATCACGGGTGCAGCAACGGCGGCAAGAGGTAAACGCCGTATCGATGGATACTCACTCTGAATATGGCAGAGGCCAACCGCGAACTGCGACAACTCCGGCACCTGTTTAAGGATCTCTTCGGTGACAAGGTGCACGCCCCGGTGCTGTGGCCTTAAGTTCAGCTTCCGTTGAAACCACGCGGATCCAATCTGAATTCCTCGGTTCGAGGCCATGTTTAATTTTTAAAAACGCTACAGTATGACCGCAAGAACACAAACGATCTTACACAACATCACTTAGAACAACCTTTACACGAATTAATCCACAATTATCATAAAAGATTCATCTTCGATCTTTAAATAGTAATAAATATAACGGAGGTTATAGGACAGATTCGACACCCTATTTTCTGCGGGAATGTGAAAAGACGTCAAATGAAAGAGAAAAATGATTGAATGTTATCAGTATTAAAAATATCAGTACAGCTTAAAATTCATTCATAAAAACAAAAATGAATTAATGAATAAGTAATTATAAATTTATGACAGGAAAAAATTTATTTCATGCTTAAATTAAAAGTTTATTGGTACTCATTATCAATAATTATAACTTGCCGTTACTGTTACTCAATGGGTTCGACTCTAAGTATTGTAAGATAGTTCTAAAAATTGTTTGGGTTAGTATAGTAAATCCATTAGAAAATGATAAAAACTTTGTATACTACAATTTATACAATTAAAGTTGTAGTTCTTTTTTGTTTTTATAATTAAAACGTACTATTTTTAGTGCTAGCAACCAGATTTTTTTTGTAACAGACTTGCGGGAAATTTAAATTAATGTGAGTTCACTACTGTGCGGACAAATTCAGACGTTGTCGTTTTCTTTTATTCAGCGTCATTTATATTAATACGTATTAACTATTTTTGGTGTTACATCTAAGATTTGAGGAACGCACTTCAAAAAGGGATTCAGGGAATTATTGCCAACACATAAATGACTTGTTTGTTAATTAAAAATACTAGGAGTGTCCCAAGGGTGAAATTCTATAGGTGTGGCACAACCACTCCTTAAAAAACTAGCAATAAAATTAGTAAGATAGACATTCTAATTCTTCCCTGTCGTTTAATAGTACGATTTAATTATAACATAAGTGGAACGGGAGAAGTTATGGAAGTTTTCAAAAGCTCTGAAGAACCAGAATGGCTCGAGAGGGAAGTAATAGGCCCTCTACGAACATGGCATATTATGTTCCTGTGCTTAGGAGGAATCACTACTCTGAGTAAGTTAATTAAAAGTGTAAATACGTTGCTTTCTACCTACAGTACGGAAATCATAGGGTTGTGAAAAGTGGTAGTTGTAAGTTGAAGACTTGAATTAAAATGCCGTTAGAATTATTATAGAGTTTATTAGAACTATACAAACACGTATAACGCAGGTACAATAATAACCGAACATAACAAATCGAAACGTAATGCAGAATGCAGGTCGTAATTTAATGAAACGCGCAAAGTCCGTCAATGTTAGATTTCCGAAAGTACACACGTCTCGCCTTGATCGTGGTTCTCGCTCAACTGCCCCCTCTCTCGATCAGGCCGTCGTTTTATACCTCACAAATACAAATGTGCCCGTATCGTAGTCGACGTAATCCGCAACACCTGGCTAATGATTCAGCAGCAAGCGGCCTTAAACAAGAACAATAGGCTGTTCTCTAGAAACGTATGCCAATAATTAAGTAAACAAAAATAAAAAAAACCTCGTTTAAAAAACCTACTTCAAAAACTATAAAATAACTTATTTCTAAAGCTATTTTTAATTATAATGTCTTATTTTTAATATATATTATCTTAAACATCTTAAAGTCGGTGCTTAGTAATTTTCAAAATATAGTAATTTTTATGTTTTTCTTTGCACCGACTCGACCGAAGTACACCAAATCTCTTGTAAAATCGTTTAAAACGTTTCCATTGATTCCTTGGTTGGTAGCGTAATGGCTAGCGCACGCGTCCCAAACTCAAAGTACGTGCTGGGTTCGATCCTGGCCGGAACGCATGCACCATTTAGTCACTTTTCCGACCGAAAGTGCATGTTGTTACAATTACCACGTGCTAACAACGGTGAAGGAAAACATCGTGATGCAATCTGTATACCGATGTATCAAACCTGCCAAGCCGCTTTGGACAAGCGTTGGTGGGTCTACTCTCCATTCTTCTATAATGGGAGGCCCGAGCTCAGCAGAGGGACATTTGTGGGCTGTTATTAGTAAATAATATTTATTTCCTTTTTCTAAATTTTATTTTTCTAAATGCTAAATTAAAAAGCTTATATAAATCCGTGATAGCGTAGTGACTAATTTATTCGCAACTCAAATAACGTGGGTTCCAATCCTAGCTGTGAAGTGTGCTCCGCTTAGGCAGTTTTCTGATCTAATATTCGTAATTACTACGTACTGACGCTGAACAAAAACATCATGATGAAATTTGAACTTCAAGGTAACCGATGTACCAAACCCGGCAAATAGCGTTACGGTTATACTGCCCGTTCCGCAAATAATGGGAAGCTCGATCCCAAAATGGCACGTTTATGGGCTTTTATTACCTTCTATTTTAGCTATAAGTCTTTTATAGCTAAGATGCCCAGAAGGCTTCGTTACGTTACCTTGCTGGATCGCCATAATGATCCGTTATCGAACATAAGCACCAGACCTATAATTACCTGGAAAGTATTTACCGTTTTGAGATCTTTTTGTAGAGGGTCATGCCCTCAGAATCCCACAATCCAAGTGTCTCAACAGCAAACTGCACAAATAAGTAACTCTAACTACTTATGTATTACATTCAAGCTGTGTGATTCGGTTGTTTCTGTCGCCGAACTAGTTGATCTAGCTGTTATTTGTGAACCTTGCAAAAATGCAGACAGTACATCTAATGTAAAGCGGTGACCGTTGCCTACAGATGCTCGTCACACCAAAGGGGAACCCAGCGCGTTGCCAGTCTTTAGGATGTGACGAGACGGGATAGGAATACGAGGAATGGGATAGATCATAGAGGGCATGGAATAGGGGAGTGGGATAGGGAGAGGAGAAGGGAGAGGGAGAGGGCTATCAGTACCCTCATTCATCGTATGAATACGATTAGCTCAAGGCTTAGGGTACCTTTCCACCAGAAATGTGCTATGCTGCGAAAATGTAAAAGTCAAACGCATCCATAACAAAGTTGCTTAGCACATCTCTAGTGGAAAGTCACCGTAAGCGTTTCACGCTGAAATTCTGTGAGAGCGTGGTTTCACACCATCCGTGCCAGCATAGCGAGTTGTAATTAAAATAGTGATGCCAGAATGATTCTATCACTTATATTATGGTATGCGGCAATAATGTTTATTAGATTTAAAGTAATAAAGATGACTTTGAAACCATTCAGTTGTGATGGTGTGCTGCTGCTTTCGCTTCCGAATTCCACGCACCAAGCAGCAAATCGAGGCAGACTATCAACGACGCAAAATCACAACCAAATTCAGGGAGAAACTCCAGACTATACAAGATTCTAAGATGGACACTATCTCGCTGACTGGTGGTAAATTTATACATATATTTTATTTAATATATAACATAGCTTGTCCCTTTCTAAAAAATATAAACCATCAGAACTGCAGCATTTCAATAGCCGTCAAAGTTTTAAAACTCTATGTCGATAGAGAAAAATGTCCCTTAATTAGTTGGTACTAAGAACTAGGCGACCGTGGGCTGCAGTTCTGTGGTAGCAGGAAATGAACTGAAGGAGTTCTTGTCTCATGACAGTTTCAAACCTGTTTATTTTAGTCGTACTTACGATATATCATTTTCTGAAGATTTAGCATTCGCACAATCGTAAGCAGAGTCGGACTTTTTTTACACTATATTTAGTTAATAATTCATATACTTACTGCATGCAAGTCGTACCTACATATTTAACAAAATAAAAAGTTAAAAATACTACTTCTATAATTCCCATGTTAAACAAACAATGGTTTATAGGTAGGTACCTAATTTACTAGTATCCCACGTAACTTTGGTCGCGTAAACTTTTAAAACTATCACTTTTCGAGATAAAACTTTTCCTGTAACCTACCTGTTACCCGTGATTTAGCATTTATTTTTTAAAATCGTAACTGTAATGCGGGTTGTCCACCACCACCGGAACATAATTGAGAACGAAGAACAGCACCGAAGTACCACTCGGCGACGGAAGCGGTGGACTTAGGGCCTAACGCTGAAAAACGTATTTCTTTCAATCTTACTTCATATCCTTAAATTGATTCTTCGGCTTCTGTAGTTGAGTGTGTTGAATCCTCACAATTTTTCTAATGTGGGTAGTTTTATAAGTGCCGCTAGCTCTCGGTTTCGCCGCCATTGCGTGGTGGCGAAACCAGTCTCCAACGCACGCGAGGTCTGTCCGGACGTTCCGTTTTCTCCGTGCACGTGAACGTTTCACATCCCATTCTTGGAGCTTTCTATTGAACTTTATACAAGCCGTGCTTGCTATTTTGTGTGAGTGTGCCAATCTTACAACCCGACGTGCCATTCGAGGACCTGTTCGTGCCGTGCACTATCAGGAGCTGTCTAGCTGCCCCATTGGAGGTGGATTCCGAGGTTAGTGGTACTTATTACCCCATTGGTTTTGTGCAGGATTTGGCATACTCTCACTCTCTCATATATAAACCTATACAGTCCATATACCATTAGAACCAGCGAAGCTGTGTATGGATCCGTGATCCAGCACTGCACAGAGTGTGCTAAGCGTTTACCAGCCAAGCCCACTGGAACACAGGACTCCGGGTTCAATCCTGGCATGGTAAATTTCGTAAAGAAACTTTCCGTTATTTACTATTGTCCGAGTGTCTAGGATCGCGCTCCGAGAGTGTTTCGTTAGCCATAACATAAGCCTAACCTGCTTATCTTGGTAATATACAAGGGGTGTATTTGACTGCCGTTTATGTAAAACAAATGAGTTGACCATATAAATTATTATTCCGTTTCACAAACTTCAAGATAGTTTTAAAGGCAAAATATAGCCTGTATCCTTCCCTGTAATACGATATATCTCCTTCCCAAGCAGTAAGATCCTTGCAGCCGCAAGAAGACCCGCGGCTTCGAAGTAGACGCTCCGAACTAAAATATTTCATTTCATGATTAAACTAAAAAATATACCTAAATATTCCTAACTACGTACCGTAAAACAAATCTGGGAGACATGTCTTGTATCATTATTTACATTTCTTATGATAAGATAATAATTAATTTCATGTCTGTACTTGCCTGTTTATACATTAGCTTTGGAACTACTGCACGAGACAAACAATCAAATGGAGGAAAATCAGCAGGAATCTCAGCCCAGTTCTATTATGTCGCCTCAGCAAAGTAAGTTTACTGAATAAAGTACATCCAGAGACTATTGCATAATTAAATGCCATGAGAAATATGTTATGAATTGATAACTTCTTATGGGTAAACCGCTTTGTTACGTAAGGCCTACGGGGCCAGTCTGTCTGTCTTCTCTTTCTCTTACGCAAGTTATCATTTCTATCGGGCGTCCCGAGACGCACACCTTTGTTTATAATTATTTTAATATTAAGATTATCCTGAAATTTCAAATATAAAAATTAATGGTCATGGTACGTTAAGTTAATAAGTGAGGTACCTTTGATAACCACGGATAGCGGTTATTTATTCTCTCAAGATGTTTAGACGTTTTAACGGGAGTAAAGCAAACAGACGATAGACCCACCAAATAGTTAGTTACCCTCGCCTATAAACCTTTGCGAAATCACCTACGAACTGCTAACCACGGACAATTTTAATGGCACCACATGTTCTCTTTCGAGAATATGAGGAAGTTCAACTTCTTAAGACTTCATCATAATCACCCGATCAGTCAGTTCATTCCACCAAGTTTACGCCATACAATATCTCGATAAATAGTATTTTTAATATCTATATTAAAAGTTGTAAATTTTTAGGTTCCTTGGATCCATCATTCCAACCGGAAGGAGGTCAAAAACCTGAGCCACAAGTATCTGGTCTTAACTTCGTGAAGTTCGCGACCAAAGTAGCCAACTTATCCAAACTTGGACAACCCAAATCGCCGACATCACCAACGCCTTCTGGCAATAAAATGGATTTTTAAATAACGAAAGAAAATGTCTATTTTCAATTTAAAAATCTTGTAACGGCACACTACACTACACTAATGATTTATGAACTTTAGTCGTAAGTCACTCCTGAGATTGTCTATTATACCTTTGTTTTTGCCTGAGAGCATCATTGTTCGAAACCATGTTTTTTAAACATTGTGCTAGATCATTCATTTTCGGCTGCAATGTCACTGATTATTGCTCATTATTTTTATTGTTTGCTCATAATGGAAACATTCTTAAAATTTAGGATCTCAAAAAACGTATTTGCGGACGATAGAACCAAATTTGCTGTAAAAAATTCACACTTTGTAATGTATGTACATTTCCTTTATATACCAATATGCCGTTTATATGAGTGAGTTTCATTTCAGAATACTTATATTTAAGGCTTGGGACCGGTTTATTTCGCAAGAAGAGTGAGTAGGAGTATCATTCTACCTTTCTCAACATAATTATGTTTGTGTGCAACTGAAAACATGCTTTACCACATGGCTACATCTGAAGGTGTCCGGTAAAAACCGTTCGAAACCGGATTATTTAACAAAACTGAAGAGTTCCTATATACAGTCGTAGTATGAAAAGGTTCGCCAGTTTTAAAATTGATTCATTTAATGTTCCGCGAGCACATGTTACCTTTTTAAACTAAGTTACAGAACAGACACTGTTGCACATAAAATTATGTTTAACTGTTTGACAATAAACTTTAGTACTACTTAGATCAAAGTTGTATGATTTTCTGTATTCTCCAAGAAGATTGTTTAAAGATGTAAAATCTTTTTATCGGTTTTAATATTTATGATAAACGCAGTGATTATATCCTTAGTCTCTGATGATAAAAACTATTGGTATCGCTATACGCTGGAAGAATGTGCCGCTTGGGGACCCCAACGGCATGACCTGATGTCAATCATCGGTAGGTATCTCTCGCTGTCCAGCGTGGTCCACCAGATGCTACACAGCGAGAAGAATTGGCTAGCGGTGACCTCCTTCTGCGAGGACGTTATGTCCCAGAAGGAGGCTGCCGAAAGAACAAGGGAGGAGGATGAGCAGGCAGAGCCCT